>JAESUZ010000904.1:752500-989013 GCA_017311185.1 Proteles cristata cristata
ATAAATCAATTATTTCCCTGAGTTCTGTGAGTTGTTTAATGAACTACTAAACCTGCAGGAGAGATCAGGGAACCTTTGACTATGTAGTAAGCCAAGTAGAAGTGGCGGCAGCTGAGGGGGGAGAGCAGTCTTGAGTGGCCAAGACCTTGACCTGTGGTGACTTTGCTAACACCAGGGAGTTAACGTCAAAACTGAATTGAAGTGTAGGATATCCAGCTGGTGTCAGAGAATTAGAGAATTGGAGAATTGGTTACTATTAGCAAACACCACCACATTTCATGTCAGGAGTGACGTCAGAAAACAGACATAACTATTTTGTATGAGTCCAATTTTCTGACTTTGGTTTAATTACAAGAGATACTCACATGAATGTGACATCAACAGAATTCAATAAAAACAAAAAATGTAATAAAACACTAAAATAGCATTAGTAGAGAAATATTTTTTAATGAGTATTTATTTACTTTGAGAGATTGAGAGAGCACGGGGGCAGAAAGAGAGGAGAGAGGGAATACCAAGCAGGCTCCATGCTGTCAGTGCAAGCTGAAGTTGGACACTTAACCGACTAAGCCACCCAGGCGCCTCAAGAAAGAATTTTTTGATTAAAAGCAAATGATTTTCAAAATAAGCTATCAGGCATAAACACAGGACTATGCTTTAATTTTTTTTTCAACAGTACCTTCAAACTGTAAAAGAAAAGCAGTGAAGAATGAATAGAGCAAAATGCACCGAACTGAGAAGTTGCTCTTTCCACAGACCCCAAGATATCTTCCACTAAACCATTCTTCCATGAGATCTGTTTCTCTGAATCTTATAGAAACTTCTGGCCATCATAAATTATTATTTGTTTTAATGTGGGCTTAAGGGAAGAAGCTACTCAAACACCAAAGAGGTTTTCAGTTAAAATCTAGCATTCAGACAACTTTAAATAAGATAGTGGGAATTCATTTGTAAAAAAAAAAGACACTGAATTTCTTTCAAAAATAAAATATGTTGGTAACAACAATTCAACCCCCATGGCTTATTTAAAAAAAAAAGCATTAAAAATGAGTTTTAACAAGATGTTTTTCAAATAACTGTGTAGACTTGAGCATCTTTAAAAAACTGTAATAATCAAGTAAGATTTTATTAAATTGATGCATTATTTGTGCTACAAAAAATTCCTACCTATTTAAAAGAAACCATCATAGCTGTTTGTTTTCTTTTGCTTTGTTTACCTAAAGCCTCCTATTATAATATTGAAAGTGGAGGATATGTGATTTAGGAGTTCTGGGAAAAGACAAACCTAAGAAATTAAAATCTTTTAATAGTTGATCAATAGAATAATAAAAGATTAAAAACAACAACCACATCATCCTTTATTGATGCTGTAAGAGAACTGAAAAACATAATTCAATATTTTTCTTAAAAAAGTCTTTTCAAAGGCATATCTGTAATATATGACTAATAAGCTATAGGAACCAGATGAGTTTCAGATCCAAAATCTGGGAAAAACATCATAAGAAAGAAATCATTCTCTAGCACTGAAATTAGTATTAATGATAATAAATAAATTAGTTATAATTACATTTGAATTGTCATTTGGACACTGACAATTTTTACTTTTATTTTTTTCTGTATTTGTAAAATGTTTTATTTATTTATTTAAATCTAGATTAACACATAGTGTAATAATGGTTTCAGGAGTGGTATTTAGTGATTCATCACTTACATATAACATCCAGTGCTCATCCTAATAAGTGCCTGTCATTTAGCTCATCCCCCTACCCAACACCCCTCCAGCAACCCGCAGTTTGTTCTCTATATTTAAGAGTCTCTTAAGGTTTGCCTCCCTCTCTGTTTGTGCCTTATTTTTTCTTCCCTTCCCCCATGTTCATCTGTTTTGTTTCTTTTTTGTTTGTCTCTTAAATACCACCTATTAGTGAAATCATATGGTATTTGTCTTTCTCTAACTGACTTATTCACTTATTTAGCATAATACATTCTAGTTCCATCCATGTCATTTCAAATGGCAAGATTTCATTCTTTTTGATCACCAAGTAATATTCCATTGTATGTGTATGTATATACATATATATATGTGTATATACATATATACATACACACACACAATGTATATACACACACATACAATGGAATATTGTATGTATATATACACACATATATATACTACATCTTTATCCAGTCATTAGACGATGGACATTTGGGCTTTTTTCATAATTTGACTATTGTTTATAGTGCTGCTATAAATATTGGGGTGCGTATATCCCTTTGAATCAACATCTTTGTATCCTTAGGATAAATACATAGTAGTGCAATTGCTGGGTTGTAGGGTAGTTCTACTTTTAATTTTTTGAGTAACCTCCATACTGCTCTTCAGAGTGGCTGCACCAGTTTGCATTCCTACCAACAGAGCAAAAGTGTTCCCCTCTCTCTGCATCTTCATCAACATCTGTTGTTTCATGAGCTGTTAGTGTTAGGCATTCTGATAAGTGTGAGATGGTATCTCACTGTGATTTTGATTTATATTTCCTTGATATTGAGTGATGCTAAGCATGTTTTCATGTGTCTGCTTGCAATCTGTATGTCTTCTTTGAAAAAGTGTCTGCTCATGTCTTTTGCCCATTTCTTCTTGCTTCTGTGTCTCCAGAAGCAAGGGAAAGAAAAACAAAAATGAACTATTGGGACCTCATCAAGATAGAAATCTGCACAGTGAAGGAAACAATCAACAAAACTAAAAGGCAACTGATGGAATGGAGGAAGATATTTGCAAATGACATATCAGATAAAGGGTTAGTATCCAAAACCTATAAAGAACTTATCAAACTCAACACCCAAAAAAATAAATAATCCAGTGAAGGAATAATCACTGACAATTTTTAAAGCAAATATTCTTCCCTACTTTTATGGCTCATCATTTTAAAGAATCTCTCTATGGACGCCTGGGTGGCTTAGTCAGTTGGGCGTCTGACTTAAGCTCAGATCATTATCCGACAGTAAATGAGTTCAAACCTTGCATTGGGCTCTGTGCCAACAGCTCAGAGCCTGGAGCCTGTTTCAGATTCTGTGTCTCCCTCTCTCTCTGCTCCTCCCCCACTAGCGCTCTGACTCTCTTTCAAAAATAAATAAAACATTAGGAAAAAGAATCTCTCTAAATCGTAAATAATGTAAAATGAGCCCAAACTTTGGATATTTTAATAAATCATAAGATTTTTATTGCCAGAATATGAAATTTGTATACTGAATTAAGAACAGAGTCTGTGTCTCCCTCTCTTTCTGACCCTCCCCTGCTCATGTTGTCTCTCTCTCTCTCCTAGAAATAAATAAAAATAAAAAATAAAAAAAAGAACAGAGAGAATAAAAAGGACTGGGATACTAAGTACTGGTTTGTGGGTCTCAAGCACTGGTTGATAGGTATCAATATTCTGATTCTACAGGAAAGATTCCTGGAGTATACTTGGGAGACTTTCAGTAAATAGTTGATTGATTAGTGTGTGAATAACTAATAAATAAATGAATTAATATTCCTAAAGAGTCCTCATACAGGAATACATTTTTTGTTAGAATTGTCTTCTGGCTAAATCTAATTTTCTTGAGGGGTGAATCCTTGCTTACCACGAAAGTATCCAATTTACAGTTGAAGTTTCTGAATGAAACTAATCCCCAAAACTGATCTTTTTGTTAGTTCATGTCTATCTGATAATATTAATGAATAAGTTGATCTTTTGTGTTTAAATTAGATTCTTAAGATTTTGAAGAAAATCAATTAAATTCCCAAGACCTGACCAATAATAAGCTAAAGAGCAGAAGTTGAGTATTGCCCTAGAATAAACCAGTTTAAACTATGAGTGCTAGTAAGTCTAAAGCAGCAATCCATTTGTAAATCCCAGCTTGGAATAATCCCTTGGATTTACCCACCTGTCTACTCATAGGCTGCACCATTAGTATATTTTCTGCAGACACGTGCATAGAAACATACACTTATATTGGGATAAATCTGATCGACTCACTTTTCCCTCTTCAATTTCAGTTTAATCCCTGAAGAAATGCATGTTAAAGCCTGTAGGGCTTTACTTCTCTAGGACAGAACAAAAGTTAAGAACTATAACGGCTTCTTGCCACTGTTAACTGTCGCCCAGCCCTGCCTCTTCCCTGTGGGCTGACGGCTTCTGTGTGCCACCCTCAAGTATGTTTTCAATATTTGGGTTAGCAGAAGTAATGACTTAGGACCCAAGTAGATCCTTCCTTTCTGAAAAACCAACAGAGTTGCAGATCTGAAAGAAAGAAAGAAAGAAAGAAAGAAAGAAAGGAAGGAAGGAAGGAAGGAAAGAAGGAAGGAAGGAAGGAAAGAAGGAAGGAAGGAAGGAAAGAAGGAAGGAAGGAGAGAGAGAGAAAGAAAGAAAGAAAGAAAGAAAGAAAGAAAGAAAGAAAGAAAGAAAGAAAGAAAGAAGAAAGAAAAGAAAAAGAAAGAAAGAGGAAAAAAGGAAAATTTATGCTCACATTTAGTTGATGTTCAATTATCCCTTTATAATTCTCTAATAAGGATTGCCTAAGGCAATCTTCTGTTTTAAGCTTTACAGAATTACTGAATAAGAGTAGACATATTGGATACTCTGAGTTCAATAAAATTTGCCACCCATTGATGTGCAACTCCAAGTAACTTGGGGTTTTAGAGTAAATGGAGGTGAAAATCAGAAAGGTTGGTGGGAATTCCCAAGAGTTCCAGAAAATTAAAAACCTAGATAAACGCAGCATGCTGGTAATGAGATGAAATTTAGGGATTAATTGGTTCTGGCTTCCTGAAATTGTGATCGTAAAAATCTTAGGTTGTCAGATATTATGTAATATTTGCTGATACAAAAGTTAAGCAATGAAATACATTTTGGAAGTGTTGACTAAAACTAAAACCACATCTATATTCTGTGATACTTCGCTCAGCCCTTAATGTGCTAATGTACATAGTCTGCCTCCAAGAGGGGTATATAAAAAGTATATAGCAGTGCAGAAAAAGAATGGGGAAATCAGAGAACATTTCACAGGATTATTTCAACATTGAACTCTTTCTTCATGAAACATCTATGAACATTTCCTGGAATACAGTTTGGGAATTGCTGACCTAGTTTGGTTTCTCTTGGCAAAAGTGAAGAAAGAGACTTTGGAAGAGAAATTTATGTAAAACTAAAAAGCAAGCCGGTGACAGAACTAGAATAGTAAAACCAAAATTTCCTTCACTTCTCAGGCATTATTTAGGAAATATTAGAGGCATGAGGGAAAATGATGATTAGTCATAGAATTGAATTATATCAGGTGAACTATACATACAATGACAAAAATTATAAGGAATGAAAGGCATCTGGTTCCATTTTGATGTTGACTCAGAATATTTTTTTAAAACAAAATAATTGATCTATAATACAGACCAAGAGAAATTATAGACAGGGGAACTATTAGTGGTAAGTAGTGTGACTAATTATCATCTTGAGTCAATCTTCACAACCACTCTGTAAGAGAGTGTATCAGTTTGATGGCAAATAGCAGAATACTCAATAAACAGGAAAACAGCAAAGAGTGGCTTAAAAACTGCAGTTTGTTTCTAGCCTGTTAAAACCCATCTGGAGGTAGACAGCAGGTCCAGGCACAGAGGGAAGTCCACAAGGATTTGGGCTCTTGCAATCTTCATGCTCTGCCAGCCTCAGCCAGTGGTTGTCATGGTCATGATCACTCAGCACTGCTCCACCACTGGTAACTATCTGAGCTCCAGTACTGAACAAGGAGGTTGAGAAGGGGTAAAAGATTCATTCCAGCTGGGGGGGTTCTTTATTTATTTTTTTTTTTATCAGGAAAATAGTATCTTTCTTAGAAGCTCTTCCAAGCAGTCTTCTGCTCATGTCTGCCTATATCTAATTGGCCAGAACTATCCCATAAGCAACCCCAGGAAAATTGATTTAGGCTATTGTTTCTTTTGAAGCCAGACACATTGTCGCTCCAAACCAAATCAGGGCCACGTTAACAAAGAGAAAGGGCAAACGGGTAGTGCTCAAGCGACTAGGAGCATCTGCCCATGCAGGTACTATTATTCTTATTTTCATATGAGGAGGCTGATATTTCAGGGATAAATATTTAGCCAACATCACATAACTAACAGATGGATATCAGAGGATGAAGCTAGACCTATCTGGGGCCTCAACACTAATGTATTTTGTTCAAAATGCAGGTTCTCTTGGAGGGGAACAGACACAATCAGGAAACAACCTTCAAATATAGCTCTTGTGTGAAAGACCTACAGAAATTAGGGGAAAAAAATCTGTGGCTTTGGCACATAAAAGGAAAGGAAAGCAGAGGTCTAAAGTGCCTATTTGCTCAATGTATTCATCCCACAAAAGAACTTTGGTGAGGAAGCATCATTTGTCTTGGCCTCTGTTAGAACACTCTGTTATTTGAGCTACAATGAAAATATATACACTCCTAAAATTCTTCTGACCCCTCTGACATTTCCATTAAGGCTTCTTTCTCTGATCTTTCACATCATTCTTCTTCCTCTCCTCTCCTCCACTCCTTGCTTTTCATCTTTCTTTCCAGATGCATGGCCATCTTCCACCCCCTGGACTCCCCCCACACACACACCTTTTCAGTAGATCCTATGTAGTGGGAATTTTCCAGACTAATTTCCAAAAGAAAGGTAGGGAAGACGGAAAAATGACCCTCCGTCCTAGCTGCAGGAAAAGTCTGTGTTGCTAGGAAACCAACAGGAGGTGCTAACCATCCCTCACTAAATGAGGGCAGCTCCCAGCAGAGTAATTCTTTTTGCAGAAGAATCTAGACCATGGTTTTACTTCCTACCTCCAACTGGCTCTGTCCACATGTATGCTTTTATTCCCCAAAAGCAAGCAGCAGAAATGATTAAAAATAATTTGAGGGATATGAAATTGTATGTATGAGGAAGATCAGAGAAGCTGTGCAGCATAATATAGAGCCACCAGACTGAAGGGCTTCTCATCCTTCAACCATTTAGACCACTGTTTAGAGAGTCATGCCCTTCTGCAGGGGAGTAAAGTAGAAAAGCATTTAAATCAGGTGTGGGTGAAATACATGATGGAAAGACCATTGCTGGAAGTATTTACATTTCAACAGAGATAGGTATATGGATATATAGAAATAGTTAAATGTGTTGTGGGCCATATACCACATATCATTACTTCTATCATTAACAAGCCACATCCTCTGAATTGATTTTCTTATCTTTTTTTGTCACAGACATATGTTGTAGGTTGTTTGCTTAAGTCTGGCCTGAAGGTAGCTAAAGTTAGAAGTCTAGGAATATATCATTTCAGACAGAGAGAGAGGATAATAGAGTGTGATAGGAGAATTTACAAAAGGAATGATTAATTCATCCATTGAACAATTATTTGCATGTCGATTAAGTGCCGGGCTCCTTCTAGATGTTGAACAAAAGGGTCTGACCTCACAGAGTTTATATTTTGATGGATGAGATAACTAATAAATAATTTGGAAAAAATATATATATGTTGGGTAATACTATACTAAGAAGAAAAGTACTGTAAGGAGAAAAGGGAATACAAAATGTCAGAGCATGTGCTGAAAGACAAATTCTGAATTAGAATCTGAAGCGGAGGATTGAAGCATACAGATGTCTTAGGGGAGGAGTATTCCAGGTTGGGTGAACAGCGGGTCTGTAGCAGGGGACTACTTGACATATGCAAAGAACAGCATGGAAGCCAGTGAGGCTGGGAGAGTGGTAATGAAGACAACAGTAGGGGTGGAGTCAGAGAGTCACAGGGTAGAAGTGGATAAATGCCAGAAGGGGGAGATCTTATATGGTCTTGTAGTTTACGGCAAAGGCTTTGGCTTGTCCTCTAAAAAAATGGTGTGACCATAGTCAATACTCACAGAATAACTGTATGTTCTTGTACATATCCCAGTGTCCCTTGCAGCTGGGGTCACACCATGCACCTAGCTCTGGGCTGAAGTGATGTGTGTCACTTCTGAGTCAAAAGAATGAAGAGATGTTACCCTTCCTTCATAGCTCTCTGCTCAACTCCCATGCCATTTCAATTCAGATGTTCCCAATGGAAATAGTTAGAACTACCTGACCCACATCAGAATTCACTTGAATGAAAACTAAAGCTTTGCTATTTTATGTCACCGAGATTTGTTTCAGCAGCAAAGCCTGGCCTAATATAGATGTGGCACTATTAGGAGGGTTTTGAAGAGAGAACTGACATTATCTTCCTTACATTTAACAATGTGACTCAGGCAGCCTTGTTAAGGGTAGTTGATGAGGTTAGGGGGTATGGGGTTCTGATGAGGGAGAGGGATGAGGTAGGGGTCCACTGCACCGGTCCAGATGGAAACAGTGATGATTGGGCAAGGTTTACGGTGATGAAGGTGGTAAGAAGTGGTCAAATTCCAAGTATGCTGGAATTCTCTCTCTGAGAGAAGAGCAACAGAGGGTTTTTTTTTAATCTGTACAAACAGAAGACAGAAGTTGCAATTAACTGAGATGGGAAGGCTGAGAGAAGGGGAAAGACCAGAAACTCAGTGTGAAGTTAGAGATGCCTATTACTCATTCTAAGTAAGGATATCACGTAAGCAGTTGGAGATAAGCTTCTGATGTTCAGGAAAAATGGCTCGTGGTGCATACTTGAGAGCCACCAGCACATAGATCATTTTAGTCATAAGACTGCATATGGTTCCCCAGGGAATGAGTATTATAGGAGAAAAAGGAAAACTATGCACACAGTGCTTGGTGACAAAGAATACAATTTCTAGAAATGATGTCGAGGTCAACTTATGCTGATAAACCTTGCTTAAGAAAAGGCAGATAAATGCTATGCTGAAAAACATCATAGTGAATCCTTTTTTCTTCCATATTCTGAAGCTGGGAAGCAGGGTTTATGGTGACAGTGGATTCAGAGTAATGAGTTTTCACCAGCGAATTAAGACAAGCCTAAAAAGAAGTTACGCAAAGATGTTTATGTGGGACCACAGTGTCTGTGTGCAAAGGACAATCAAAGTAGTGTCTGCACATAAAGAGCCACCATTACTGGTCGGAAGAGAGGGCATTTATTAAAATGACACCATCCGTCACTGTCAGGTATCTTGGTATTTGAGTCTTGGCTAAGCACTGACGTCCACTGTGACTTCTTCTAGAGCTCCCTGTGGAAGACAACAGGTGATGTCTCCACTCTGACCTAGTTCTGTCTGCCCGTGTATGTACCACCTTTTTACTCTGGGTGAAGGATCTGAGGGGCTGGTAGATTAAATAATGTGAATATGTATGTGTGTTTCCAATTGTGTGTTTTCAGAATCAGCTAAGTCCTGTAACAATCCTAGTACCTTAGTGCCTGAGTACAGTAGAAGATTTTTTTTTTAATTTTGTCATAATCCAATTGGATATTTGATGAGTGCCCTTCCCTGTAGTTCTAAGGTACACCATCCATTAATATATACTGACATCCATGGTTTTAATACACACAACTCTGCCATTTTCTAAGGCCTCCAAGTTTTCCACAAAGACCTACTGCATCAGCCCATGGCCTCACCTAACTTCAAGGGCAGCTGGGAATGGCCATCAGCTGTGTGTCCAGAGAAAAGGGATGGGTTGGGTGAGTGTCTAACCATTCTCTGCCATGTGTGAAAAGCTGCTATTTTATCTACTGTCTTACCCAGATGTTGGGTAGTTTCATGAATCTGAATTTATAAATTCAACCCAGGTTTGTGATAAAACAGATGCAATGAAAACTTCATTGAACTCAAGAGTATTCATTTCTATTTCCACCACCCATAATACTGAAACAATTTGTCTTTATAATATGATCTTGGAACTGGTCCAGGACATTTATCAACCCACTATTATTAAATAATTAATCCAAGGTATCAAGGCTTTCTGACCATAGTCGGAGTACTTATTACCTAAAGATGAATAAGAAATGGCCTTGATCCTGTGTGACCTCACAGTTGTGTAGGAGAAACAAACATATAGAACAATAGTACAGATATCCGAAGAAGGAGTGATGATTTTAAACAGCATGGCAGATTTTGGAGCAGAGTTTTAGGGAAATTCCCCCAAAAAGGAGATAGTGCTTAAAATGAAAGTTAGAAGCTGAGAGAATATTTTCTGGGCAAAGAAGAAAAGGAAGAGAATTACAGAAGGAAATCACATGGTCCATCAGAGCTGAGCACTGAAGGATCAGCTGAACAGAGCTTTTTGGGAGCTCATGAGAAACTATAGGTCCTGGACTAAGAAATTTAGACCTTGTTCCATAAGCCAAGCCATATGGGTATGAGCAACAGTGACAAGGTTCAACTGATATCTTAGAAGGATGCTTCAGGGAAAGAGAGACCATAAGCTAGAGCTGGGAGGAACAGAAGAGTGAGCAGTTAGGAAGTTCTTATAATCGCACACATTATAGAGAGAAGGTAAGTTTAATGAATAAACCTTTTACTTTGAAATATGAAATCGATAAGCTTGGCAACTTTGAAGGGACCTGGGAGGGGAAGGAAAAGCGAATGTAAAACCAAGCACATTTACTTTTGTTTTCCTAATCATTGGCATGGTGCCTGGAACATAGTAAGTATTACTTTCTTGTTTCTGCCCAAGGGAAGTGGTTTTAGAAGGCTGAGAAGGTTTTTAGGTATAAAGCAAATTCCTTTTGCTCTTCAAAAGCTCTCTAATCCTAGAAATTTGTTTAATAAGGATTAAAAACCTTTCATTATAGCACGCTTTATTGTTGAGGCTGCGGGGAAATGGGTGCTCTCAAACATTACCGGTGGGAGTGTGAATGGTTACACATCCAACCAAGGGTGATTTGGCACTGTCTGATAAATTATAAATGCGTGTACCCTTGGACCTGGAGATTCCATTTCTGGGAGGTTTTTCTACAGACATTTTGTACATGTTTCAAAATGGCTTATGAAAGAGTTCCTCACTGCAGCCTTGTTTTTAACAGCGGAAGATTGAAACAACTCAAATGTTCCTAAAAAGCAAGCTGATTAAATAATTCATGGTGTATCATAAAATGGAATTCTGTGTGAGTATAAAAATAAAAAATAAGGAATAAGCATACTTTCCATGTACTGATAAAGATCTTCAAGTGAAGAAGGTAAAACGTGAACAGTGTAGATAATATGGAAACTTAAGTAAAAAGGAGATCCGTAAAAATATATTTATACATTTTTTTTTCTCTCTCATGCATACAAATTCTGGAACCATAGAAAAAAATAAGGTCTCTAAGTCATGTGAATGTATTAACTATTCAAAAATTAAACTAAAAGTACGACCTGGTTCTGCAGTTGTTTAAAATGTGACACCTCCCCCACCCCCATCCTTATTTCCGTTTCCCTGAATCCCTGGTAACAGACCGACTTAAATTTGCATCAAGATGCACAGAAGATTAGATACTTTCATAAGAACAGTCTGCGAGAGGAGGAAGTAAAGGTAGAAGGAGCAGAAATTATATGGCCTTGAGAATTCTGAATGCCTGAAGAAGTAAGATAAGGGGGTGCCACACAAGAAAGAAAATGTAGGAGAGAGAAATGGAGCACCTAAGAGTATTCTTAGCTGATTCATAATATTGCAAGCATATTTAAGATACATGGATAATTTGTTGGGCTATTCATCACAAAGATGCTATTTCTTTAGGGTTTTTTCACTGACCATGATATGGCCATTAGTTAATCAGAAGTATAGGCAGAGTTTTCTAGAATTGAAATATTAATAAACTTGAGGTTTGTGGTTCCTTGAAATCTTCCCCTTGGTATTTCATAAAAATTGGATCTCCCTTAAAACTGAAGGTAAATGTGTCTGGGCTCTCTGGCAACTTACCAACCTATGAAACCTTCATTTGAAGAATATTGATAGATTTATCTATTCCAAGGTTGGTGTTAGGCCAATATCTGGGGATCCAAGAAAATTAACTATTGCTACTCCACCAACACAATCCTAGGAAACCATGGCCTGTCAGAGTAATAGACTCCTTCACACTTTCCATTTTATATCCCTTCCCTTCTTGAAGATTCCTTCATGATCCTAGATTTTCTTAAAAAGGAAGCAATTCTTATAGCCAATGCTAGGCTATCAGCAAACCATAAGAGACTCTTAAATACAGAGAACACACTGAGAGTTGCTGGAGGGCTATTGGGTGGGGAGAAAGGCTAAACAGGTGATGGGTAACAAGGAGGGTACTTGTTGGAATGAGCACTGGGTGTTATACGTAAGTAATGAATCACTAAATTCTACTCCTGAAATCATTACTACACCATATGTAAACTAATTTGGATTTAAATAAACTTTAAAATTAAAAAAAAAGCTTATTCTCCCTAAAAGTGAAGTTGGTCACTCTGTGAACCAACAAAACTTTATAAGAAACGAAGTAGTAAATAACCAAAAAGGGAGTGGAAATAGAAAGTCAATGGAGAATCTCTTAATTTGTCTCCTCACTATACTCAGGAAATCTTCGGAGAGCAGTGTGGAAGACATTTGCTGATCATCATAGATCAAAATGAACATCATAGGACACTGGGCTGCTGGTTTTAATTACACAAGCCAAATTTCTGTCACCACCAGTGTTCACTCTGTAGTTAAGATTATTTCTTTAATCATTTGCCTTCCAGCAGAAATTCTTCTTTTCCAACTGTCAATAAAACCTCGTATTATATTCATTTAATTCTACCACATACATCTTTGACATTTCTCATGACTTTCTGGAGAATATGCTTGTCGCCTCCAAGAAGGGGGAAGCCTGATACTATCTGTCTTCAGCGCAGGACCTCAGACCACAGGGAAGGAAACACAGCGATTATCACTCCCACAGATGGCCTGGAAAAGCCTCGACTAGCAACTGTACACTTGAAGTCATGGCAGATTTTCCTCCAGTTTTTCCTTTGCTGTTTCTGCATGGAAGCCTCCCGCCACCCATCTGTCCACATTTCAGCCTCTACTACTAGTCAGGAGAAACTCTTGACCTTGTGCATGGAAAGTGGCTGTATCAATGTTATTGTTATTCTTTACTGAGAGGAATTCGATTCTGGTCCTGTCAAGGCGTAGGGATGAGACCTGGACCCAGGTGTCCAGGTCATTAGTTTCTCTCTTCTCTGTGTCTGAGAAACCCACATCTTTCAGTAATATTCCCAATCAGGTCAAATGTGATTTTTTTGTTGTTGTTTCTAATCATTGTATAGCTTCAGATATCTCTTTTTCAGTCTTTCAGTTGGATAGAATCTCTCATTCCTCCATGCTTCTTTATCATGGCATTTTTTCACACTGTCTTATAAGATAATTATCTTCCAAACAGACCAGTCCACTGGCTGGTGAACAAAGGCCATACCTGAGTCACTTATAGCCATCAGAGCCACCAATACCATCAAGGCATTTGGGAAGCTTCATGTTCTCATGAAATATCTGCTCATACCTTCAGAGATATGCAGCAGAAATCACTTCTCTGATAGCAGTATTTAGAGCTGCAAAAGAAGTAGAGGTAGTCAAACCTTATAAACTTTCTTTGGTTTTGATTCAGGTATTTCTAACCAAATTGTAAATATTTACCTCTTAGACCAGTAATTTTGTGGTTTTAATTGTGATGACATTTTTTCTTTGTCACAATTTATTTATGATATAGTTGTGAGTACAAAGGATATTTTCACACTTTTTAAAAAATGAAAATCTCTGAGTTGGCAAGCAATCCTTTGTTATTCATTTGGTTGAAAAAAGAAAGTTAAAATGCCTTGCCTTCACTTAAGGCTACTGTAGTTGCTCCTGTGGCTCTCGGTCTTATTAGTGTAGCAATCAGTCAGTCGAACCATAAAGGTGATTTCACAAAACATGTCAGGGATAGGAAATGCCCTGAAGGAAACCATCAGCCAAAGCATGGACTGGAGAGTGAGTTTTCCATTCATTCATTCAGTAAGTTATGACTGAGTGCCTACTATACTCAGGAACTATTTTTGCCTTTATCGTACTTTCTGTAGGTCAAGAGAGACCGATGCTAATAAATAGTAAACCACTAAGACATTGAAGAAATTCTTTTAACTATGTAACAGTTTGAGGGATGATCCAACACTCTCCACTGGCTCTATAAAACTTCTGAGATGATGCTCTCAGCCTGTGGACCACTCTTTGCCAGAATACTCAGCTCCCCTCATCCTACCAATTGGGGTCTATGCTTTCCAAGACTTAGCTCTGTTGTTCCCAAAACTATTGATGCCACTTGTATAATTTACTGTAATTAAATAACTTAGATACCTATTTTACAAACCTATGAAACAAGAGCATGAAAGAGTTGTTTCTAGAAAACTACATGAAAGCTACAATCAAGACACGCTACTAAGAACGTTTATTAAATGAACTGTGGGTGAAGCAACTATAAAAGACTATGGAGAAAAACACAAAATAGACGGGATTCTAGTTTCAGATGGCTTCTTAAATGTCTTTTTCAGTTGTTTTAAAAAAAACTAGAAAATGTAGATATTGGATTTTGTGTATGATCAACACAAGAAGGTTTAGGAGGACTTTAGGCAGTAGACCCAAGTTCAAGCAAAAGGCCTGGATCTACATCATAAGATTGGGAAATGGATGTGTATATCTGTTTTAACTTAAAATGGAATATTTAAATATATATTTCATCCCCACCCCTACCTCCGTTCACTGCTTTATCTAACTACTCGTCCTAGATGATTCAGAGGAAAGTGCTTCTTCTGAGTATGAAGAACTTATTGTACAAATTTCTGAGGTTTAACTGCTTATGGTTTTTCTCTAGCAACTCCATTGAAAGAATGAGTAGTCATTCAGTGATTGGGGGGAAATTTTCTAGCAGGTTTATAAGTAACAAGTGACAAACTAATTATAAAAATTACCTAATATTTAAATGCACACTCATTTAAACCTTTAGAAATTTTTCTTAAAATATTTACCATACATACCATTCAATACACATTACCTATTTGAAACTTCATGTAATTCAGGAAGGAAAGTTATGGGCCCCTGGATTGGTTACAAAAACAGACCACTAATCAAAATTTTCTAATACTTTCCAGAATCAGGTGGGGATAATTCCATGCTGTTGTCTCAAGAATTGCTTCCTGAATCACTAAGTGTTACCTCTAAAAATGCTGATCATTTTTCATGATGAAATGTATAATGGAAGCAAACAATTTGTAAAAAAAAAAAAAATCTTTAGTTTTGAGAGAGAGAGACAGACAGACAGAGTATGAAAGGGAGAGGGGCAGAGAGAGACACACACAGAATCCGAAGCAGGTTCCAGGTTCTGAGCTGTCAGCACAGAGCCTGAAGTGGGGCTTGATCTCACAAACTGTGAGATCATGACCTGAGCCAAAGTCTGACGCTTACCTACTGAGCCACCCAGGCACCCCACAATTTGTGATTTTTTTTTTTACTGATAACTATTAAATCTGCCAGAAATATGCACATTATGCTAGGTCGGCAAGTTATCATTCAATTAAAGTTATAATTCTTGCTCTAAAGAAAAAGTATAGTGTGAAAGACACCCCTAATAAAAGGACTCATACCGGTAAGGGTGTCCATGGAAGGCTTCCTTGAGGAGGCAGTGTCAAGTTATGGCTAGAAGGATGACTAGGATCCAGGCTGGCCATGTGGGAAGGAGCGTGGTATTGGAGAAGAACAGTTCAGGTAGAAGAAATAGCATTGCAAAGGTCCTGAGACAAGAAGAAACTGACCCTTTTAAGAAACTGAATGGTTTGGGTGATTCCAGATCAACTGGAGCAGAAAGGGAACACTGAGAGGTGAAGACAATGAGATGGAACAGAAAGACCATCAAAGACTGGTACAGAGGGCAATACTGGTGGGAGGAAACAGAATCTGCACCTCAGTTCATACAAGACAGAGCTTCCCTTCCGAGTACTTGAGACCCAAATAGTCCCACCATGAAAAGAAACTGAGGCTGGCTGAACTACTTCCTCTCTTCCATCATAATAGAATTCAACTCACTCCTATTTTCTGGACGACCAAAATAATCATGTTCTATGCCAAGTATGGCCACCCTACTGTCAGATGATTCCCCTAGTCACCACACTGTAATCCAACTCCCCACTTGCATCCACACAGATAAAACCATTCTTTCAGCTACTTGGGAGACTACCTCGGCGCTCCCCAGCGCCTGCCTTCACTAAAATACTCCTCCACTCCACTCCCCCCACCCCGCTCCAACCCCAGCTCCGCTTCCCACCCCCACCACTTCCTGGCCCTCCTACCATTCCACCAAAAAAAACCCACCCAGGCCTCCAGCCAGGAAAAGTTGTTAAACCCTGTCCTCTGCAACTTCACAGCACATTTGCTTTAATACCAAAAGAGGATTCATCTTGGCCAATGAGAAACAAATGAATATGCAGTGATTCGCCACTTGCTGTAAAAGCACTGCCAACAATTCCCACTGCTGTGTTCTCTTCTGTTTTTATAATCAATTAAAAAGGCTCCGTTCGTTAGGGGCATTTTGCCCCCTCCCGAAAATGAAAAGAAGCAGCAAACAGCCGTCGGAAAAGGCACGAAGCTCTTCTGAGAAATGTCTAGCAGAGACAGCTTCTTACAGTAACACTTTATTTTAATGGTCCTTTAATGCAGAATTGACAATGGAAGTCGCTCTTAGGTCTCATTCACCCTAAGTAAAAATGACAGTGTTGCCAAAGATAGGTGCTAACAAGGTATCACCCTCAGCGGTACCCCGGGGGGAGGCAGAGAAATACCTCTCTCTGCTGCAGGTGTAATTCCTGCCTTACACCTTGCACCCTCTCATCCAGCTTTCCATTTCCTTATTTAGATGAGCATCCCTTATGCTTTCAGAGAATGAGTCCTCTGCTGCGTCTCCATAGGTATCTATCCACTTTCTGAGAAGAGGTTTGCTCTTCCCAGAAACCAAAGGAAGCCTGGTAGGTTCGCATGCTGGCTTGTGACTGAGCCGAGGAGCCACGGAGGGCGGCTCGTGAACTAACCAGCGTGACACTGTGCGCAGGAGCACTCAACATCCACTCATCACCAGCCGCAGATTGAAGGTAATGTTTTAAGAGGTTTTCAAGCTGCTGGGAAATTGTGGGTGTGAGAAACGTTCTGTAAACCTTTTGAAAATTCCAATTCCCGTTGCAGCAAGTATGTTGAAATGGTCAGCAGAGGAATGGACAAAGGGCCGACAGCTTGTCCATTTCTCACAGCCCCCTGCGGGACCCTTGGGAGGGACAGGGTGGCATTGCTAAGGCTCCCCCAAGGGGTGAGAAGAAGTCACAAAGAGCAAGGGGCGCTGACCCTGGGGACAGCCTGACTGCTAGCTCGGTCACGCAGCTGGGAAGCGGGAGCCAGGAGTGAATGCGGGTAAGGTTAACACTGTTTTATTAAGCCAGTGAAGTGTCAGGAGCAGCAGCAGTGCAGGAAGCACATGGAACACAAAGCCAGGCACTGTCTCTGCTTACCTCCTGGGGTGGAACTCTTCCTCCCCGAGAACATTACAGAAATAATATCTGGCATCCAGATCGTGATACTGCTAGGGAACAATAAGGTAACAGCTGTGACCAGGCAGGACTTTGGGAAAGTTATGAGCTAAAAATGTCCATCTAGACCAAATAAAACGAGGCCAAAGGTCAAGCTGCTAAAGGAGAAAGGTAGACAAAGTGGTCAGCGTAAGGAGATGCAACAGTATATCATGAAGGGCGTGGGTCCTGGAATCATATGGTCCAGGGTTCACCGTCTTCCCTTGCCATTTTCTGTTCTGTGGGACCTTTACTAAAGTTACAGCTCTATTCTGTTTTAATTAGGCTTCATGCTTGGCATAAATGCCAAGGGCTCGAACGCACAACCCTGAGATCAAGAGCTGAGCTGAGATCAAGAGTCAGACACTTAACTGACTGAGCCACCCAGGTGCCCACATTACTTCTCTATTAAATAGAGCATGGGGTAACATACTGCTTATAAAGTTGCCTATATTCAATAAGACGATCCACAAAAAGTGCTTAACCTAGTGCTTATCAAATTGTGATCACTTAAAAAGTGGTATCTATCATTATTTTGTGTGTTAAGAGCAGCCAGGCACCACCACCCCACAAATGCATAGGCTTCCATAAGCTCCCACTTTCACAAGTTTAGAATGTCCTGAGTATACCTCTCAGCATTTCCATGCACCTGCATCGATTACATAGATTCCTTACTCTCTGTCTTCCTTGATTTGTCCATTTAATTCATCATCCTCCAAATCCTTCTCAAGCTAGCTCTCATTTACTATTAAATGTTGATTGGAGAGAAAGTGGCTGCTCCTGACAAACTGGTATTAGCCTGGGATAAACAATCAAGGCCCTCCGTAATGACTGATAAGTCATCTGGGTTTGAGTCCTGTCTGTCACACACAGCTCCAAGATAAAGTGGAAATACACCAGATCCAGTCTTTTCCTATCACTGATTAAGCAGCCTGAAGGAGAAGGTCTCTAACTGATGGAGAAATATGGTACCTTCTGTTAGGAGGAAGGAATGGGGACATGGTCTCTAACACTCCTTGGCATTGGGGTCTTGTTCCAGAAAGGCTTGCTGTGGAGCCTGGGAGAAACTGCAATGTACCATGCAGCTCTGTTTTCTCCCACGCCCAAAATTACAAAAATAACAGTCACACTCTTTAATAGCAACCTAAGAGAAGTGTCAATTACAAAAATGAAGTATTTAGTAACTGCATATTCATTTAACATGTTTCTCCAAATAACTCAAGTTGTTTATAAACAGGCTAAAAAACACCAAAGAGAATATTTTACTCTAATAAAACCCAAGTGTTTTACTGCTAACTTTTCACTCACTTATCTGATTTGGACTCTAGAATAAATCAATGCTAGATGTCCTCAGAGGACCTACAGAATCTTTTACCAAAGTCCTAACCAATGTCTTATGTTTAGATTACCTGTATCATGAATGGAGTCTCTAAATTTTCCTTCATCAGCCATCAGAGGAAGGGTCACCCACCATCGTACTGGCACAAATTGTATTTTCTGAAGAGTGAGTGAGAGAGGAAGGCGGAGAGGGATGGAATGAGACCAAGTTCCCAGCTCCAATCTAGAGCTCACTCTATAAAGATGCGTGGAATAATGGCTATTACTCACCCTCCAGATCCCTTAGTTTTCCTCAGCAGAGAAGTCAGTAATGGATGGGGACTGTGAGCGTAGGGAGATGTCTCCACATGGGCTTCTGAGGATGGGGGTCCACATCCCGGCAAGTAGGCTGGATGGCTTGAAGCTGGTCACCTCTCCAACTTTATACCTTCCTGTCCTCTGCTTCCCAGCCTCCCAACACCGGGCCACAGCCGACCCACCCTCTGTACTTACTCCTTCAGTTCACACATGCCTTTCCCTCTCCCTGGAGCAATCTTGTCCCTTTTCTCATAACATCTGCTCATTCTTTTAGTCTCAGGTCAGACATCTCTTCAATAAGGTCCTTCCCTGACCTACCAACTCAATAGTATTATGTGCCCTTCATATGCAATTTCCTGGCAAAGTATAGGTCTTCTATCTTAACATTTATCATAATTTTATCCATTAAAACTTTTGGTTACAAGAGGGACGCCTGGGTGGCTCAGTCAATTAAGTGTCCGATTTCAGCCCAGGTCATGATCTCATGGTTCATGGGTTTGCGCCCCACAACAGGCTCTGTGCTGACAGCCAGCTCAGAGCCGAGAGCCTGTTTCGGATTCTGTATCTCCCTCTCTCTCTGACCCTCCCCTGCTCATACTTTCTCTCTCTCTCTATCTCTCTATCTCTCAGAAATAAATAAAACATTTTTAAAAAATTTTAAAGACTTTTTGTTATGAGAAATAAGCTTGAGGGATATATACAAATATATATAAGCAATATACAAATGTGGTTTTATCTTTCATAATCCAGGTCTTAGAGAAAGATTAGCACCATAAATTGAAAGTTGACAGGACTCTTTCCCCTCATGCTTTTGCTAATTTCTGAATATCTACTTCCTTTCTATTGGTTTCTGTAAACCAGCGTTCTCTCTAGCCATATGGAAGGCTATGGTGGGCATGGCTCTAACCACATGCAGAAAACTAAATGCCCCTGAATGACACCCCAAAATTTCTGCCATAATCTCAGGGGTTTTTTTGTTTGGTTGGTTTTGGTTTTTCTTTTTTCTTTTGAGAGAGACAGAATGAGAGCAGAGGAGGGGCAGAAAGAGAGGAAGAGTCTCAAGCAGGCTCTGCTGTCAGTGCAGAGCCCAACAAGGGGCTTAAACCCACCAACTGTGAGATCATGACCTGAGCTGAAGTCAGGAGTCTGGTGCTTAACCAGCTGAGCCATCCACAGACCCCTCTGCCATAATTTTATTGGCTCTATTTAAGTTACACATCTAACTGAGGGCCCATTTTAGAGAAGACAGCAATGGCTATCGGATGAGCTGTTACCCCAAAAGATGCAAAGTACCATACTAGTTTTAACTGCTTACTTGCATGTCTATATCTTTGATCATTAGTAAACTTTGTAAAATAGGTCAATCTACCATGTCTATCTCATTCACAATTATATACTTGTAGAAGTCTATGCCAAACACATTACAAATGCCCATTTGGTAATGTAAAAAAAAAAAAGGCCTGTATAGTTCCCTCCATATCAAGGACTTCCTTCTTCCCATCTTCCAAATGTATTTCGACTCCCCCACACACATATACACACACAAACACACACTAGTCTTACCATCACCACCTACTTTGGATGGTGATCTCCTATATTTCTTTTGTATTTTAACCTCTATAAAATCTTCCCTTGTCCTCCACAAACACTCCCAGGGATTTTACACTTTATATGTCTCTCCACCTGGAATAACAATAAGAAATACAAATTATTTATATCGTACTGTGTTGCAGGCATTGTGATAGGCATATCACATACTTTTGGTCTAATCTTATAACACTCAATATTTTGCCCAACTGAAGCTTTCAAATAGCTGAATAACTTGTTCAAGGTCACAGTTAATAAATAATCTTAGTCCATATGAGTCCAAAATTCAATATCTTTCTCCTTCTAATCTTTTCACTCATGTAATCTACTAGGTGGAAAGCCCCTCAAATCCAGGAACCATTGATAAATTTACTTCTATATCCCCAGAGACTCACATATTTTACATTTCACAGAAGCACATCAGGTATGCTCAGTAAATATTTGCTGAGGAATGAATAAATAAGCGAATGAGTAAGTAAGTGGGTTCTATTGGGGGGAAAATATGCATTCACCAAGAGTAGTTTTTCTCTCTATTCTGATAACTTTGTAGTCTTTATATGCCAACAAAATAATTAGCTCAGATGAAAACAATTATATTAGTAGCTTCTATCAGATAAACCTCTCCTTAAAAAATAAATAAATAAAAGCTGCATACAATATAAAACTAGACTAAACTGAACAGCAGCTACTGAAGACTTTGCAAAACAACCACCTTTTCTAAGACTTCAGAGGAAGGATATCAAAGAAAAAGAGACTCTCAGAGAAGAGAGGGAGCCTAACATAAAACTGAGTTTACTGAGCTTCTAAACCTTCTGAATTTGATAAATCCTAATATTTTAGAAGAAAGGGGCCAATAAATGAAGAAAAATGTTCAACTTCAAAGCAGCTAAAAAGAATAGGCAGTGCACAGAGGACTTTAAAGGCAATAAAAGTATTCTGTACATTACTGCAATGGTGGATATGTGTCCTTATAGATTTTCAAAACCTACGGACTACCCAAAGCAGAAAGTGAACCCCAATGTAAACTACATGGTTGAGGTGATAATGATGTGTCAGTGACAGTGATGTGTCAATTGTAACAAATGTGACTTATGGTGCAGCATGTTGATGATAGAGAAGGTCAGTGGGGTGGGGAGCATGGAGTATGTGAGAACTCTCTGAATTTTCCACTCTACTTTGCTATGAACCTAAAACTGCTCTAAAAAGTTATTTATTCAAAAAAAAAAAAGGTAAGAAGAGCTTCCTACTGTACCATTGAGCTAGGGAGAAAAAAAATTGGCATTCATTCAGGACCTACCAAGCAGAAGGATCTCTGATTAACATTCCAGGTTTTTAGTTAAGATTCCTGAATAGTAACATACCAGGAATTAGAGAAAATTGAATATAGACGACCCCTGCAAAACTTAAATTTCAGTCTCAAAGTATCTCAATATACATATATATGTAAATATGTGTAATATTATATATATGTATATTTTATACATATATAACATATATGTGCAAATTTGAAAAACAATCACCCAAGCATCCCTCTCAAGGAAAAGGATATAATTAATGTCAAAAAAGAAAAGAAGACAAGGGCAGCAATTAATTCAATAGAAGGTAAACATACAATGGAAAAAAACACAAGAAATTTTTCAAAAATATTAATAAAAGTGATAAATCATTAGCAATACAAAACAAGAAGACAAAAGAAGAAGAGAGGTGGCGCAAATGATGTCAGGACAGTAACAGGGCACAGCAGTATAGATCCTACGGAAATTTAATAAACAGTAAGAGAGTATTATGAGCACCTTTATGCCAGTAAATTTGAAGTCTTAAGTAAAATGTAAGCATCCTTGAAAAAATTTTATTTCACAAAAGTAACACAAATTAAAATTTATTTAACAAAATTAACACAAAACTTAAAAATCTGAATAAGCTATCCTAAAGAAATTTACTTCATAATTTCAAAACTCACATGGGACACCTGGGGGTCTCATTCAGTTAAGCATCCAACTTCGGCTCAGGTCATGATCTCATCGTTCGTGGGTTTGAGCCCCATGTCCAGCTCTGTGCTGACAGCTAGCTCAGAGCCTGGAGCCTGCTTCAGATTCTGTGTCTCCTTCCCTCTCTGCTCCTTCCCTGCTTGTGCTCTGTCTCTTTCAGTCTCTAAAAAATGTATAAATGTTACAAAAAAATTGTCTTTTAAACTCAGCCAATAAAGAAAAATACAGTTCTAGCTGGCTTCATTGGTGAAATATCCCAAATATCTAAAGCGGAAATCATGCCAATATTAAATAAACCCTCTGGAGAATAGACAAATTATTTAAAAGAAAAAACTTTACAACTTTTTACATAATGTAAGATTAACCTTGATACCAAAACCTAACAAAAATGTTATGAGAAAGGAAAATTATAGACAAATTTCTCTTCTAAATTTGGGCATAGTAAATTTAAACAAATATTAGCTAATTATACTCAGTAAAAATATAATTAGGATAATACATCATTGCTAAGCAGGATTTCCTCTAGGATTTTTTTTAAAAAGATGAGTTAATATTTAAAAATAAATCAATGTAATTCACCATATGAACAAAATAAAATAGAAACACTTTTCAATAGATGCAGAGAAGCATTTGATAAAATTCAATACTCACTTATGATAAAAACAAAATTTTTGGTAAACCAGGAATAAAAAATTGTTTTCAGTCTAACAAAGAACATCTTTTCCCAAAGCAAAAGCTCATGGTGAAACATTGAAAGCATATCCTTTGCCATTTCCAAGATCAAGAATGAAGCAAGCATGTCTGACATCACAATTTTATTCGACACTGTAAAGAATATTGCTGCCAATGCAATATAACAAGAAAAAAAAGTTTAAAGATATGAAAGAAAACAATAAAACTCACTATTTATAAAAAATATAAATGTGTGTGTAGAAAATGATAAAAAACAATAAACGATAAGAGAAAGTTGTTGCCTGGCAGTTCATCTCTGTACACCAGAAGCAAATAATTAGAATATAAAATTTGAAAATAAAACTTCATAACACTGGTAAAGGTAATCATGTATTTAGAAATAAATCAAATGAAACCTGTGAAACTTGTCCACCTATAAATCAGAAAATCTTACTGAGACTAATTAAAGAGTATCTGAACTAGTGGAGGTATATACCATGTTCTTAGATTGGACAATTCAGTGTGGTCAGTTTCTTCACATTAATCTATGGATGAATAAACCCCAATCAAAATTCCAACAGCATATTTGCATAACTAGAAAATCTGATTATCAACTGCATATGAAAGTGACGGAATAGCCAGGACAATCTTAAGGTAGAGGAAATTGAAATAATTAATCACTAGATAGCCAGAATTATCATAAAGTTAAGTTATTAGGGGAATATAATATTACTTCAAAGATATACAAATAGATCAATGGAAAGAGAGAGTAAAGGAATAGATGACTTGATTTATGGCAAAGTTGACAACACTATGCAGTGAAGAGAGGATGGTGTTTTTAATAAATGATGCTGAGTCAAATGGATATCCACATATTTAAAAAATTAATCATGATCCCTACTACACATTATATACAAAAATTAACTCGAGGTAGATTTTAGACCTAAAATGAATAAAATAGAAATAAACGTTGAAAGGAAAAGCTTCTAGAAGAAAATATTGGCAACTATCTTCATGATCCTTAGAAAGATAAATTTGACATATGCAATCAAAAAAGGTCTTAAAAAAGAGCAAAAAATTGGTAAATTATGCTATGTTAAACTTAAGAAGTTCTATGCATCAAAATCATCATTAAGAAAAGATAAGAAAATCATCATTAAGGAACCATAGCACATGGGGCTCTTGGATGACTCAGTCAGGTAAGCGTCTGACTCTTGATTCAGCTCAGATCATGATCTCATGATTCATGGGTTTGAGTCCTTAGTTGGGCTCTGCACTGATGGCGTGGAGCCATCTTAGGATTATCTCTCTCCTCTCTTTCTCTACCTTTCCCCCTCTGATGCTCACTCTCTCTCAAAATAAATAAATGAACATTAAAAAAAAAAAAGGAAAAAAGCATGACACAGAGTGAAGAAGAATATTCAGAAATAATGCCCAGAATATATAAAGAACTCTTATAAGTTAATAAGAAAAATATGGACAAGTAATAGAAAAATAGTCACATTCACATAAAAGAATAAATGACCAATAAAAATATATTAAAATATGCTCAGGACACTTGGGTGGCTCAGTCAGTTAAGCGTCCAGCTCTTGGTTTCAGCTCAGGTCATGATCTCATGGTTTGTGGGGTCCAGCCCCATATCAGGGGCTATGCTGAGAGGGTGGAACCTGCTTGGGATCCTCTTTCTCCTCTCTCTCTGCCCCTCCCCTGCTGATGCTTGCTCTCTCTCTCTCTCAAAATAAATAAATAAACTTCAAAGATGTATTAAAAACATGCTCAACAATAAATAGGGAGTCAAAGTAGTGAAAATTTTAACACTGACAATTCTGAGTGTGGTGAAAGTATGTGGAGCAACTAGAACTTTCATATCCTATTGGTGGCAATGTAGACAGATACAATCCTTTGGTTAAACTCTGAGGATCTACAAAAGCTAAATTTACATGTAACCCATGACCCACAGTGCCTCAGTGCTTCAACTACTTTGCATACGAAAGTACACTGAAGCACATGTATGGGAATGTTTAGAGCGCACAGTTCATAGCTCTTCAAGAGTAAAAATAAATAAAATGTTGATCTGCAGTAGAATGGATAAATAGATTACGGTATAATTGTATCATGTGTGTCAGTCTGCATCCTCTGGGAAGCACACAATCTGATACGGTGTGCAAGACATTTATTGATGGATGGAGCAGGAGTAAGCAGAGGAAGTCTTCAGGAGGCAATGAAGGCCTAATCCCTAGAAAAGAAAGAGGGAAGGAAGGAAGATTGAGGGAGGAGCTGAGACACAGGGTGGCTCTGAGAATGTCTCAGCCAGGTTAGTGGGGCGTCCCCGTGCCAATACCGCCCATGGAGGAGTCAAGGCCAACACCCTCAAGGTCATTCTCGGTCACTGGCTGGGTACCACTGAGAGAACATGTCCTAGAGGTTTACATGCCACTGTGGAGCCAAAGCACTGTGGCTGGAGGAGGTTGGCTGCCTGTGTCACGCTGACACTCCCACCACCATGGCTGCCGTACAATGGGGCACTGTGAGTCATGCAGATAGACAACCTATCACAAAATGCAACATCAAAGATCTTACAAATATAACAGTAGGCAAAAGACCTAGACAAAAAGAGGAAAGCACTTACTGAATGATGCTAGGTATACAGAACTCAAAAACAGTCAAAAATAATTCACGATGGCAGATGTCAGAATAATGATTACCTCCGAGCAGAGCCAAATGACTGGGAAGGGGAGGTAGGTAAGCTATTGCGACTTACACGTAATGGTCTGAGTGATGGTTACATGCATGTTCACTTTGCAAAAATGCACTGATCTGTATACCATGATTTGCTCCTTTACTGTATGTAAGTATGCAACACTTCAGTTAAAAAACCCAAGTTATTAAAAAAAAAATACTCGTATAGCCAGACAATGGTATTCCCAGGAATAGATACCATATAAATCCAGAGAACAAAAGCCCAAGAGAATAATGGCTTTGTGGAATGTAGCAAAATATGAAAAGAATAAAATGTATTTATTTTGACACAGAACACTCAAATAATTTGACCAAGATATTTCTATAATTATTAAACCTCTATTATTAATAAGGAGCAGGTGACGCTGCTGCTTTATTTATTTTCATAAACAATGCTTTGATGGCTTAATAGCAACGTATTTTTATTCTGAAAAGGCTTGTGCAGACCAACATTAGCTTAACACAGCACTTCTCAACTTTTCTCAGGCTGGCTCAAGTCAAAGCTTAGACAAACTTCCATTATGATACTGAATTTGCATGCTGCTTTGCATAATAATTGTTGCCTGTGTTACTTTAATATCGTTATAAAGTGCATCCCCACACAATACATGCTGCTTCCTTTTTCCCTTGGCTAAACCACTATGTACAAATGTTCTCAAAATGGCAACAGAACGGAGAGATGATTGGGGAAAATATAGGGACCACAAGACTGCAGGTACAGGATGTATTTTAGAACTCGCAGGAGTTACCTTGATTCGTGGGACCTAGGAAACATTTATTCAATGCATAAATAAGTATAAGAAACAGCAGTGTGCGAGGCACTGTTGTGGGCACTTTTCATTCCTACATATTTCCACAGGCTGGTTATGAATTAGCAAAAGTGTGAACCACGTGCAACAGGGTCACAGCCGAACTGAGTTTTGTTCACACCTCTGGTATTAATTCAGGATCAGAACTGCTAGAATGCATCCTCCAGATCACATGGTTTGGCGACCTCAGTTTACAACCCAGGAAGCTGCAGGCCAAAGCATTTAATCACTTGCCTGGTATCATGGAGATCTAATTAGTACCAGAGGTCTGTGCGTTTCTCCTGAAGAGACAATAAAATGAGTGATGACAAGCATATCTCTGAGGACTTGACAAGTCTCCTGGGTAATTTTGGGGGCCCTGAAACACTTCCTATCACAAAGAACAATCTATGGATCAGATCATTTTCCTAACCCAGCCTTTAGTCACTGTCCAAAAGCCTTTGGCTTCCCATAAAATCAGCAGAGAAACACGTTGGAGAGATGCCACATCTCTCCGCTTGGACGGCTCTGTAGATTTCTTGTAGCCCAGAAGCTCACTTATCTGATGGTTGATGGGAGACCCACTTAGTCTTATCTTTAAATGATTGCCAAGCTCCTCGCTCAGTGCCAGCCCAGTACGATCTGTTAAATCTAAACATCTGCCCTCATGGCTAGCACCAGTCAGGCCCCAGGGAAATGTTTTCACCTATTTCTCCCCCGACGGCCCATGAAACCACACCTGATGGCGGTCGGGCTGTGCGTGTTGAGCTGGTCTGGATAGCAGAGACAGACAATGCAAATAGAATGGAATGGGGAAACTTAGGTAAGAGACAAGTCAAATACTGTGTGAGATTGTCCTCGCAACATGAATACAATCGCTTCCTACATAGCAAAGTATAGTTTTGCAGTTAAGTCAGCTTCCAATTTGTGATTCTGGGGAATACTAAGTGAACTTACAGTGTTACGTGACAAAGCTACACAGCAGCTGAGGAAGATTTTACAATATTAAACAACTTGCTTCACTCTTAAATGTGGGTGTGTATACACAACGTGAATTTTTGCATTGACAACGAATTGGATGTTGGATGCTAACACTGCAAATACTTAGAATTTTACAAAGTGTTGAATAAGATTTACTTAAATATTTTTATTGAATTATGATTGACATATAGTATTGTATTAGTTTCAGGTATACCACATAGTGATTCGATGTTTTTTATACATTGTGAAATGATCATCTCAATAGATCCAGTTACCTGTGGTCACTATTCAAAGTTATTACAATATTATTGACTATATTCTTTACATTATACTTTCTCTGTGACATTCATTTTACAAGTCAAAGTTTTTCCAATCTTTTAAAAAAATTTTTGTAACAATTTTTTATTTTTTACAGACAGAGAGAGACAGAGTGTGAGCAGGGGAGGGGCAGAGAGAGAGGGAGACACAGAATCTGAAGTAGGCTCCAGGCTCTGAGCCAGCTGCCAGCAGAGAGTCCAATGTAGGGCCCACAGACTGTGAGATCATGACCTAAGCTGAAGTAAGATGCTTACCTGACTGAGCCACCCAGATGACCTGGAAGTTTGTGCCTCTTAATGACCTTAACCTATTTTGCTGGTTCCTTCAACCACACTCCCTCTGGCAACTGCCAGTTTATTCTCTGTATCTATGAGTCTGTTTCTGTCTTGTTTTGTCTTATTTGTTCATTTGTTTTGTTTTTCAGATTCTACATATTAATAAAATCATATAGTATTTGTTTCCTCTATCTGACTTATTTCACTTCACATAATTCCATCCAGGTCTATCCATGTTGTTGCAGATGGCAAGATTTCATTCCTTTTTATGGCTGAGTAGTATTCCTCTGTGTGTGTGTGTGTGTGTGCATGTGTGTGTGTGTGTGTGTGTGTGTGTGTGTGTACATGCCACATCTTCTTTACCCATTCATCTATTGGTGGATGCTTAGGTTGCTTCCAAATCTTGGCTATTATAAATAATGCAGCAATTAATATTAGTACAAAAAAATCCTAAATAACACAATAGAGATGCAATTAACCAAACTTAGACTAGGGAAAATTCTATAGGACAAATAAGGCAGTTCTTTCAGGAAACTAAATTAAAAGGAGAGACAGGAAGAGAAACAGAGACAGAAAAGGAGAGGAGAAGAAAATTAAAAGATCAAAAGAGACTTAAGAGGTATTTCAACAAGGGGCACCCGGGTGGCTCAGTTGGTTGAGCATCCGACTCTTGATTTCCGCTCAAGTCATGATCCCAGGATCATGGGATTGAGCCCCACATCAGGCCCTGTGCTAAGCATGGATTCTCTGTCTTTCATTCCTTTGTCCCTCTTCACAGCTTGTGTTCTCTCTCTCTCTCCAAAATAAAAAAATTTTAAAAAGATGTCTCAAATTGCAATGTGTGACCTTTATTTGGATTTTGCTCCCAACTATACAATCTGTATGTGACACTTGACATGACTGAAATATTGAACATTTGATAGTTGTTTGCTGGTATTAAGGAATTATTATTATCTTTAAGGCATAATACTGATAGTGAGGTTGTGTTAAAAGTCAGCTTTTAGAGACATTGATGACATACTGATGACACATAGGATTTACTTCAATATAATGGGGGAGGGGTGAAATAAGAAGGTGAAATGAAATAAGACTGGCTGTAAGTTGAGCAATTAATTAAAGCTGGGTCATAAGTCTATGGGAGTTCTTTATACTATTCCAACTACTTCTGTATGTTTACATTTCTCTATAATAAAAAATTTTCAAGAAAACAAAGAATATTTAGAATATTGATATTTATTCATAACAGATTTCCCTTTTAACCTTGTAGATAATTACAAATAATTTGGAGAAAAATGTACTGCTTGGAAAAGCTAACTAATTAAATTTCAGTTGTTAAAAATGCCACTTTTACTTGAATTTACCTCACTGATGAGAATGTTTTCAAGTTTTGTAAGCTTTGAGTATACACATATATGTTCTTTTTTATATATTTTAGTATATATTTAATTTACATGTTCTATTTTTTGAATCCTTTAGATTCTTGAGCATGAGTACAAATTGAGAACCTGATAGAAATGGAAAGTATAAAAGGGAATCCCAGCAAAGAGCTTAGAAAAAAAAAATAAATAACTGAAAAGAAAAATAGAAATGGAAATTTTCCAAAAAGGGAGTTGGCTTATACTTTTAAAAACTAGAAACAATGAAAAAGAGTAGGCTTGTGTTATACATAATGCGCATTAAATTCATGAGGAGGATATTACACATTGATGTAATTACTCATCCAAACAATGAAAATGTGCAAAACTATTATTGTCATCAAGCCCTCTGTTTGTAACTCAAATAAAATTTCTGCATTTTTACATCTTTGCCTGCATGAAGTCTGAACCACTAAACAAGATAATGAGAATGTGTGAGGACCCTGGTTCGACTCTTGCCCTGGCCCTGTGTTGAGAAGTGCCGGAGAAGGGGGCCAGCAGGACATACACTGTGCCCTCAGACCATTCGTGGTAGGTAGTCCCTTTCAGAGAATAATCACCACAATATCAGTAATAATTAGTTTAAAACATTATATTTTGGGTTATAGGATTTCTAAGAAGAAAGAGAATTGTAAAGCTCTGGTCTTTTAAAACACTGGAGAAAGCTCCCGGGAGGAGGGGGGGCTGGCCTGAGCACTGATGGAAGAAAGAATAGCATTAAATGGATTGGAAAAAGAAAATCATTCCAGGGACAAGACTGTACAGAGCACAGATGCACGAATGAGGGGCCCAAACTGTCTGGAAGACTTCAATGAATGGAGACAGGCCTCAGTTAATTTTACACTGTGAGTACAAATTTAAGCTGGATTAGTCTGACCCTGTTAAGCACCTTGCTCAGGAACTGAAATATTATACCTGCAACATGGCTAGCAGAGGAAATGAAATGGAAGCCTATAAACCCTGAAGTGGATAGCAGGAACGCAAATTCAGAGAACTAAGCAAAGTTTTATTTTGGGGCTGTACCATAAAGGTGACTTAGGTAGACCCAAGGGCCAGGGTTCTGTGTGCATGTGTGCGGGCCCTTAGTGATCATTAACTTTGGAGGGGGAAAAAATGTTACATGGCCCTGCAAGTAAAAATGATTAAGGTATTTCTTGTAGTTATTTCTGTGTGTCATAAAAACAGCAGGATTTTTTAGAATGGGCTGATATTCTTTATCCCAGTCCTCCCTAAAGGGAATTACAGTGCTGAGACCTGTAGGAATTTATTGGTCTGGCGGGAAGAAAACGGTGTACAAAAAGGAGCTCACACATTCCCAGTGACTCACTTGAGTCTCTATCTAAATGCAAAGCCTGGTGTTATTTCTTGAAACCAGCTTTCTGGTAGACTGTTTAAGAGTTAAGGGATTACAAGAATAAGTCATTGATCTCCCATTTCTAAGGCTAACAAAGAATTTCATATTACTGAAACCAGACATTGCTTTTAAACCAACAGGCTTTAACCAGAGGGGAGGCGGGAGGTTGTGTTTTTTTTGTTTGCTTTGTGATGATTTGAAAGTTGTGTGACATTCTTGGGAAGAAAAGAAAAAGAAAACATTAAATCTTACAAGAGCATTTTTCCACGCTTTCCTTGAGAAAGGCAAATTAGAAATTATCTTGGACAGGGTGTGCAGAATGGAATGACCCAAAGCTCTTTGAAGGGTGGCCTATCTTTTTAAACCAAGCAGCATGATTTACTGTGTACTTAGAAGACACACTGTTTTCAGTCAGAACAATTCCAGGTGAAAGATGAGGTACTTATAGATGAGATAGTTCCATAGCTCTATTGAGGAAAGCAAGCCAAATAAATATTTTACAGCCCTTTTGACAAAAAACTTTGATTAAAGGAATTACAGGTAGAGACAACGTGCCGCTAATGAAGATGAGGGTCGTCAACAACATAAAGCAACTGAGTTTTTAAACAAATACACCAACCTTAACACATCTCAATAAATATTGCTTCCCTCTCCCAAAGGGGTTACCTTAGGAAGCTATAAGTTTTAAATAAGTCTGCAGCAATTTCTTGAAAGAGTTTCTGACTTTTCTGTTGAAGCCTTCAGGGAGAGCAGCCTATCGTTTTGATTATCGTCAAAAATAAGGGAACTTCAACACATGAAAATAGATTTTCATTTTTGAAAAATAATCAAGAGTCCATTGAGAGGAAGTCTGGAGACTGAAAGTTGAGTAATACTGTTTTTTATTTAAAAATAAGTTGTAAGTTGAATTTAAAGGGGTGGCTTCTAAGCACCTTTGGAATTGGATCTGGAGACAATTTTCAAGAAAAATTATGAAAATGATTTGTTGAAATAAGTGTGATGACTCCCAACTACTTTGAAAGGAGAAAAGATCGATCTTTGCATATTTAGACATTTCATACTTAAACATTCTAATATTTATACAACCATTCTGAGATGACAATACGTATCAAAATGTAAAATGGGCATACCCTTTGTCGTAGCGATTCTACTTCAAAGACATTATCTTGCAGACAAAAGGAGGAAGAACAAAATTACCTATGGAAACATGATTCATCGCTGAAGTAGAGAAAAATTAAAGACAGACTCATTGTCGCCAGTTAGGGATTAGTTAAACAAGATATACTGTAGCCATAGTAGAAAGCATGAGGCTGTTTAAAAGAATGATGTAGAGCTGGGAGGCCACATGGATTTTAGACCATATGTCAACTGCATTCAAACACTGTGTTAAGAAGAATTCTGAGATTGAATTAATTTTTTTTAACTTTTTAATGTCTACTTATTTTTGAGAGAGAGAATGAGAGAGTGGGGAAGGGGCAGAGAGAGACACACACACAGAATCCGAAGCAGGCTCCATGTATAGTCCCGACACAGGGCTCCAACTCTTGAACCTTGAGATTATGACCTGAGCTGAAGCTGGACGCTTAACCAACTGATCCACCCAGGTGCCCCCTGAGACTGAATTTCCTCTTAAAGAAATCAAGCTGTTCCTCGAGAATGATGACCACAGCAATAGTAGAATAAAGGGAGTATAAATAAAGGAAGGAATAAATAAAGTGCAATGGCCAACGTGTTCTTGCCATCACTAATGTAGCTATTACAGTTAAGTCAGGTAGTTTGGTAGAAGGAAGTTAGTAGGGAGAGCTAGTCACAGATGCACTGAAAGAGCTGAACGAGGAACTAGGGGAAAAAGGAACAATCCAAAGATTTCCAAGCACTGCCACCCATAGGGCTAGCAGACAACCGGAGAGGAGCTGTCCAAACTGGCACCAAAAGAGCTGTGTACCTGAGGCCACAGAATCCAAATCACAGAAGAGATGAAGCCCCCTCCAGAGGTCAGAGCCAGCTTATCAATGTGCAATCTGCGCAACCACATGGGACGCCATCCTCGGGAGGGCCCCCAGGGTGCACCTGGTGTAATGCTCTGCTGCCACCTTGAAATTTTTAATAATTTTTGAACAACATATCTGTTTTTGAACAAGATATCCAATTTCCATGTTGCACTGGGCCCCATAAACTCCGGGGACTCTACCCAAAGCAGAGAGAGAACTAAGATAATATATGCAGGTTGTCCTATCTTCCCACCCTTCAGTCTTCCGCTAGCCTAACTCAAATGGATGCTCTTGGGGAAAAGAGGTGCAGTTTGGAGGGACTGGTCCCGAGAAGGAGGGCATGGCTGGGGAACAGTGGAGAAAAGACCTGAAAGCTTATAGGAAAAGAGCAGGCACAGCAAGTATATACATATTATCATGGACAGATATTCATTTACATTAAGGATTTAAAAAGTTATAGAACATAGAATAGTGTTTTGCCCTGTTTACCTATATGTGTATCTATTTACTTTCATTTTGAACAGTCAGGAGGTATTATACCCCAAAGTGTTTAAAACAGTGGTAGGTGAGGACAAGTATGAGCTATTTTTCATACTTTTTGTTTACCTATATTTTCTGATATTTTATACACCAGTGTGTGCCTTTACATATACCTCTATATAACTTATGTATACCTATATATGTATTTCTATATACCTATATGTATTTTTGTATATAGTGTATGATGTTTCAATACATAAAATAGCTTTTTTTAATTTAAAAACATACAGAGAGGAGGGCCTGCTTGTGAAATGAGCAATCCTATTTTTTTATCATGGGGGGGAAAGCCAGAACAGAAACATAGCTATGAATCCACTCTTGTCCAACACGGCAGGGAGCCAGAGTAGAGTGAGCACTGAAGAAAGATCCTTTGGCATGGGTGACTAGGAGCCCACCGAGGATGATCTGAAATATAGTTGCTGTACAGAGGTGAAGGCCAAAGATTTCAAGCTGGAAATGAGGAAATGTAAGCAGTAAAAAGCAATAAATAAAGGCAACTCCCTCCAAAACAGAGCAGTGGAAGGAAGCATTTTCACAAGATACCATGGATGGCTGAGGAGAGAGGGATACAGCTTCATACGTAGCAACCAGGGCTGATGTCACCCGGATATTGGGACTCTCCCAGAGTACTTTCTGGGGTGGGTCTGGGGAGTGGAACCATTTCTCTTGTAGAGAAGTGGCTCTTGATATTTCTTTTTTTTTTTTTTTCTGAAAGCCCTGCTAGTAACGGTCTTAGGAAGACCAGGGCCATAAGGGAATGTGATGAAGACCACATCCCAGCCAGCCTTCCACCTTCTGCATCCTTTCCTTTTGTACCTGTGTTTGGTTACAGTTCATTTTAATTTTGTTTCAAATCAGGATGCTTATAGATATTCTGATTTCCCATGCGCTGGTGCATACTCAATAGAAAAATAGAGCAGAGCTTCAATTTTTAAAACTGTCTAATCAGAGGTGCCTGGATGGTTCACTGGGTTAAGTGTCCAACTCTTGATCTCAGCTCAAGTCATGATCTCACAGTTTATGAGACCCAGCCTCTCATCGGGCTCTGTGCTGAGAGTGCAGAGTCTGCTTAGGCTTCTCCCTCGCTCTCTCTCTGCCCCTTCCCTGCTCATGCTGCTTCTCTCTCTCTCAAAATAAATAAACTTTAAAAAAAAAAACCTCTCTAATCAGTACCACACAAAGCATATGACTTACATATAATTTGTTGTTTTAAAAAAAAGAAAGCTACAAATGCTTTCCTGTTGAATAAATGACTCTTTAAAAGGTTAATTTAGATTTAAAGCTACTCCATTTAAGGAATAATTTCTCAAGATGCTGACCTTGAGGTCACTCACTCTCAGTTTTTATGGTGATTGAATTTTCATACAGATAGTTGACTATGCCATGTTTTTATAATGCTTCAGAAACCCACTTGAGATACAAACCCCTTTTCTTTTTCTCCAAAATAATAATTATAGTAATAATGCCCAGAGAACTATTGCCTTGATAGGAAGCAAATGATGCTCTATGGTAAATATTGTTAAAGCAATCTTAAAAATGAATGGCTTATGTTGAATGCTTTTCCTTCTTAGCAAAGAAGCTAAGAACCTAAGAAAGAAAACCCTTCAGAGGTCTCTGTGTATTAATCCACCCAGTGGAAACTTCTGCAATTCAGCAAGGAAATTCTTTGGAATCAGGACCAGACAGTAGAGTGCTGCTTTGGTTAATTTTATACTGTGGTTTCTAGAAATACAATCCTAATCTATGTTTACTCATTCTTCTCAGACATAATCATTAACCCTGCTCTCTCTTTTTGTTAATGCACGTGTGAGTCCTACTGGGTATAACCCAACTTTTTCCTTAATCACCATGTGTCACATATAAACCTGCCTCCCCTCTCAGAAGAGCTCTGTTTACCCAGCCTTATCACCTACCCACGGTCTGCTCAGCTGCAGAAGATGGTGTGACAAAGGGCAATAAATGTGACACTGTCCTTGAAAGATATCAGTAAAATTTTACATTATTATTCTGATGGGGGGGAAATACTCTTAAAGAGGAGTCAGATTATTTTCTTTTGTCAGAGGTTAAGTGGATAATTAATTTGCATCTGTGCTTTTCCACAGCCATTTTACACCTGTCTGCTGGAATAAATTATAAACTGTGAAAAAGAAACAGCTCCTTTATTTGAACATTCGTGAATAAAATCTTTGAAAGTGTTCACCTTTTTCAATGATTTCAAAATCATAAGCATCAGGTTCTTGTTTCCATCATTGTCAAGCTTCAGCTTTCAGCCTGATCCATGAAGCAGTCAATGCCTCCTCCAGGTGCCGGGTACTTTGAGAGGTCAAGATAAACATAGACTCTGGAGTTCCTCACCTGACAGCAATGCAAGGCAGAGGATAGGGCTGAGGAAGTCTCAGCAGAAGTTAGAAGGAATAAGCTACTATTAATAGGGTGTTCAGAGAAGGTTTGTACAAGGGTCTTTTGAGTCTTGGACTAATCCTTGAAATATGGGTTCAACATCAACATATAGAAATGACAGGGGAAACAAGCTGGTCATAGGGTAAGGGGGAAACAAATGGGGAGATAGAAGGCAAAAGAGAATGGGGTCAGGCAGGAAACTTGAAATTACATGAAACGTGTTTTGAATTCAACTCTTCAGGCAGAAGAGTTCAGAACATTCTTAAACATGGAGACTTGGTGTGATCGTAGCTGGGCTTGAGAAGAGAATTTCCAGAAGCAGTGCAGGGGATGGAGTGTAGTCAGAGAAACCAGTGAGGAGAACTCTGGTGGTGCAGGAAAAGAAGGGGACGGTCTGGACAAAGGCAGCAGGGATAGGAAATAGAGACGCAGGAATAGACAGGAGACAGGAAGCAAGGAGATTCTTGTTTTAATTTTTTATATTTATTTATTTTTGAGAGAGAGAAACATGAATTAGGAGAGGTAAAAGAGGGGGAGACACAGAATGCAAAGCAGACTCCAGGCTCTGAGCTGTCAGCACAGAGCCCAATGGGGGATTTGAACTCACAAACCACAAGATCATGACATGAGCAGAATTTGGATGCTTAACTGACTGAGCCACCCAGATGCCCTAGGAAGGAGATTCTTTAGAGCATGGTGATCAGTTCAAGTAGCAAGAGAGAGGAAGAGAAAATGAAGATAATACTAAGATTTCGATGGTGATTTTTGTTACGACATTCTTAACAGAATTAGGAAAGATAAGAGGAGAAGGGATTTTGAAGAGGAGATAATTGGGCAGAATTTTTAAAAAATGAAAGCAGAGTATCAATGGACATGAAAGTGGAAGTTACCAATGGGGTTGAGAACAGGAAGTTGGAGCTCTGGAGAGAGGAAAGGCAGGGATGGAGATTTGGGGATGACTATCATAAGGCAATTAGGTAAAATATGGAAATAATGAAATATCTAAGCTTTCCTCACATTGAATCACATGGAATGGAAGAATGGGAGAAAAATGAGGAACATGAGAAGGATTCACTATAGAGAAAGAAAAAAATCAGAAAAATGTTGTAACCCCAAGGCCAAAGTAAGATCTTTTTTTTTTTTCTTTTTATTGCCAGTGTGTAAAGGCTTGAAATGTGAGTGGGAGGAAAGAAAGCAAAAGCAATTGGTATAAAAATTCCATTGTCAGAAGTTTAGCAGTGAAAGGAGAGAGATGGTCAGTAGCCAGAAGGCATATCAGGTTTGAGAGAAGGTGTTTTTTGTATCAGGAGAATTCTATAAATAAGATTCACTGATGGCGCATGAGAGAGAAGCAAGGAGCTAGGATGTACTATTGTGCGAGGTGTGGCCGGGTGCTACCATGAAGGGGTCATTAAAACCAGGGGTCCTACTTGCAAGGAAGCCTAACCTTTAGCTAAGCTAAATCCCCACAAAGAGAGAAGCAAGAGAGAGCAAGACCCTTGCAAAACTCTAACACAGTGCTGGCGGACTTGAACAACAAGATTTTAGATCTCCAAACACCAAAAGAATGGAAAGGAATAAAACCTAGGCTGCACATGAAGGATCTTGCTTGGAGGAGGAGGAAAATCAAGGAAGCCTCTGGAGAAGAAACCATCAGCCAGAGTGTGTTGGGGAGTGGAGCCAGTCAAAGTTACAAAAGGCCTGTACTGGCCCTGAGGGGGAGTGTGATAAGAAATCAGATGAATAGCAGGGTTTCTAAGCATCATTGAGGGTGCAGCTGAGATTAGAGAACATTGATTTGTAGTGCATTTATATATAAAAATTGTACCATGTACATGAGTACTGGTTATCTAGCCAAGAGCTAATGCACACATACAATATTTTATCTCCAGTAATGGTACTTAAATTTTTTTAGTAAACTCCAACAGTCAAACACAATTTTAACTTGACCTCCTTCCTGATGTGGGTGCATTTACTGAACACCGCCTCGTTGCCTTTTACTCACTCAGCATTTCTTTTTAGTTTTTAAAAACCAAAAAGAATTGATTTGTTTTCCTAGGCAGTTCTGAAATCACCCCAATCATCAAGTTTTGTTTAGGAGAAAAGGGGTAAAAAGAGTTTCTATCTGGAACATGCTTATGTTTTTGGCAAGAAAAATAATCTCGTAGAGATACACTCCTGGACTCCCTGGGCTAAAGGTGACCAGTGCTATCTTTGCAAATGATGCACAGTGAACTGGGGGAACACGTTGGCTCTGAGCATTGGAAAGCACCTTCATTGTCATGGTTCTGTGACATTTTTCAGACATCTACCTACCTCTGTGCCCTCTGCCCTCCTGTTGGGTTTGGCCAAAATCACACAAAAGAGAGGCACAGAGATGCCAGGAAGAAGAAGGCAATTTCAAAAGCATTTTTCCCTGGGGGTAGAAAAAAGGTTACAAAGAATGGATACTGCTCTTATCTAAGTTAATAGAATAGGAAGCTCGTGATCTACTGTACCTAAGACAAATGAGTTGGGGGCAGGGACTGTATTTGAGAGAAGGAAGATGTTTTCACGAGTACTTTCCCTTTCTATAACTCTCCTGTAGAATACTAACAAGGATTTATCAGCGAACCTTCACTGCAGACCCAAAATGACAAGCATTTCTTTGTATTGATGGCCCATTAGAGAAGGACCATTGGTTCCCAGGATGTCTGTCTCTAGACCACTGATATGAAGCATTGATGCTCTGGCTGAAGAGGTCATGGAAGTCAATGGTAAGGCTATTGCCTTTGATTCCCATCCCCCAGAAATATCTGATTTTCAGTTCTGCGTTTTTAGCCTTCATAATGCCAGCAACCCCAATTTGTATTGCTGGGCTCCAGCTCAGACATGGCTGCACATATCTCATTCAAAATATCCTCCTGGCATTTAGTGGGAGGAGATATTGTTCTGGTTTTTATGTGAGGCCATGAACCAAGTATTAAATCACCAATCCTGATAGTAGCAGTCAATGAATGTTACGACACCTCAGACCTAATTGGGGCCAGAATTCAAAGTAGACAATGCAAAGTTCCTTTCCCTCTCTTTTCTTTACTCCATCCCCAGACATTGCATTTTCCTAGCTCTGCCCTGTGGACCTCAATATCTGCACAATAATTATTCTTGTTACACTCTTATTGTTATCATCATTATAAGGAGAAGCAGTGTCCAGCACTGCATGTAATAACAGCATGTAATATTTAGTGCCTTAAAAGTGATGTCTTATGTAATGGTCACACACCCTGTGGATGTACGTAGTGGTCTACTGATGCATTTCGAAGGTATTGCAAGTGCATGTATGTCCGCCCACACAAAAACTAGGTCTATGTCATTGATTTCTTGCCCTTCAGCTTTATAAGTTGGTATTTAAAAGTGGAAAGTGATTTTGGATTCCGACCAAGAGATACCGAGGAATGCCTTAGAAAGTGACAAACTAGAAGCATGTACCATTCCTCTCAATCCATTCTGTCCTCTTGAACACATCCTAACTTCCCTCTTGCCTTATTCTTTCATGATATCAACCAATATTGTCCATGGAGTGGCCAACTCCAGACCTTCCCTCTTGTCTACACATCTTTCTTGTTACTTGTTATCAATAGGACGAACAAGAATGTCATCTGCTTTGAATGATCAATCAGTAATCCATTTGCCATTTTGAATGAGAGTCTTTTAATTATGCAGTGTACATAAAAATGACACGTTAACATTGAACGTGGTTAGAGTCTTCAGAATCTATAGATGTCAGTTCGATCATAGTCCGACTCCTCCAGCCCCCTTGTAACTCACTCTGAACATCAGATTTCTGGACTATTCTTGACTGAGACACAATTATCATGGCTGAAAGAGGGGTCAGGCCCCCACAATGATACTTTATCATTTCTGATGTTAATGTACTTCAGATGTTAAAAGGAAAAAAAAAGGATGCTTGCTTAAGTGACATATGGTCATTTTTGCTTTGACAACCTATAAAGGGGAAATCCATTTCATTGGAAAGTGAGGGAGTATATCAAGTCCTAGGATCAGACCTTCATGCCCTAGCAACTGAGTAGGACCCAACGAAGTCCATTCTAGCGAGGCATTTCTTCCTTAAAGGAGCCCTCAAAGGGTACAAGTGGGTAATAGTATCTATTATCCTCATATTAATGGGTTTGCAAGATGTAGAATTTTATCTCAGTCCGGAGCCCATATTTTTAACCAGTATTTTACACAGCCTGCTCTTTATGCATCTCTCTCTCCTTCATGAAAGAATGATTACTGGTAAAGAGCTCATTGTGTTGTGTTTTGCAAAGTTCCAATCAGTAAGGACAGCCAAGCTGAGTTCTTCAGTGGTGTCTACACCTATGTAGTATCATTGGAAACACACATCACAGACAGGACTGGCCCTGCCACGTGCCATTGTATAAAGCATGCACTCAGCCTCACATCACAGGTTTCCATACCTGTAACCAAAGGATAATAGAGCTCATGTCAGATTGTTGTTTCAATCAAGATTCATTAAACTGTGTATTTCTATACAAATATTAGAGGCTTTTTATTATCCCAATTATCCCTCCAGTACTAATACTGTTCTCTCCCAATGGATTTTTCAAATGCACTTTATCATGAAGAATGTGTCATCCAGTATCCCAAACTAATGTTGGAAGCACTCAGTAATTCATGGTTTATATTGCCCTGCTATGAGATTCTGGGGACGCATGGTTTAATGCGAAGCAGACTGAATTAAGAAATGGAAGACAGGGATTTTGGTCTGGCTCTACCCCTCATAACCCAGCTTCAATTTTCCCATCTATCAAACAGAAAAGATAACACTCTATTTTGTGAGGGTCAAATGAGATTTTTTTTAATTGCAAGTGTTTTATAAACTTGGACACTACATAAATGCAAATTATTGCTATCAATCCTCTTATACTACTGGAATCTGTACTTTCGGGTACAAAAAAAAGCATTAAGTTTTCTTATTATCATTCTCATTAGCATCTAATTGAAAAAAACAACATATTTTCTATTAATAAGCCTGTTTATTTTTTTATTTTCTGTTGCAGTGACAAGTGAAAGTTATAGGATAAATTTTCCATGGCCCTTTTGTCCTGCCAAAATGGATAAAAGTATTTGAAAACAATAGTATTGGAAGGTCAATTTCCCACTCTTGACTGGTAAAAAAAAAATTATTCTTTCATAAAGAACATGAGAGGGGCACCTAGGTGGCTCAGTTAGTTAAGCATCTGACTTCGGCTCTAGTCATGATCTTGCAGTTCATGAGTTTGATCCCCACTTCAGGCTCTGTGCTGACAGCTCAGAGCCTGGAACATGCTTCAGATTCTGTGTCTCCCTCTCTCTCTGCTTCTCCTCCTCTTCCTCTCTCTCTCTCTCTCTCTCTTTCAAAAAATAAATAAACATGAAAAAAAAACATAAGAAAGAGTATCAATGAAGCATTCTCTTACATTTTTATCTAGGCATCCTATCATAACCTACCAAAGCCAGAACACACACAAACATGCTGATTAAGGAAGGAAGGAAGGAAGAGAGAGAGGGAGAAAGAAAAAGAAAGAAAGAAAGAAAGAAAGAAAGAAAGAAAGAAAGAAAGAAAGAAAGAAAGAAAGAAAGAAAGAAAGAAAGAGAAGCAAAGAAGCAAAGAAAGAAACAAAGAGAAGAAAAGCAAAGCAAAGCAAAGCATAGCAAAGCAAATCAAAGAAACCCCCAAGTCAACTACAGCTATGATATATTAAATCCTGTGTTCAAGGTTATGGTCACAGCTTTGCCTTGGCAGAGTCAGAACCAGAACCCTACTATCTCTTGATTCTCTATCCAGTGTGTTTCTCATCATAGCTCATTACTCCTTAACCAGTACACAAGCCAATTTAAGTGTTTATTATAACAGTCTTTTTTCTTGAAATATAGTGGACACCATGTGATACAAAACCTTTGCTGGTAAAGAAAGTCATTTAATTCTATCCATGAAACAGGATTTCCCCCCCGTAGAGCCATGGAGAACATAAGCAAATTTCATTTCAGATGATTTCCTTTTTTAATATCAAGACTCCCTCACCAAAAGCAAATGCTGGGAAGGGGTTGGAAATCAAACTTATTTATACAATAGACACTTATCCAAGGAAATGGGCTGCAGAAAAATTAGCATGTCTTGAATGATGTTATTCTTGAAATGTCAATCAGTCATTACAGTATTTGCTTTTCTCATGGTATTCTCAAAATGGATTATTGTCCCTGAATTTTTAATAACAATTTAGTGGTTCAAAATACTGACAGTGATGTATGACGACAGCTTAGAAAAAGTGCTCTGGCTTTCTATATTGCATAAACAGAACACAATTGTATCTCTCCAGCCAGTGTCAGAATCATTCTCAATGAAGATAATGTTGAAGTCGTCTGCCAAGAGAAGGTCAAAAACATACACAGAAAATAAATCATGGCAAACATTGAATTGGGTAAAGGTTAAGGATCTAAAGACAAACACATACTTGAAAGCACAAATCAGCCCTTATAGAATAATAATTTAGGCAACCCCACCTTGAGACTCCTAAATAGCTGGCTTAGTCACTACACATATTCCCAGAAATATTGCAATATTGAATAGGGAGATGATGGAAAATGTAACTGGTAGAGGTGTTAGAAACTTTTAACTCCAGTAGAGGTTTCTTTATTTTGTACAGTACCTGAAGATTAGCCATTCACCTGCTTCTCTGCACTACAAAAATCCAACAGATAAATGAGTTGATTCCAGAAATTTCATGCAGGTGACATTCTAAGAATTATTGGATAACTTGGTCATAGCCTTGTGTGTGATGGGCAGGACAAGAAGAGTTAGCTCATAGGCAAAGGCTTCAGACCACGAGTCCTGAAGGCAGTGCAGGAGTCTCAAAGCTCAGTGAGCTGTTGCATAGGCTTGTCGTCCCAGTGTCCAGTCAAAGGGTCTCAGTAGTCTGCAGTCACTGGCTTTTGCAAAGCCAGCACCATGAATAAGTAGACTACATTCATATGTTCATAGACAAAAGGAAACTTCAGGAATCCTATTCACAGGGAAGTATTACGTGAACACAGTGGAGCTATGCCTCAGTCAACACGAAGGCTAAAGCCTTTCCATTGCTTTCTACAGCTCTTTTCTGATGGAATTAATATTTATAAAACCAGTGTTTCCCAGAGGAAAGCTCTACAGAAATAAAAAGTTGATACAAAGAAAGAATTAAAAGAACTTTATGCACTCTACTCCTTTAATACAGCCCTAATCACACAGAGCTTGGAGTGATAATGTGTAGACCCAACTTCACCCTTAAACTTGGATTCCTTGAAGATAAGGCAGTTGCCATTCATCTGCACACCTCACCAAGAACATCTCATTGCTTTGCACATGAGATATGCTCAATTCACATATGCTGATATGTTGATTATAAGCTACCTATGAGTAGGAACTATGTTTTGTTCTCCATTAAAACCCACAGCCAACCCAGGACCAAGCACAAACTGTTTATTGAATGAATAAATGAGTGAATGCCAAACTGACCCCCAAGCTACCCTGCTTCAGCCCACCCCAAATAATTCCTCTTACGAAATTCCATAGGCTCAATACATTTAATCTATTTTTATGAGACCATGCCTCAAAGATCTACTCTAACAGGCTTTTCCACCACACATATAGCTGCTCTATTTATGGGAGGGGAAAAAACTCTTATTTGCACAGTGTAGCTAATTTTTCTCCAGGTCTTAATTCTAAAATCTATTTTCTTAATTCTAAAATCTTAATCCAGCTACTGCTGGATTGCTTTAAATAGATAAAGACAGAAGTGTTTAACATAAAAGGGAAGGTGTTCTCTTCAAGGAATCCACACCTGTATCCTATTCTTTGAAGCTACTTTTATATGCACAAAAATGAATAGTCACCGAAAGATTCTATGGGCATAATTCAACTATAACTTTCTTGAAATAAAAGACACAGCTGAAGAACATTAACAATCAGAGTCTCACTCCCTTCGCTGAGAAACCCAAAGGAAGCAGTGGTGGCTATGGCTCTGGAGCAGTTGCCCTGCACCCTGAGGGAGGCCCCTTCCAAGGCGGAGTGGAGAACCTCCGGCCTGTGGGAGCCAAGGACCTTTCAGAGAACCTAGCTGGTAAGCTGGCCCTACAAGTCCCCAGTTCTCAAGCCACTGCCCCAAGGTCACTGGTGTCTAGAGCCAATGGATGTGCTCAAGATGATACAGATGACAGCTGAGTCTCATTCCCAGAACTGCCCAGGGTTCAGGTACTCTTGTTACCAGACCTCTCTCAGCCTAATACCACCAGCAGTATAGGCAGGAAGCACAGCGCCTGGGCCCTTCTCCCACCACCTCTGCATGTGCACAGCAAAAAAAAGCCCTGGCCTAGGACAGAGAGAAACCCATACCACCTACACCTGGACACGGGCTGCACCCTGGTCAAAAGGAAACTTCTACTCACCCCTGTCAAACCACCCCCTTCCCCTGTGAATAGCAGAATGGGACCAAACGGTCAGTCTCTAACTCCTCCTCCCCCATCTCACTGCCAGCCTCCTGGGGTCTCCAGTGGACCTTCCACTCCTACTAAGGAAGGAGTTAGTCCCTGAGCTGCCATAGAGGCCACCTAGGGTCTTCTCCACCCACCTCAGCCTCTCCCTCACTATACAGTAATAGGCTACCTCCCCCAGGCCAGGACTCTCCCAGTCAGGGAGTACCCCCCACCCAGCCCCCACCCATGATCCTAAATGGTACCAGGGATGTTCCTCCTTCCCCACCACCATGCCAAATACGTGGGTCAGAACCCCTGAGCTGAGGATAGCCCTCACCTTCTCCCTCAAGGACACCAGCTGGGCCAGCCCCACCTCCACCCCCTTCCCCTCTACCACCACCACTGAGGAATGGCCACAGAGATTTTATGGCCACTGTCCATTCTTTCGTGGGTGACTTTAACTCAAAGTATTCTTTTCATCTAGTAGAAGACTCTTCTGCTCCAGAAGAATATAAAGACTTCCAGAGAATGTATCCCAGAAAAACAAACCCAACTACCCATAGAGCCTCACCTCTGCTGCCCATTGTCAAGTGAAGCTTGGCTTGGTCCTCTTCCTCGAGAAAGGACCAAGAAGAGAAGGATGGACCTTCTCTTCTGCTCAAATGGTCCCATCCATTCCCTGGAAACCTGCATGAAAGGTCCTGATGTGCTTCTCCAGTGCAACCTACCCCTAGACAGCAAGTGTCCTCCCCACTCACCTCCATCTATGCATTCCATCTCTAGCCTTGGTGTTTGGACTCTTTGTATTTAAAGACAGTAGAATCTCAAATCCTGTATGCATCTCTCCTCTTACAAGCCTTGCTAGCCAGATGAGGGAAAACCTTCCATGTCTCCTGCTTTCCTCTTGGGGAAAGGTGTCTTGTTGTGATGAATAAACTCATTGTTGGTGCAAGGTGAAGAATGATACTCCTACCTTCTCCTACCCACGGTGGGGGAATCTAGGGGGATATATTATATTTTGTCATTTAGTAGGTTGGAAAGGCCAGGACTTTGGGTGGGGGGGGGCACATTTGCAGTGAAATAGGAAAGGTATTTGCAGAGAAATGATCTGTTTTAAAGGTCAAGTTTGAAGAAAAGGCAAAGAAATGGATCTTCTTTCTTTTTAGAGTATTTTGGTTTTGCTCCCATCCCACCTCATGCCACCATTTGAGGGAGAAGTTGGATATTATAAACACTAAATACTAATCAGTTGAACTGATTAGTAAATAAAACAAGAAGGTGGAAAAACTTACGGATTCTTAAAAAAAAAAGACACAGTTATTTGAGGAGGGGGAGTAGGGAGTATTAGATGCCCCTTCATTTAAAGTCCCACTCAGAAAACAGGTAATAAATGCTTGCTGGACAATCAGATGTTTATGCTGGTCAATTCTGACCAAAATATTCTACAAGAGTTTTAAACTAGGATAAAGCACAGTCAACAACCCAATGATACACGTTAATTACCCATAATACCACAGTCTCTCAAAGGACCCACACAGGTTCAAAACGGCACAAGAGTGGCTGAACCATATCCCCCTCCCTGAATTCCTTGTATCTCTGGCAATCAGAGTGACTCCCCAAGTTCTAGAGGTGTGGAAGATCTGCTGATGGAGTTTTTTCTCCAGGTAGTCAGCATGGTCTTCTCAGCAGCCGGTTCCAAATGAGACACCAAATAAAGGTTTCGTCCAAGTCCAAGGTATCACCTCCCAGAACCCAGGGCCCTGCGATATTCCTTGAGAATAAGTATCTGTAAGGAGAAGAACAAGCAGTGTCCCCTCTCTCTGGCATGACTGGCAACTTTTCTCTTATCCCTGAGTCTCTCAATAATCATGATCATGATCTTGATCATGTCTAGGCAAAATCATCTTAGCAGAGAGCAAGGTCTTGGTGTCTTCTCCAAGAAGGGCACACCACTTTTTCATTCAGAACTCTTTAATTCTGAAAGTGGTTCAGATGATTGCCTACCTTAAACTGCCTGATCACTATAAAAACTGCATCTCTCTCCTCCCCAGTGTCTTACATTTATATTGGGCTATGCATGCAAATTAATAGCAGGTGCTAAGAAACAATGACTCCCCTAGATTATTCTAGGTTTTCCTGAATTTTAATTATAAATTTGAAACTCAATCCTCGCTGTTACTTTTTAAGGGGTGCATGTGAAAGACGATCACTTTTAGCAAAGAGAGGCCATGACCCTTATCTGTTTGCATAATGCTGATCACACTGACTATTAACTGGGTGCCCATAATCAATCAAATCCTAAAACACATGAATTCTCTTCTAGTCAGCAATACTTCCTTCTTAAGATTTCAGGCTTTGACAGACACAGCGTCTAGAGATGATAAACTGTATGTGAGTCTGTCTCTGGAATATAACTATTTCAGAGTCTGCTAACAATACTTGCCAAGTTAGATGGGGTAGGGTGGAGAATGGAAGCAAGTTGTACATTATCCTAATAGATTAAGAAAATATAATCCCATTTGGATCATTTCCTGGGCCTCCATCCAAACCATGAGATAGCTTTGCTAATCATTAAAATGTACAGGGAGAGGGTGGGCTTTTTTTTTTTCATAACTATATTGCATTTCTAAAGGGCACTGTATTCATTTCCTTATGAGAGTAATCTAATCAGAAAAATAATTGATTCAAAGGATGATTGTTCTATAAACAAGCTTGCCATTGTTTTAGACTGTGAGAGCAACCCTCATACCATTTCGTATCACTACTTTATATGTGTACACTAATGAATGCTTATTTTTAGGAAATATCTTTAAATATTTTTAATTGCTTCTTCACTACGTCAACAAATTTTGGTCACCCTGTAGGTAGGGTCAGGTTCATAAAGACAAGGGCAACTAAGGTTTGAAAAAGAGTAACTAACATTTGGAAAAACTAGAAATGCAGCTAAAAGTCAAGTGAACATGTTATATATACCCTGAGCCAGCAGAAGATAAACTGATTATCCATTAGCATAACATTAATTTATCATGTGTGCTCATTAAACAATAAAAACAATATGGGGGTGATACACCAGGATGCCCTTTGGGTTACTACATTATTTTCATTTCTTATTTATGTGTCAACAAGTCCTAGAGTCAATGACAAATAGGTGTGTTGGTTACATTACCAAAGTCATATGGAGATTGTTACAATTACAACTTGGATCAAAAAACCGATGCCTTTCAGGCAAAAGAATTCTTAATAAACACATTTTGGTTGTTTTTTAATTTCTAGTAAACCTCTTCATTATGTATGAGGAATAGTTATACTCAGTGAATATCTATCTCTGCCTGCTAGCTTTCCCAAACTGTACAAACACCTGGGCAAACCGTTAAATTATGTTGTTTAAATGTGTTTGTGAATTCATTATCCCAAATAAACAGTTACTATTTTCAGATGTAGATGAAGAACTATTTTATATCACTGTTTCAAAAAAAGCTTTCTCCTGTTTACAGGTATTTTATTTTTTTACAGGCAGATTTTGAATTGGTTTGATTTTTCAAGACTGGAGGGGGTTCTGGAAAGAGAAAGGGAGCAAAGTTATGAGGATGTATTAAGTATTAGGAACGGTGTTATCTGAATTGTTTTATTTCATCTTCAAAACAACCTATGAACTAAATAATATTGTCCCTATTTTATGGATGACCAAAAGAAAATGAGGCTCTGAACATTAAAAACCATGTCCAAAGTCATACAGCTAATCTGTGGTAGACCATTCAGGGCCATCAGACATGAAAACTATGTGAGACTCTGTCCCATAAAACTGCAGTCTCTGAAATGGTACATTAGTTAAAACACCAATCAGTAAAGTAGACAAAGTACCTTTCCTCATATAGACAAGGTTGACTATACAGCAGGCTTTCTTATTTCTGTATTTTGGCTATTAAACTAGCCTGGAAGCTCCTTGAGATTGTGGAATTATATTTCTTTTTTTTTTTTAATATTTTTATTTATTTCTAGGATAGAGAGAGACAGCATGAGCAGGGGAGGGTCAGAGAGAGAGAGAGAGAGACACAGACTCTGAAACAGGCTCCAGGCTCTGAGCTGGCAGTCAGCACAGAGCCTGACGCGGGGCTCGAACCCACGAACCGCAAGATCATGACCCAAGCGAAAGTCGGATGCTTAACCGACTAAGCCACCCAGGCGCCCCTGTGGAATTATATTTCTTTGTTGACTCCAAGTATCCACCATGGACACTCAATAAATGTTTGTGTGCATATCAGTCAGGCACTTTCTGATTAAGAGAAGTGACTGAAATACAACTTAAAATAAGTTATGCACACACACACACACACACACACACACAGAAGAAAGATCAGAAAAATGCAGGGATAGATTTAACTGCAGGCCTAGATGAATCAAGGACCTGAAACAATGCAATGTATCTCATCATTCCTACTTTCCACGTGGAGGGCATGATAGCTACCAGCAACACAGGGAACACATTCTTTAGCTACCTCGTCCCAGCAGCAGGTGGCATTCTCCCTAATAGCTCAGGTTCACAATCTCAGGAAGGACTCCAATTTCCCTAGCTTGTGCCATATCCCTATCTCTGAACTGATCACTTTGATCAGGCAGAAGTATTTTAATTGGGTCCACTTCTGGAGCGAGGGATGCTGACTCTTAAGATTCCCATACGAATCGGTTGCCAGAAATGAGGAACAATTCCCAAAAAGAAGGGATACAGATCAGGGAGGAGACTGGAAAACAGACATCTATTACTGCCTTGCATTGAATTTTAAAACTAAAAGTAAGGTTTGAGAGGGTTTATTCCTACATTCCAGTAAGACATTGAATGCATCTTATTCAATATACAGGCAAAATACCTGAGGTCCAGAGAGAAAAAGTGACTTACCCATGGCCACACAACCTGATAAGCTCAGCACTGAGCTCTGTGTTATGCTGAGCTACCGCTGATTCGATTAAATTTGAAAAGGGGACTGCCAGGGAAAATGTTCCATGCTGAAGGACGATCACAGCCTTTTTACAAGTCAACAATGTTGGTTACTTCATCGAGTTTCTTTCCAGTACTGCTGCAAAATGCGAGAAGTCTCCAGGAAAAGTAAGTTGCTAGATTTAAAAAAAAAATGCAAAGTTGACCTCCAAAGGCCATTCTTCTCATCTCAAATTCAACCTGGTACTGGGAAGGCTATAATAAAAATGAAAACAATAACAAGGTATGAGGGTGTAGAAGTCCTGGCACATTTGTGCATTGCTGATGGAAACCTAAGATGATACAGCTGCTAACACATGAAATTCGTAGTAGCATAATTCATAATAACCAAAAAGTAGAAACAACCCAAATGTCCACTAACTGACTAATGGATAAACAAATATGGTATATACATGCAAGGAACTATTACTCAGCTATAAAAAGAAAGGAAACACCGATCCATGCCACAACAAGAACGAATCTTGAAACTACTATGCTATTTTTTTAATGTTTATTTTTGAGAGAGAGAAAGACAGAGTGTGAGTGGGGGAGGGGCAGAGAGAGAAGGAGACACAGAATCCTAAGCAGGCTCCAGCCTCGGAGCTGTTAGCACAAAGCTCGAACTCGCCAACCATAAGGTCATGACCTGAGCCAAAGTTGGATGGTTAACCAACTGAGCCAACCAGGCGCCCCAATTTTATGATTCCGTTTGTATTAAATGTCCATGATAGGCAAATCCACTGGACAGAAAGTAAATTAGTGGTTGCCAGAGGATTAAGGAAGGGAGGAATTTGGTGGTACAGAGGTTTTTTTTTTTGGGGGGGGGGGATAGAAATGTTCTAGAATTAGGCAATGGCTACACAACTTTGTGAATATAATAAAACCTGCTGAATTGTGCAATAAATAAATAAATCCATATACATCTACATACATAAAATTCCATTTGGAGCATACTTATGAAGGGCCTGCCATGTGCTAAATCTTTGTTGCCAGCTGGAGATGCAGAAACTAACAAAACAACTATGGCTCTGGCCCCCATGGGCAGTGTTAAAGAAGTATGTTTAGTTTACCAAAGAACACAAAGAATAATAGCAACAAGGAACAAAGTGGTCACATTGGTTAAGAAACATTGACAAAAATTTCCCTTGGAAGCAGATGGAAGATCTAAATCAGGCATGCGTTATCTCTGTTGCTTTATCTAATCTTCAAGAGAGAAAACCCAATGAAGGATATATTAATGAGTGGGTTATAGCTGCAGGTTAAGGCTCAATGCCATAGGATCTGAGGTATCATGCATTTCACATTGAAGAATTCTCCCACTGAGGAACACTGACCCCTCACCCTATAGATGGCATTACCTGAATGAGAAATGGGCAGCTCCTATCACACTGGAGAGAGCCTCCAGCAGAAAACAGGATGTAAAGAAACTGCCCACCACCACTACAAATAAACTTAGAAGTAGGACAAAAGAATATGGACAGACATTTAACAACTGTTAGGCAAAACATTCGTCAAAAATCTGTGTATATGCTAAGTGAAATAAATCAGACAGAGAAAGATATATACCATATGATTTCACTTATATGTGGATTCTAAAAATAAAACAAAGGAACAAACAAAGGAAAAACCAAATCGACTTTTAAATGTGTAGCATAAACTGGTGATTGCCAGAGGGAAAGTGGGGGTGGGAGTGGGGGAGAGGAGTGAAAAGGTGAAGGAGATTAAGAGGTACAAACTTTCAGTTATAAAACAAATAAGTCAGGGAAATGAAAAGAACAGCATAGGGAATATAGTCAATAAAAAAAATCTGTGTACAATCTCTTCTACCCTATTAGTTTCACCCGCTGTTTGCACTGGGAACTTCCATCCACAATGGCAGCATACTAAAATGGCAGACCCAATATCTAGGAGATAAAATGTGTTCAAATATTTGCCTCATAAACTCCAAATCTATAAGGCAAATAAGCATTGCGATATTAGCATTCTAGACTAAACTCCAATCTATAAGTAGTGGATAATCTTCCTTTGCACTCACACTACCAAGCTTTCATGAAGATGAGTATGGGCCAGCCTCAAATTTTCTTAACATAGTAAACCTCCCACTTTTGAGATTGCTTTGCATATTTCTGGCATATCTTTCAAAGACTCCCTTTACTTACCAGAATCAAGTCATGGGCATATTTACTTAAAAGCCTAATGAATAAAAGAAATAGATGTATTTGACCTTTGAAAATGGAAAGCCTGAGCAAGGCCATGCCTGTGTGACCCTGAATTCTGGCTCAGGGTGAAGAAATGAGGAGGAAGGATCATTTAGAAGGTACGGGCTGATAGAAGAGAGGGTAAAAACATAATGTCCAAAGACATCTTTGTGAATACATACATTTTTTATTTAAAATGTATTTATTGTAATTTTAATAAGTTTGTGATGCTTTGATCAAGGAAATGGAGGATATGAGATGCTTTTGTTTTTGAAAGCCCTCAGGAACAAAAATTGCTTGTTTCTGGCCTACAGTATGCCTGCAGAAACCCAGGGAATATTCAGCATGGAGTAGTAAGTGTTGACATTACTGGGCTGAGCTACCGACCAGGGAGGATGGGCCTGAAGAGCAATGAACAGTAACCAAGACAATCCATAGACCTGATGTAGACCTGATGTTGTGAGCTGTCAGATTGACAAGATTCAATCAACATCTATTGAGCACTTGCTGTTTACCCGTCCTTGCTTCCACCTCAGACAGTCCTGAAGAAGTTCAAATCAAATCCTAGTTCCAGGTCTCAAAGAGCTCATTAGCTATTGAAGACACAAAATGAATGTGAGTTACACAGAACAGAAGGCACTTTTGTTCATAATAAGCCCAAGTTTGGTTTTCACAGTTTTGGAAACTCATTTGGGAGGACAGAGATCTCAGATGTTCCAAGATGAATTGTGCCAGCTTTGTATCTCTAATTTTCATTTCCTGCTCTTTACTGCTAACTAACTACTCTTCTGAGAGCCACACTCTTTTGTTAAGTATTAAGTGCATTGAGTTAAGTTGCAGTGTGGACAAGGTTAAGCCCTTGGCGCTGGGGATTAGACAGACCAGGCTTGAATCCTTTTATCTCAGAGTGACCTTGAGTGTGGCCTAATCACTCAGAGACTCTATGACTACATTTAAAAGTTGCAAGGCAAAAGAGAGACTTATTAATAGAGGTTTGGAGTTATTACATGATTTAATAGTTGTAAAGTGCCAGTGCTTATGGGGTGCATCTAGTAGGTGTTAAATAAGTAGAATAGCTGTGTCCCTAAAGTTGCTGACATTGTGTCAGTACAGTGTTGGTGGCCTTGAAGCCACAAGCAAGGTCTTGTTTCCATCATCTCTGAGTTCTTGAGGATATCTCGCTTTTGTTTTCAAGTATAGCAGACTGCAGTGGTCAGCTTGGACTGCCTTAACAAAATTCCAGACGAAGTGACTTAAATCAGAAATTTATTTTCTCACAGTTCTGGAAACTAGAAAGTCCAAGACCAGTTTCCAGCAGGAAAACAGGGCTCAGTGTCTGGTGAGTCTCTCTTCCTGATTTTTAGATAGTCTCCTTCTCACTGTGTCCCCACATGGCCTTTCCTCTGTGCACACAAGAGAGAGACAGAAAGCTCTCTGGTGTGTCTTCTTATAAGGACACTCATTCTATGGGCATCTGGGTGGCTCAGGTGGTTAAGCATCCAGTTTCAGTTCAGGTCATGATCTTGTGGTTTGTGGGTTCAAACCCTGCCTCAAGCTCTATGCTGACAGCTCAGAGCCTGGAGCCTACTTCGGATGCTGTGTCTCCCTCTCTCCCTCTCCATCTTCCACTCCTGCGCTGTCTTTCTGTCTCAAAAAAAATAAAAATAAACATTAAAAACAAATTTAAATAAAACAAGAATGCTGATTCTATTGGATCAAGATTCCACACTTCCAGCCTCAACTAACCGTTAGAGGGCACATCCCCAAATATAACTACAATGGGAGTTAGGGCTTCCACATGGATTCTGAGGGGACACAAACATTCAGTCTATAACCCAGACTCTCAACAAACCTGAGTTCCCCTTACCCTCCCAGACTCTGAATTCATTTTCATTCAGTACTCCCTGGAGGACCTTTGAACTGCAAAAATCAGCTGAAAAGAAACAGGATGCATTGGTGGATCTATTGACTGGTTTTATTGAGCCACCTAAACTAAACATTTTCTAAAATGGTGGTCCCTTTATAAACATGAGCTATCTTGACTTCCTGAAAATGGAGACTCAGTGTTTAGCAATTGTGAGGAAATATCATATTGCACAGTTTCATAACAAAATAGTACTTTCCTTTTGTCTGTCAGTGTTATCTAGAGTTATTAACTTCTTTTATTAAACCACTCTCTTCTTTCTTCAATTGTTAACACATATCATCATCACCATTATCTTCATCATCATCATCATTGTTATCAATGTGTATCTCACCACTCTTTCTTCAGAAAATCTACAAACACCTCAGGAACACTGTCTCCTCTATCTTTATTACTTTCCTGCCAGTCAAGCAGAGGACAGAAAAGCTTGACCATGTAAATCTGAAGGAGAATGCAGTTGGCTGTCTCAGTGGGGTGTGCCTTCCATTATGTTGAATCCCTGGGATAAAAGGATGCTTTTTTTTTTAGGTTGGAAAACAGTCAACAGGAAAATATGAAGCAGCTAATGAACAAGTGTATGAATAAGCAAATTAATAAATAAAAGTGAATGAAACCAAAAAGATACATGATATATGCATATTGTGAATGTGATATGCATATCATGTTATCTGAGGAGTTAAAGGCTATAGGGCCAGAAGCATTTCCTGCGATCATTTTATTCTGTGTCACATAGAAAATTGCTGGAAATGAAGAGCTAGACTTCTGTGTCCAAAATATAAAGATACTTCTACAGTGCTCCTAAGAACCCATCAAGCAATCTTTAAAACATATATCAGTCATACCTACTTCCCTTTTCTTCTTGAGAACTAAGAATAAGGAAGACCTTGGAGAGTATTTCTATTTAGTTGTTGCTCTGATATTGGAAGCATAAAAGGAAGAAAAGATGGCAGAGTGACAGAATAAATAAATGTCATCAGGGCTTAAAGTGTTATTTTTTTCCAAAATATTCCTTCTCTCTCTCTCTCACTCTCTCTTTCTCTTTTTAACGTATCTAATGGTTTTTGGAAAAGAATTTGCAAAAGTGACCCATCACAATGAAGGAATTTAGGGAATACTAACAAATAAAAATGAATGAATACTTGAATGTAAAGTATGCATGTGGCATTAAGTCATTTTAGGCAGTTGATCAGGTGTTTTAAAAATACAATAACACCGGGGCGCCTGGGTGGCTTAGTCGGTTAAGCGTCCGACTTTCGCTTAGGTCGTGATCTCGCGGTTCGTGGGTTCGAGCCCCGCATCGGGCTCTGTGCTGACTGCCAGCTCAGAGCCCGGAACCTGTTTCAGAGTCTGTCACTCCCTCTCTCTCTGATCCCCCCCTGCTCACGCTGTCTCTCTCTCTCTCTCCTAGAAATGAATAAAACATTAAAAAAAAAATACAATAACACCTTTGTAGATACAAGAAAACCCTATTATTTAAGTCACCATCTCCAACAACTTCACCCTGTGGGGCTGTTCTTGAAATGAAAGCACTATGTTAAATACAATAAGATACGGAAATGAGAAAACAAGACATCTGGGTGTGACTGTTGAGTCTATTTGACGGTGTGTGACTTTAGGTGCACTGACCCTTTCTGGGCCTCAGTTTCCTCAGCCATCAAATAGGGATAATACCACAACACAGTGTTTGTGAACAGAACTGGAAGTGGCCGTTGAAGAGAGTTCATACCAAAACAGTCCAAAGTAAGCTTCCAGCCTCTTTTGGATATTAACTCCATGACAATTGTTTTCTTATCACTAGCAAAATCTGTGGTGCCTACGGTCCCTTCTCTAGCCTGACATGGCTTTGGTATTAAAAAGTGGTATCCATCGTGAAACCCAAAGTAGATCCATCCTGTAAATTACCCAGGCTGCTATGGTCCTTTTCTGTGGAAACCAGGCCATCCAACCAAGGCCCCTGCATTGCCATCACCAAAGACAGGAGCGTGAGCAAGGGATGGGCCAATAAAGCAGTATCACATCACGTGGTGGCTGAGGGGACCAATCAGATTCCTCCTTGCTTGCAGAGGTGGGAGACAGGAGGCAGAGACCATCCAGGACAACTTGAGAGGTCCAGAGAGAGCCTAGCCTGTTGAGTGGCACCACAGACCTGGCTCAATCTGTCAAGCCAGACAAAGAGACGCCTTTAAAAATCTACCTGTTCTGTGACACCACCTTTATATAATTTGCACCAAGACTCCTTATATACCAACTATAACCTATAGAGATTACAGAACGGCTTAGAACTAGAACCGAAGATTGGAGATTCTTCTCAAAAAAAAACCCTTACCTAAGACTCCTCTGCCTAGTTTATGTACATCCCTGGGATATAAAGCAAAGTACAGCTGGGGTAGGTGTGTCACATTATCCATGTGTATACATGGATTAAACTTCTGATCTGGATACACAAATAAAGAAAACAAAGACTCCTTGTTCTCCCAGACCTTACATTCTACCTAAGGAGACAGTCAATAAATACCTAGGTAAAAACATATATTTTTAAAGCTGGAAAGGGGGAGAAAGCTTCCCACCCAGGGATGGGAAATTTTCTTAGAGTGTTGGTTTTACCATAAATACAGTGTGTGAGGGTGGGGGAATTTTTATATGAAAACTAAAGGAAGCATTGTATAGTATTGTACAAATATCTAATGACCGTTCAGGATAAAACATGAGCCTTCAAAGACTTGGAGAAGAGAAGGGGATGGCAACTGTCTAGAGGAGGCTGAGCTCCAGATCCCTGAGGGAGAACATTTCCTCTCCACTGTAATGAACAGTAATTTGATGAGGATTTTGGAAAACACTGACTTATGATTTCTTGAGTACATCTTTGTTTCGTTCAATCAAACGAACTTAGGACAAAATGTACACCCAAGTCATTGCTTCAAACCACCTATTTTGTCTTATTATGTTCACGAGGCTTTGCTCTTTTTTAAATGAGTGCCCCTGAATTATTCCTTCTAAGTAACAAAAATTCAGTACTTGCTCAGTGTAACCAAGGTGTTATGGAGCCACCCTGACACTTAAAATCTTTATAAGATGATTTTCAACGACTATCTCGCATCTTGTGGGAAATCCAAAGTTCTCACAAGGAATATTTCCAAATTATAGAAACCCATTACTCCTTAGCCACTTCTCTGGGTCCAGTGTCGAATTTCCACCCATGTCTCTCCATACTTTGTGTCTTGGACTGTACTTTTTTCCTTTTCATGGGGGCTTCTCTTTACTTCATTCCTTTCCTCTCAATACAAACACACACCCCATCCTAGTCGGAAAAGATGGCCCACGGAGATAGAAACATACTGGGGAAGCAGGAATAACCCAACAGAAAGGTTCACCAGACAATTTAAAATTGCGTATTGGTTTTTTCTATTTTTCAACTAGTTCTTTAATAATGGCTGTCAACTGGGATGCAAATTTTCACAAATTGGCCCGGTAGCCCCTAGTTTCCCTTCCTACCCCATTATAGCCAATCAGCTCTCCACGAATCATTCTCCCCATCAATTCTTTTCTTTGACGTTTAGCTGTGTTTCTATTGTCTCCTTCCAATCTGTTCCTGAAAGCCTAACCTTCTGCTTTAAATCACTTTATCAAGGCATTTCCCCCAAAATAATCCTTTCCTTGGAAGAAAGAAATTACCAGTCAGGAAAATATGTTAGTAACTTCCCTATGGAAAGAAACTCTGAAAAACTAAGCTATTTCTGATAAAATTGTGAGCATATCAGCGTAATCCCTCATTTTTCTGTACAGGTAGAAAAGCATGATGGACCTCCACCACCAGCAGCACCATTACAGCATTTTAGTAATGGAAAGTCCTACATTATCCTATCCTATTTCTTCAGCTAACCTAAGAAAATGGAAGGGAAATACATTTTTTAAAAATTTGATTTGGACTGGCTTAAAATCAAGGGTAATTTTAAAGCTGGGCTCTCTGTGCTAAGAGGCATTCTTAGCAGGCAAATGATCTGGCTATGGTCACAATCTTTTAGCCAGTTCCTAGGCTTGGGAAGCCCAGGGACACAGTAGAAATTGAAAATAAAGAGTAAGTGTGTCTGTTCTGCAAAATATATCTTTAAGAAATTGGCATCCTTTCTGAGCAGAGCTTTGGTATGAAACAGCTAGTAAAATGTCATTTCCATATATATTTAGATTTCACTATCTGTGAGATTAAGTTTGTCTTTGATATGAGTATGAGTATGTGTTCATGTGCCTGTCAGTGGTTACCCACTTGATGCCAGAAGAATTAGGAGCCCTATCTACTGCTCACACTGGTGGAAGCTCTTGAGGAGACTAAAATGTAAATGTTCACACCCACCTCTACTGTGGCCTCAGACCCAGGATATCAAAGACCATCAATCCAGTCCTAAAGGAGCCTCCAGCGCAGTATTTTAGACTCATTAGCTCTCACTTGAGGAGAAGACAGATGAGGGAAGAAATCCTGGAGAGAGATTAGTCGTTGGTTAGGAGAAGCATTTCCAAAAGATGGATGAAACTGAAGGAAGGTCCCTTACAAAGAAAAACAGCTGAGCTCAGGGGAAGAAAAGGATACTGGCTTTGTTTTGGTAGGGGCTCAGTTTCCCTCACTATTTTCCCTACCTGTGTTTTCATTCCTTTTGACTTCCCCTGCTCCCCCAAAAAGCCAATGAGAGAGCAATGGAACCATCTGAGGGCAGGGCATTGTAGGACACAAAGAATTACCTTTCCCTTTGTCCCCTACAATTCCTACCCCCAATTCCCCACTCTGCTGGACCCAAGAAGGAAGAAACCCTCCCCAACAGACACCACCAAGAGTTCTGAGCTGAAAGGAGTGAACAGAATTGAGCAGTATCCTCCGCAGAGCTAGGAGCCATGAGACAGTGGATGAGGTGTGGACGAGAAGCTGCTAGAAGATGACTCAGGAGAGACCAGAGTCCAGGTGCCCTGTTCTCCAATAAGTACCCAAGGAGGTGACTGCTGAAGGCAGCTGGCGGCTAACCCTTGACTTACTCCCACAGAAGAGTAGAACAGCATTTGACATTTCCAGGTATACCAGCAAAACAGCTTGGGGACAAGGACATTGTATCCTAGTAATGTTAAATAAAAGGCAAGAACTATTCTTTCTCTAATTTTTACCTAAGGCATATCCAGGTCAGGAAAAGAAATGTGAGCTCTTTGGGAGATGCAATTTCGGAGATGAACTCTTGAAGGTATTTTGGAAGTAAGTGCTAGCTACGACTTTTAATAATATTAATTTCTGTCAGTAAGTCAAGGGCTTTCCAATTTAAAGAGGACTAACAGGAGGAGGGCAAGATGGCGGAGAAGTAAGGAGCTCCGTACTTGCACTCGCGCCCACACATCACACAGAAAAGATCTGAAGCCACTGGAAACCTTACAAAACCTGAGAGACTGGGAGAAAAAGGACGCAGAATCCACTGAGAAAGCCTTCTAACGTGAGTGCGAATTGGAGAAGATAAAATCGGGCCGGGATCGGAGACTCCAGGGTGGGAGGTGATCCCCCTCTACCCTCTACGGGGAGAGAGAGGAGAAAAGGAGAGAGTCCGAAACAGAAAAACCTCCGCTCGAGGGGGAAAAAACCTCCGCTCAGTGCATAGAAAGACCGTACTTGCCAAATACCTGCACACCAGGTCCCCTCGCGCCAACTGGTCCTGGGAGAGGCTGAGCACACAAACTGCTTCTTTGTGCCGCTCCTGGAGGTTGGGTTTCAGACCGGCGGCGCACCTGCTGCCATTGTAGCTCCAGGGCGGCTGGGACCCCTGAAAGAGCCTCGCAGACACCGGGCGTCCTCGCTCCTGGCTGGCTGGAACTCGAGAGGGATGGCAAAGAGCTAAAAACTGGGAAATTTGCCTGTGAGTTCGTGTTTCGGGTGACGAGCCATAGAGAGACCCGGTTTTCCTCACTCCAGCGGCGGCGCGCCTGCCGCCATTGTAGCTCCAGGGCGGCTGGGACCCCTGAAGGAGACGCGCAGACACCGGGCGTCCACGCTCCTGGCTGGCTGGAACTCGAGAGGGAAGGCAAAGAGCTAAAAACTGGGAAATTTGCCTGTGAGTTCGTGTTTTGGGTGACGAGCCATAGAGAGACCCAGTTTTCCTCACTCCAGCGGGTTCAGGCTACGCGAACCTGGCAGACAAGCCCCCACGCATGCGCGCCAGCCGGACCCAGAGAAGGAAGCAGCGATTCTGACTCCGCCCCCAGAGCTCAGCAGGGAGCCTGGAATAGCCCGAGGGGGTTGTCTGGGAAGCTGTGTCTAAGGCAACTTCAGCGGGGCGCGCGGACTGGGATTTGGAGATTGGAACTGGCCTGGGTTGAAGAGTGCAACCTACTTCGGCTGCGTCCCTGGAACGGGGAGTTGACACGCCAAAAAAAACGAGCTGCAGCGCGGGGTCCAAGAAGGGACTGGAGCACCATCACTCTCCTCCCCACAATCAGCAAGGCAGAACCCCCGCCTGAGGCATCAGATCACGCCACGCCCATCCCTGCCTGAGAGGTGCCCTCCTCCCTTTTTTTTTCTCTTTCTTTTTTCCTTTTTTTTTCTTTTCCTTTTTTTGTTTTTTTCCTTTTTTTTTTCTTTCTTTTTTCCCCTTTCCTTTCTCTTTCTTTTTTTCTTCTTCTTTCTCTTTTCTCGCTTTTTTCCCCAAAACACTGACCTGATTAACTCTGGTCGCCAGCTTGCTTAAACACTCACAACAAGTCCATTCTGTAAATGTAAATTCTACACCTACCGACCTTTTCAGCTATTTCTCTCAGGCGTAATTAGACTATATAGTTTCTCTGGATAATTCCAGCATCCTTCTCTCACCTATCCAACCATATTCTACCCTTTACCTCTTTGAAAAAAACTTCTTATCCCTTCTGCCTGTTCATTTTATTTCCAAATCTGCCTCATCTCGCCCTGCCTTCTCTCTTTTTCTCTATGCTCTTCAACCAGCACTGCACACACACAGCTATTTAACTGTAGCTGTGAAATCCAGGTATATGCTTTAAACCGTTTTTTGTCCATCGGTTTTCTTCTTTTTTCCTTTTCTTTTCCCCTTTTGGACCCTTTTATGTATTTTATGCTCCCTATTATTCGCCCTCCCTCCTCCGTCTTTTCTCTTAACTTTTTTGTTTTCCCTCTCGCTTTGCATGTTAGTTGAATCAGCCTGTGCGTTTGTGTGCTCCTGCTCCCTGTGTGTTTGTCTGTCTTTTCTTTTCCAGGGCTACCTCAAGAAACAAGCTAGAGTACACAAGGTGAAGAGTCCCAAATATCACTACGAATAGGAAAATAAAATAACTAAAGGTCCCAACAAGAGAGACTGAGGGATACCATTCAAAAAACAATCTCTGAAAGGATAGGCCCTGGAAAGTCAAAGAGTCTTCTTGGATATAGCAGTGCTCATAGAAACAGAGAGCATAACAGGTCTTTAAAACCAACAAGAGCCGGAAAGCTAACTAAAATGACGAAACAAAAGACCTCTCCTCCAAAGAAACTCCAAGAAGAAATGACAGCTAATGAACTGCTCAAAACAGATATCAGCAGCATAACTGAACAAGATTTTAGAATAATAATGGTAAAATTAGTAGCAGGGCTTGAAAAAAACATAGGGGACATCAAAGAAACTATGGCTACAGACAGAATGGAAAATAAAAATAGGCATGAAGAATTAAAAATGCGATAAATGAGATACATAATAAATTAGAGGCCTCCAATGCACGGATTGAAGAGGCAGAAAGGAGAATAAGTGATTTAGAAGACACCATTATAGAAAAACAAGAAGCTGACAAAAAAAGAGACAAACTGATCCGGGAACAGGAAAGAAGAATTCGAGAGCTCAGCGATACAGTCAAACGCAACAATATCTGTATCATAGGAATCCCAGAAGAGGAAGAGAGAGGGAAAGGTGCTGAAGGAGTCCTGGAACAAATTATAGCAGAGAACTTCCCCGACCTGGGGAAGGAAGTCAATGTGGAAATACAAGAGGCTCAGAGGACTCCCCTCAGACATAACCTGAATCGATCTTCTGCACGACATATCATCGTAAAAATGGCAAAATACAAGGACAAAGAGAGAATTTTGAAAGCAGCTAGGGAGAAAAGGGCCCTCACATACAAAGGGAAACCCATCAGAGTGGTGACAGACCTATCTACTGAAACGTGGCAGGCCAGAAAGGAATGGCAGGAGATCTTCCATGTGATGAACAGTAAAAATATGCAGCCAAGAATCCTCTATCCAGCAAGCCTGTCATTCAAAATAGAAGGAGAGATAAAAACCTTTCCAAATAAACAGAAATTGAAAGAATTTGTCACCACAAAGCCAGCCCTACAAGAAATCCTGAGGGGGATGCTCTGAAGGAAAGGTTGCAAGGAACAAAGATTCCAGAGACACCACCTCAAACATGAACCCTACAAAAGATACAAAGACTCTAAACCCACATATTTCAATAATAACACTGAATGTAAATGGGCTGAATGCTCCAATCAAAAGACATAGGGTAGCAGAATGGATTAAAAAACAAAATCCATCTATATGCTGTCTACAAGAAACTCATTTTAAATGGGAAGATACCTTCAGATTAAAAGTAAGGGGATGGAGAAATATATATCATGCTACAGGAAATCAAAAGAAAGCCAGAGTAGCGATACTTATATCAGACAAACTGGACTTTAAATTAAAGACAATCACAAGAGATGAAGAAGGACACTACATAATAATTACAGGGTCCATCCATCAGGAAGAACTAACAATCATAAATGTCTACGCACCGAATATGGGAGCACCTAAATATCTAAAACAATTAATCACAAACAGAAACAAGCTTCTAGATAAGAATGTGCTAATAGGAGGGGACTTTAATACTCTGCTTACAGCAATGGATAGGTCAACCAGACAGAAAATCACTAAAGAAATAATGGACTCGAAAGACACATTGGACCAGATGGACCTGACGGATATATTTAGAACTTTACATCCTGAGGTCAGGGAATTTACTTTCTTCTCAAGTGCGCATGGCACATTCTCCAAGATAGATCGCATACTGGGACATAAAGCAGCCCTCAATAAATATAAAAGAATAGAGATCATACCATGCACACTGTCAGATCACAATGCTTTGAAACTTGAAATCAATTACAGGAAGAAGTCTGGAAAACTTCCAAAAACATGGAGGTTAAAGAACACCCTTCTAAAGAACGAATGGGCCAATCAGGCAATTAGAGATGAAATTAAAAAATATATGGAAACAAGTGAAAATGAAAATACAGCAATCAAAATCTATGGGATGCGGCAAAGGCAGTCCTAAGAGGAAAGTACATTGCTCTCCAGGCCTATTTCAAGAGATTAGAAAAAGCGTAAGTCCAAAATCTAACAGCTCACCTCAAGGAACTAGAGGCAGAGCAACAAGAACGCCCTAAACCCAGTAGAAGAAGAGAAATAGTAAAAATTAGAGCAGAAATAAACAACATAGAGACCAAAGAAACAATTGAACAGATCCATGAAACCAAGAGTTAGTTTTTTGAAAAAGTAAACAAAATTGACAAACCTCTAGCCAGACTTATCCAAAAGAAAAGAGAGAGCACCCACATAGACAAAATTACGAATGAAAATGGACTTATTACAACCAACCCCTCAGAAATACAAGCAATTATCAGGGAATACTATGAAAAATTATATGCCAACAAATTGGACAACTTAGAAGACATGGACAAATTCCTAAACACACATCACTACCAAAATTCACATGGGAAGAAATAGAAAACCTGAACAGACCCATAACGAGTGAAGAAATTGAATCAGTGATCAAAAATCTCCCAACAAATAAGAGCCGTGGACCTGATGGCTTCCCTGGGGAATTCTACCAGACATTAAAACAGAATTAATCCCAATTCTTCTCAAGCTATTCCAAAAAATAGAAATCAAAGGAAAACTCCCGGACTCATTTTATGAAGCCACAATCACTCTGATTCCCAAGCCAGACAGAGATCCAGCAAAAAAAGAGAACTACAGGCCAATATTCTTGATGAATACGGATGCAAAAGTTCTCAACAAGATCCTTGCAAATCGAATCCAGCAGCATATAAAAAGAATCATCCAGCAAGATCAAGTGGGATTCATTCCTGGGTTAGAGGGCTGGTTCAACATTCGGAAAACAATCAATGTGATACATCATATCAATAAAAGAAAAGATAAAAACCATATGATTCTGTCAATAGATGCAGAAAAAGCATTTGACAAAATACAGCATCCCTTCTTAATAAAGACTCTCGAGAAAGTTGGGATAGAAGGAACCTACTTAAACATCATCAAAGCCATCTATGAGAAGCCTTCAGCTAACATCATCCTCAACGGGGAAAAACTCAGAGCTTTCCCCCTGAGATCAGAAACACGAGAGGGATGCCCACTCTCACCACTGCTGTTTAACATAGTGCTGGAAGTCCTAGCATCAGCCATCAGACACCAAAAGGAAATCAAAGTTATCAGAATTGGCAAAGAGGAAGTCAAACTTTCACTCTTCGCAGATGACATGATACTCTACATAGAAAACCCGACAGACTCCACCAGAAGCCTTCTAGAACTGATCCAAGAATTCAGCCAAGTTGCAGGGTACAAAATCAACATACAGAAATCGGTTGCATTTTTATACACCAACAATGAAGCAACAGAAAGAGAAATCAAGAAACTGATCCCATTCACAATTGCACAAAAAGCCATAAAATACCTCGGAATAAACCTAACCAAGGATACAAGAGATCTGTATGAGGAAAACTATAGAAAACTTATGAAGGAAATTGAAGAAGACACAAAGAAATGGAAAAACATTCCATGCTCAAGGATAGGAAGAATAAATATAGTTAAGATGTCATTACTACCCAAAGCACTCTACACATTCAATGCAATTCCAATCAAAATTGCACCAGCATACTTCTCAAAACTAGAACAAACTATCCAAAAATTTGTATGGAACCACAAAAGACCCCGAATAGCCAAAGTAATCCTGAAAAATAAAACCAAAACGGGAGGGATCACCATCCCAGACTTTAGCCTCTATTACAAAGCTGTCATCATCAAGACAGTATGGTATTGGCACAAAAACAGACACATAGACCAATGGAACAGAATTGAGAACTCATAAGGGGACCCAAAAGTATACAGCCAACTAATCTTTGACAAAGCAGGAAAGAATATCCAATGGAAAAAAGACAGCCTTTTTAACAGATGGTGTTGGGAGAACTGGACAGCAACATGCAGAAGAATGAAACTAGATCATTTTCTCACACCATGCACAAAAATAAACTCAAAATGGATAAAGGACCTGAACGTGAGACAGGAAACTATCAACACCCTAGAGGAGAAAGCAGGAAACGACCTCCTTGACCTCCATCGCAGCAACTTCTTACTTGACACATCCCCAAAAGCAAGGGAATCAAGAGCAAAAATAAATGATTGGGACCTCATCAAGATTAAAAGCTTCTGCACAGCAAAGGAAACAACCCAGAAAATTAATAGGCAACCAACGGAATGGGAAAAGATAGTTGCAAATGACATATCAGATAAAAGGTTGATATCCAGAATCTACAAGGAACTCACCAAACTACACGCCCGAAAAACAAACAACCCAGTGAAGAAATGGGCAGAAGATATGAACAGACACTTCTCCAAAGAGGACATCCAGATGGCCAACAGACACATGAAACGATGCTCAGCATCGCTCCTCATCAGGGAAATACAAATCAAAACCACACTGATATACCACCTCACGCCAGTCAGAGTGGCTAAAATGAGCCAATCAGAGAACTCTAGATGCTGGCGAGGATGTGGAGAAACGGGCACCCTCCTACACTGTTGGTGGGAATGTAAACTGGTACAGCCCCTCTGGAAAACAGTGTGGAGGTTCCTCAGGAAACTAACAATAGAACTCCCCTATGACCCAGCAATAGTACTGCTAGGAATTTACCCAAGGGATACAGAAATGCTGAGGCATAGGAGCACATGTACCCCAAGGTTCATAGCAGCACTCTCCACAATAGCTAAAACATGGAAAGAGCCTAAGTGTCCATCAACAGATGAATGGATCAAGAAGATGTGGTTTATCTATACCATGGAATACTACATGGCAATGAGAAACAATGAAATCTGGCCATGTGTAACAACATGGATGGACCTTGAGGGTGTTATGCTGAGCGAAATAAGTCAGGCAGAGAAGGACAAATATCATATGTGTGCACGTATAGGAGGATTAGGAGGAACTTAACAGGAGGACCAATGGGGAGAAGAAGGGCGGAAATGGTGGGGGAAAGGGAGAGAGGCAAACCATGAGAGACTCTTGAATGCTGACAAAAACTGAGGACTGATGGATGTGGGGGGAGGGAGGGACGGGCATGGAGGAGGACACTTGTGGGGATGAGCACTGGGTGTTATGTGGAAACTAATTTGACAATAAACTATTTGTAAAAAAAATAAAAATAAAAAAAAATAAAGAGGACTAACATTGATTGCCTGGCTGGCTCAGTCAGGAGAGTGTGCGGCTCTTGATCTGATTGTGAGTTCGAGCCCCGTGTTGGCCAGAGATTATTTTAAAAGAAAGTCAATAAATAAATACCTAAATATCAAAAAGACTAACATTTACAGAAATGTATTGCTTTAGGCATGTATGGATCTAACAAAGGTAAAAATGATAACTTTGTCCAGTGGGGATGTGCTGAGGGGCGACTTCCACTGCCTAGATCACCTAATGTCCCTTCCTTGGAACCACATGAGTGGGCATCCAACATTTTAATTCATAGCACAGACTTTTTGACTCTTTAGATAGAACCTGATTAAGAATTTGGTTGTAGATAGTGAGTTCATGCCTTCAGTAATCAAAGCTTATTTCTAGCTTTTCTGAAAAGTATAGAACTACAGTGCTTTTGTCGAAAGTGACACCAATGAAGTATAATTATTTATAGACACAGGGGTGCATGAGGAAGCATTCTGTGAAATATGTATAGTAGGGCAGTAATTCATTAAGTAGTCCAAGAGTCTGCTAGCATATTGTCATGGTTAATTTTATGTATCAACTCGGCTAGGCTGCAGTACCCAGATGTTTGGTCAAACATGATTCTAGAGGTTTTTGTGAATGCATATTTGTTGAATGAGATTAACCTGTAAATCAGTGGACTTTGAGTAAAGTAGATTACCTCCATAATGTGGGGTGAGCTTCATCTAATCGGTTGAGAAAAAAGACTTAATAGAAAAAAGACTGATATACGTATATCTACAACAATTTAAATATAGATATCTTCCATTGGTTCTGTTTCTAGAGAACACTAATATAGATATGAACAATATCCTGCACCATGCTTATTTTATTGATAAAAATCTATTCTCACTTTTTATTTAATGGAGAAAAGTCATTTTATAAATCAAAGGTTATACTAGTTTATAACTGCAATGGTTTTCCCAAACACCTACATACCCTTTCTTGTTTATAGACACTCTTGAAAGAAATGCCCTGCTCCACCTTCCATGAGCCACACGATAAAAATCCCTTGATCAAAACCAAACGCTCAATCGGTGCTCAAGAAATGTCACATAATTAAGTGGAAAGTCAACAGGAGTAATCCTCCTGCACAGGATGAGGCTGGGGATCTGACAGAAGGGAGAGACAAAGCTGGTGACACTGATCACAGACTACATGGTGAGGGGAGGGGCACAGGATTCAGAGCAGATTCCACCGGGTTCCACCGCATTCTGCCGGCATAATGACAAGGAAGCTTCAAGTGCCTTAGCTTACCACAGTTACTTTACTGCCAGTAAATCACAGAAGCCCCCGAAGGCATTGCCTTCAAACTTTAAGAATGAAAGATAAACCTCTTACCTTGGGAACTCTTTACCCACGTGAAAATCCCTAACGGATTAGCTCAAAAACCAAAGGTACCTGAAAGGAGGGAGAGCTATCTATTAATCACTGATCTTCCTACCAACTTTGTCAGCCTGAAATATTTCGCTAGTATGTAAGAAATTCAGAAGAAACACTAGAGTTGTTTACAGTACGTTTCCTTATGAAAACAAAACAAAACAAAACAAAAAACCACCTACAATTTATAGTACAAACTAAATTAGGAGTTATTTTTCTCAAAAGCGTTGATTTCTGAGTTGTTGGGTTTTTTTTTTGTTTTTTTGTTTTTTTTGGCTACCGAAGCCCTATAAATGTCATTTAAACTCTTCATCAAAATGTGCAAAATGGCGGAGTTAAGGTAGAAATTAACAAACATGTATTTCAAGAAATAAAATGTCTAAGTATGCAGCCCCAACCAGGAATATTTATTTAGACATTATAGTCTTGCAATACTTACTAGTATGTCGTATTATGAAACAAATACGAAGGTGGAGTATTTTGAAGGATAAACTTAAGGATGAACTTATAAAGATCGAGTATTTTCTTTTTTTCATTCCAATAGACCATCGTGTGCAGACCGCACTTGAGGACACCTGCTACGGAGGGTATGTTGGATTTCTGTCTGTCGGAGCTCCTATCTCATACTAATCCACTGGCAATATAAAAGTGATCACCGTATTTGAGCTTGCTAAGTACAAATCCATCCAATGTGGCCTCAGTTATCTTTACAGAAAATTGTCCCAGAAATCCCTTTATAATAGTGATATAATAAAAACCTCTGACTTTTCTCCCTTCTATGTTTCTAGGTAAAGTGCTATCAAGCTCTCAAGAGGCCACTTCAGTATTTCCTTGAAACATAGTTCCTTATCTCTTTGTTCAGAACACTTATCTTTGGTGCTTTTTTTTTAATAGCACATTGTGTTCTACTTTTGTGGATTTATTTTGTTTTCATTGTGTCTCCCTCAGTATAATTTAAACTTCCAAGGGCAGGCACAATGTCTTCCGTGCTTCTCATTCTCCTGTACACAGGAGATCATCCTTAGAGTCATGTTTACTCGCTTTTTCAGAGAAGGAGAATAATTCATGATCTCACTGTGGTCAGAGGAAACAAAATAACTTTAATGGTGTCAGACAAATTGTGGTGGCCTTTATTCAGCATGCATTCTCTTGAAAGGCTGGCTTGCTACAAATACATGCCATGGACCAGATGAACAATAAAATAACAAGGCTCATGACATGATGATCCACAAAATCTGCCTACCACCGCCCTCCAGGGGGGGAGGGAAAAGACTGCAAGCTTGAAATCCAAGCATCCCAGAAGACTTCAAGGAAGAGTATTGTACCCTCAATACTTGTCACTTCAAACATCGGATGCACTTGGCCACCATTCCCTAACTGGAAGGTCAGACCTCTGAACTATCCTTATGTAAGGACTGTGAAGGTCTGAAGACCTTCCTGATCCACAGATTGACATTCAGATTATTCATAACAAAAAGAAAAAAAAAATCAAGACTAAATAGAATAGTATGAAATCATTGTTGGTCATTTCTCCATTAAAGTAATCAGCTATTTACAGTAAAAAATGAAGCATATGGAACAAAAGTATTATACCACAAAGGGCCATGAAATTAGTTAGTGTCAACAGAAACACCAAATCTCAGAGCTGGATGGGTATTTCTCTGCCCAACCCCTTCATTTATTTCACATCATTTTGTTTTCTCAATGAGGAAGCTGAGAATGAATTCTGAGATTCAAAGAAAGCAAATGGAAGAGTCAAGATTAGATTCAGTGCAGAAGAACACAGAGCCAACACCAACTAATTCATTTCACATATGGACCTTGAGTTTTTAAAGCACATAACTGTTAAATTGCTAGGAGAAAACAATGTCAGAAGGAATGTGTCGATTTTCCAAATCATTTTAATACCTAGACTCATATTTAAATTTAGTTTTTAATTGTAAAAGTATTATATTTGTGGTAGCATGTTACACCACAACAGAATTGCAGTTAAAAAATTTGAACCCAGGGTAATCACTATGAATAGCTACACCTATATATAAAGTATTTTTCTATGTTAGCCTGATACACACACATGTGCGCGCGCGCACACACACGCCATACACACACACATTTATAAACACATATATGTATTTTTGGTTTCAAAATGGGTACATACTAAGCATATTGGTCAGTACTTTGCTTTTTTCACCTAACAATAAATCGTAGACATCTTCTCATAGCTGCATGCATAGATCTGCTTCATTCTTTTTAAGAACAACATCACATTTCATGGGATGTATTATTATTTATTCTCCTATGGAGAGAAAAGTAGGGCATTTCCAATTAGTTACTCTTAGAGATAATGCTGTCCTAACCATGTAAATTCCACTCCTTTTATTATAATGGTATTTCTTCAGGCCAAATATCAAAAAATGGGATTACTGGGTCTTGGAATTATTTTAATAGGACTTAAAACAGGTGACTTTTTTCCAGGAAAATTTTTCCCATGCATTAAAGAAAACTCTTTTACATTTTTTAAAAATTTATTTTGAGAAATAAAGAGTGTGCAAGCAAGGAAGGGGCAGAAAAAGAGGGAGAGAGAGAATTCCAAGCATGCTCCACACTGTCAGGGCAGAGCTGGATATGAGGCTCAATCCTATGAACCATGAGACATGGTTTCAGAGATGAAATCAAGAGACAGACACGCTTCATAGGCGCCCCTAAAGTAAAACTTTTAAGAGTCCGGTACTACTAGATCTGATTGCATTAATCTCTAGTGTTCTGAGGCTACTTGTAAGATCACTTGATCATAAGGTTGCTCTTTTTCCCATTAATTTTGAAAATCAGGGCGCCTGGGTGGCTTAGTCGGTTAAGCATCCGACTTTCGCTTAGGTCATGATCTCGCAGTTTGTGGGTTCGAGCCCTGCGTCAGGCTCTGTGCTGACTGCCAGCTCGTAGCCTGGAGCCTGTTTTGGTCTGTGACTCCCTCTCTCTCTGACCCTCCCCTGCTCACGTTGTCTCTCTCTCTCTCTTAGAAATAAATAAAAATATTAAAAAAATAAAAAAAATTGAAAATCAATATAATGCAAGAGAAACGATTACATGTTAATACATATTTATTACCTAAATACATATTTATTGTGTGAGTCTTTGGAGATACTTCCATTTTAAACTGACCTAGTTGTGACCTTTGACATTAAAATATTACAGTTGATAGACAACAGCCTTGTATTCTACATCATAAAACAAAAGAGTTGGAAAGTATCAAAATTATCATGTTTAGTGATTTCAACTGGCCCCATTCTTCTTCACCATCTATTTCTCTCCTGATATTTCCCAGGCATCCCAACCACTAAATTTTCAATCTTTCACCTGTGCCATGGGTAAAGTACACCAAGATAGCACTTCTATTCAAATACACTGCAAAAAAGATTTTATCTTAGTCAACTAATTCTTTGTAAGGCAAGGGAATCAAGAGCAAAAATGAACTACTGGTATCTCATCAAGATAAAAAGCTTCTGCACGGCAAAGGAAACAGTCAATAAAACTAATAGGCAACTGACGGAATGGAAAAAGATAGTTGCAAATGACATATCAGATAAAGGGCTTGTATCCAAAACATATAAGGAACTCATCAAACTCCACACCTGAAAAACAAACAACCCAGTGAAGAAAAGGGCAGAATACATGAATAGACACTTCTCCAAAGGACATCCAGATGGCCAACAGACATCATGGCCAACATGAAATGATGCTCAGCATCCCTCCTCATCAGGGAAATACAGATCAAAACCACAGTGAGATACCACTTCATGCCAGTCAGAGTGGCTAAAATGAACAAATCAGGACACTCTAGATGCTGGCGAGGATGTGGAGAAAAGGGCACCCTCCTACACCGTTGGTGGGAATGTAAGCTGGTGCAGCCCCTCTGGAAAACAGTGTGGAGGTTCCTCAAAAAATTAACAATAGAACTCCCCTAGGACCCAGCAATAGCACTGCTAGGAATTTACTCAAGAGATACAGGAGTGCTGATGCATAGGGGCACATGTATCCCACTGTTCAGAGCAGCACTCTCAACAATAGCCAAAACATGGAAAGAGCCTAAGTGTCCATCAATGGACGAATGGATCGAAGATGTGGTTTATCTATACGATGGAATACCACATGGCAATGAGAAAGAATGAAATCTGGCCATGTGTAGCAACATGGATGGAACTAGAGGGTGTTATGCTGAGCGAAATAAGTCAGGCAGAGAAGGACAAATAGCATATGTTTGCACATATAGGTGGATTAGGAGGAAGTTAAAGGAGGATGAAGCAGGAGAAGAAGGGGAAAAATAGTGGGGGAGAGGGAGGGAAACCATGAGAGACTCTTGAATGCTGAAAACAAAATGAGGGCTGAGGGGGTTGGGGAAGAGGGAAAGGGGGGTAATAGGCATGGAGAAGGGCACTTATTGGAATGAGCACTGGGTGTTATATGTAAACCAACTTGATAATAACCTATTAAAAATATATAAAAAATAATTCTTTGTAGGATTTAAAATTGTGGGAAAAAAACTTTAGCATGAAGAAAGGGAAAAAGCTAAGATTATCACAGCACCTGCATGAGTAGGCTCTCTCCGTCCATCATATCTTTCATTTTTCTCAAGCAACCCTGCCAGAGGGGAGCCATCTTCGTCTCCTAAATGGAAACCTAGATTGTTCCGGAAGCTGCCACAACTGGTAAGTGATGGATAGGGAATGCAATCCCAGGTCTTCTGAACCTAAAAGCTGTGCTCATTCTGTTCCCAGAACTGCCTCTGTAATTCTCAATCTAGTCACACCACCCTGCACAGCTGAGAGAAGAGCCCAGGGCATGTAAGTGACTTCCCGAAGACCACATAGCTAGCTATACTTCTGACCTCTGATTCAACATTCTTCCCACAGCCGTGCTGGGGTTAGTGAGCTTTTGCAACTGGCATGAATTCTAACTAACACTGAATATGAAAATGGACCTCTTTCTCTTCACACTGCTTCAGAGTGACTGTACTCCTGTCCATCGTGAGGGGCTGGGCTTCTCATGTGGGTGTGAGAAAATTCAGTCTACTTCCTTCCTTCTCTCCACTGGATGAGCACAAGCTAGAATGGCATTTTGCATGCCCCTTAACGTTTTTACTGCAAAACTGAACACCCGGTAATATCTAATCTTAAATCCACACATGGCTAAAGAGAAAGGATACAGCCAACAGCCATGGAATGTCCGCCCTTGTCCAGATCCACCAAGGAGCTGGAATTGTATTTTAACAATCAAGATGGAAAGATGGCTCTCATTTCCAGTGAAAAGCAGAGGAGTCCCAGCAGTGGCCCCTTGGATAGGTATCGTGGACCCCGGTGTCACTGAAAATATTCTCAAACTCTTCGGCAGTTAAGGCAATGACCAATGTTTTCTGGAACTTTCAAAAGGGGTTTTCTCACAGAAACTTCATGTTTCATAAAGATTTTATAAACAACCACTGAATGAAAGTCATCATCCCCATGGTCCCCTCGGTGCGATTTTATCTTCAGTTAGTTACTAGATTTGAATTTGAATTGCAACACTGTCTACATTAGATATTCATCCTGCATTGTTTCTTTCTTTACTAGGAATTCATGGACTATGAGAGAGCTCTATTTTATTTATACTGTTCATCAACATGCACAAAACTAAGTGGATTTAAGTAGAATTGACGATAACACTTGGAGAGACTAAATAACTGGCTCTCTCTCTCTCTTTCCAGTTAAAAGCACCACTCTGAAAATTGTGCACTGCTTCCTCAATACACTGGACATGAAAATTGAAGTAGTTCTCTTTTGTCTACATATCCAAGGAAGTCAAGCAAAAATAAATAAATTTAACTTCTACAAATATTTTCTAGATCTCCCTCTATGTGACAAAATCTGTTTTGAATTTTCTACTTCAACAAAAATAGCAATTTATCTGGGGTTTTGTACAGGAAAGCAACAACCTATGTGGGAATAAATAAGTCAGGCCATGTACCTGGTAACTTTTTTTACTAAAGCTTTTGGAAGAATTACTAAGAGACTTTGGCTTTAGGACTCTGTCTGCATTGTCTTTCTTCCCACATGGAAAAAGCTGAAAGACACTCATGGAAGATTGACTAGGGCCAATTTTCTATGAGCAAAAACAACAACAACATCAATATTTCAGGGTCTTCAAAAACACGGCATTCTCTTGCCTTGAAAAGATTGTTAGAAATCATTGCATTTTAATGAATTCAAAATAACACAAGAGATTTGGGGGCTGTTTAGTTTCTGAATGTGCAGAGATAAATCAGATTTTTCATAACTCATATTTGAGTAAAATAGATCTGATACCGTCCCTCCGAAGACCCACAGGAAGATGAAGCACAAGGTAACTGGTGATCTTTTCATCATGCTCCTGGCGGACTCCTGGTTTCCAGACAGTTTCAGCTGTCATAGTTGCTTAGAGTTTACTGAGCTGTTTTTAGTTACTCATTCAAATATTCATAAGAAGTGAGGACTGCATTTTGCTGTCTGGTAACAACTTCATTTTCGGCTCACACTAAGCTTGTCCTTGTGGATTGCTTCCTTCGACTCACATTGGGCTTTACGCAGTCACATGGCCTTTCAAGGATAATGGAGTTTCCTTGGGAGTAGGCAAAGGAAGCGTGTTCCATCTTTTATCTTTGCTTGGCTGGGTGATGCAAATAATTGAGAAGACAGTTATGGAGTATCAAAGAGGCAAGTGAAATAATCAAACCTATATCAAGCACTGCTTTGTGTTCCCCAGGAAGGCAGATCCTTTAATTATTTACCTTTTGAGACTCTGTACACCTCAGGAAAGCCTAAAAAGGCAACATATTACTACAAATATTTACTCAACAATATTGTTCTCAAATACAATAATGAAAATGTGTGTAATCTCATGATACGCTCTTGGAAGAATCTGATGGATTGTACCATTTCTTAGTACAGGAGAAAATACCTTCATTAGGTATGATCTCTCCATTATTTAATGAAAACTTTGGTTAAATAAATCTTCTAGGTAGGCAAATTCTACTGCTTAGTTTGGAAGCTAATATCTAATACCTGAATTAGCTTCAGTAATGCATGAATTACTGCAAATAATCAAGTGTAATATCCAAAGTGAAATTATTTAATTAAGCGATGACATCAGCTGTATACTATCATTTTATCATCTATATCCTCTATATTACTGCAAAAAATACAAAGAAAAGACTTTCAGTCAAAATACATTTCTAAAATAATTTTAGGCTTTGATGTTAAAACTCTGAATTGTTTGGCTATAATATATACCATATTTGGAGAATGATTAATTTATTTACCAATTTATTGTTTGCATTAAACGATGCTCATTTTATAGGAGGAGCTCTATGTTCTCCCCCTTTTTTTATTGAACTTGTAAGCTTTTTTAAAGACTACCCTACATTTGTACAGCTCTTCTCAACAGGAATGCATACTGTGGTATGCATGAGACCATGTGTATATTCTAAAGAACACCCCAAAGATAAATTCTGTATTACTTCATTTAGACTGGGGGACGGGGAACGGAGCAGCGGGAGTAATCACGTCTGAGGCAAAGCAAAAGGAATTTCAATCTCGCAAGACACTGCCAGATAAAAACCTGGAAAAGATCATTAATCTCATTTGCTTTCCTTACATCAACACTTATTATCACAACTTTAGTTAAGGAACTGCCAGCATTTATGCCAGCAAGTTTATGTCTCAACAAACTTAGTTCTAAAAGTTGAAGCTCCTGGAACTATAAGCTCACTGTTATGGCCAAGGTCTTTACAGGTTGTGAGGGAAAGGGGTACATGTCATGCCTGCTTGACAGAATAAACAATTGCTTGAATAATGCTTGGTGGGAACTGTAATATAATATTAATTCCTAAATGATGTACTCACATTCTCATGTATCTGATATAATGTTTTAGCCTTTAAAGGCAGGGTTTCTCCCTGACATGTTTCTTCCATCTCCATAAAGGGAAGTATGAGAAAATAGAAATATTTGCCTGTTTCTATTAATCCTTTTGAACAGTTCTGTGAATGAAAGCCCCCTCCATGATGGAGATCTCAAGCACAAGTGGACCTTCAGAAGTCCCGTGCTATGTGGGATGCTGTCCTTTAAACAGAGACAATGAAAATTAAGGGTCTATTGGAACATCTAGCTCCAGTGATGACAGAGAATTTGACACCCATGGAGTACAGTTCATGTGGTAAAATGCTGGTCTCCATGGATCATAGATAAGAGACTCAAACCAATATTTCCAAGATTTCAGTTTTCAATTTTGAAATTTTTCAACATTCCAACAAGCCACTATTTTAGAAGGGTCTTCCTCACTAAATGCAAAAATTTGTTTCAAGCAACAGAAGAAAACGAGTTGTTAAATTTAATAGGGATTCACTTTTTTAAAAATATATGTGTAGTATGGGTACACCATTTATACCAATAAAGGCAATCCTTTGAGGAATGAGGTAGTTCAAGGTGAATCCAGAAAGCCCATCAGCACAAAGGCAGGGAAATAACTTCCAAAGGAGAGATCTCAATGCCAGGTTGTTCACTGAATGCAAGATGATGATGGCACATTTCATACTTACGACTATATACTAGGGGCTTTGCCTGTGTCAAGCACTTTACAAATATCATCCTATCTAATATTCACATCAACCTGGTAAGGTAAGATCACCTCCATTTTAAAATGAGAACACTAAGGTTTAGAGATATTATGTTGAATGGCCAAGGTCACACCCCTAGCAAGTGGCAGGGTAAAAGTTTAAACCCAGTTTGCCTATGTCCAATCCCCATGTTCCTTCATTATACAATCATGCTCACAATTAGAGGTAACTGAATTAATAGTAATGGACACTATCCTGTCCCCTGGGATGTGTGGAGGAAACTATTTCAGCAATGTGCCCTTCATCAAAGAGAACCCCTATAAAAATGTAACCCAAGTGTAAGTAGATTTTAAGAGAAAACCCAAAGAGACAAGCTTGGTTTGACTCTAGCTGCTGTAGCCAATGGGGACTTTAAAGAGTCTGAAGACGGAAGCAGACATAGAAGAAAAGAAGTCTAAGCAAAACGCAATGAAAGAAGATAACCTTCTAGAAACCCCTATGACTTAGTAACAGAAGGCAGTTTGTAACAGTCATTTTAATGGGGAGGTTGGTAGACCATGTATGTGTTTGAAGAAATGATTCCATAATGGGTAGGGCCGAGAGCATTAGCTAGCACAAAATAAATACAGTTGATAAATCTTGACAAGTTCAAGACCCTTGCTTTGCACACCAGAGAATGAAAACTCTCAGCTCTTGGGACACAACCAATGATAGAGGATAACAACCAGTGCATCTGAGATTGACAGTGATCCATGCAGAGTCACTAGAGTGAAGCCAAAGCTCCTGCAAAGTCAGATACTGAGTGAAGGGGATTCATGGCAGGAACAGATGTGAAATACAGCCATTGTCATTCTTAGCTAAGAGCTCAACCAACCCAGTCTGATGAGGAGGACCTGAGAGTAAGTGCCAAAACTACATCATAATTGGCCTATAACAGCATTTGAATTCATGCATCTGTGTATATTTGACTACAAGTCATTTTCCAAACTCTGCATGGCTTAATTCATTCTGTTTAAATTTTAGTCTTCATAAAACCACAAGTTAAATATCACCTTAAGTAAAAGATCAACAAAGATACGGAACTAAATATACCCAAATGACCTTTGAAGTCATCTTCCTGATACCCAATAGGGGCAGACCACATATAACAACAGCTAATCCTTGGGGTGCCTGGGGGGCTTAGTTAGTTAAGTGTCCAACTTTGGCTCAGGTCATGATCTCATGGTTTGTGAGTTCAAGCCCCATGTTGGGTTCTGTGCTGACAGCTCAGAGCCTGGAGCCTGCTTTGGATCCTCTTCTCTCTCTGTCTCTCGATCTCTCTCTCCCTCCCTCAAAAATAAATAACCTTTAAAATTTATTTTAAAAAATATAATTTTTTAACAATCCTTTGTTAAATGCCCACCAGGTTTCAACAATTCTAATCTTCAAAGTAATACTGCAAATAAAAATTAACATGCCTCTTTAGGTAAAAAAAGGAAGAGAAATTGAGAGACTGTCTCAAGATCTTCCAGTTACTATTTTCAGAGCCAAATTTGAACTCAAGACTGTCAGTCTCCAAATTCTGTGCCATTGCCCCTGTTACAAGTTGCACACTTCCCAAAGTTAACAGTCAGCTCCCAGGGAATGGACCTGGACATTATCCATTATTGGGTGCTTAAACCCCCTCTTACTTGAGAAGCAAAGCTGAAATCTTACCACAGAATATTTCGATAGCCCATAACTTCTGTAAGATCTGGAATCAACAGAAAGATAAGATAAGTGAAGATATCGTGCTCATTAAACTTTACAGTAAGGCCATGTTTAATGATACATAATGGTAAAATGAGTGATTAGATCAGCAATTCCTTTCTGGAGAATAATCAATCAAATATGATATCTGGTATCTAATAAGATGTCCATCATTTCTCATTGATTCTGAAGTGAACATTTTTCATACTACATCTATAACAGAGTACATCTTATAATGTTGTCAGCTGGGTGGAAGTGCAAAGTAGGTATCATTACCTGTGCAGGTAGGAAGTCAGTTGTTATTCTTAGAGACCCGACTGGACAGTCATAACCCCTGAATGTTTCAGTCAACAAACCATGTAAGGTCCATCTGAAGCAGGAACATAGGTTCTAGTTATTGTCTGAAAATATTCTGCTGATACCTTATGGTACAATCAAGAATAGGCATCAAAACTCGCAAATAAGGAGCAGGTGCTTCAAAGAAAATCCTAGAGACAATATTGGAGCATTCTTTCAAGAAATCCTGCATTATTAACATGCCACATGGCAGAGCAGATAATAGGAGTCAAAAAAAAAAATCACAGACCCCAAATCAAACAAGGGCACAGAGCTTTTCCTTCAGGCAGCCATTGTGTTTTTTTAAATTAATCTCTACACTCAACATGGGGTTCAAACTCACAACCCCGAGATCAAGAGTCAAATGCTCTGCCTGCTGGGCCAGCCAAACATCCCCACACCACAGAGACTAAGAGCAGAAATTTCAGTTTTAACAGATTCCTGGGTAGGAACTACATTCAAGTCCTTACTTCTCACCCAACCCAGTAAGGATCGTGTGAAGGTTCTCATCACCACGAACCAGCCAGTTCCAGCTCTGGCCAAGGTACTCCTATATGGGCTAGGAGAAAGATTTCTTATGGAAAATATCTATAGCACTACCAAGATTGGTAAGGAAAAGTGCTTTGAGGGAATTGCCCAGGTTTGGGGAAATGTCACTTAAGTAGTGATTAGAGACGAACAACATGGAGAAACTGGAAGCAAACGGCACGACATGCCTTTCTGGAGAATCACAAATCATGGAGACCTAGAGTCCCTCCACCAAGCTCTGGGCCTTGCTTTTCTCTAAGAACTAAAATGAAGACCCTTCCCCATGAGCCCCTCTTCACTCGTGAAGGGAGCTAGAGACTGGGACCATCTTGGAACTGTCTTTTCTATCTCTCTATCTCTGTCTCTGTCTCTGTCTCTGTCTCTATTTCTATCTCTATCTATCTCTCCATGCAATGGCAAGAACACAGTCAGAACCAACAAATGTAAGAACAAAGCTTATTTTTGTGAAGAGTGAGCTGCAGGCCATGTTCACCCTCATATAGAGGTCAGAGATGGTGGGATTGAGAGAACAGTAGACTCACCAGAGCTATAGTGTTTTTAATTTTTCTGGATTTTTGTTTTGTTTCAAAAAGTGAAGAGAAGACAAGGAGAAAGAAAAACCACAGTGGTGGGATATGAACAAGGTTAAGGATGCCTTAACCATTTTTACTTTATTTCCCTTTTGATATGTACAGAAGATTGAAGTATGATTCTTTTAAAAAAAATACATTTCTAATTAAGTCTCAAAGAAATCTTGCAAAGGTATAAAAAAATTCATAACTAATAAGCACATCTTAGTTTTTTGTACGTATGTAGGTGTGTGTGATATAAGATAGTGATAAAGTTTCCAACTGACAATGTCTCAAATTTCATAAAACTGAATTTTCCATTGGTTTAAAAAATGTATTTAAGTTGGTTTTTTATTTCTTTGTGTGTAGCTATATTTTCTCCAAGTATAGTTTCAGAAATGCCTAAATCCTAAAAGAGAATACCTTAAAAAAAAAATAAACTAACTGAATAATTTTTATAAGAATCCTAAAGAGGAGACAGTAGTCTCAACTTTTGGAAGAATTTTAATCCTATGTTTAGAAGAAAATAATTCATTTAGGCTTGAATAGGGTATCAAAAACTATGGGTTTATGTTTTGTAATATTTATGAATATTTCATTTTATGTAATATTTACAGGATACCATCATATGTTATAAATGCTACATAGAATATCCAGAAATGTTTTTCTTTCTAAGGAGTTTATCTTCCAAGGTATGTCTACAGGATGGGTGTATCCATTTCCTGTTGTGGATTTGCCTCATTCCATGACCCATCATAATGGGAAGAACTGGAATAGATACATAGTATATATAAGTATATACAGTGTTTCTATTCAAATGCTGAAGATGAATTCCTTTTAGGGGATTGGAAGCCATAGTTTTCAATTCCAGAATTTGAAATAAGCAAGTCTGGAAGTGGGGAAAGAAATGTCTGTCTGTAGAACAAAGGAAAATTAGATGCCTTGATTTAGGAGTAATGGGAACAAAATTAATGTGTGTGGGTTCCCAACTTTTCCATGTGCTTCTCTCCCACACAGGAACACATTTTATCTTTGCCACTCAGTTTCCTCTCTCCATTCCCCATCCCACCTAGGAATTTCTATGTTACCAACCTATTGTAGGCTTTCATGATGCATAACAGGTCAAATAACTAGAGTAAGACACAGAATCAGATTGGTGTGAGGAAAGAGAGAAGGGAAAGAGGCGAGGAGGTCTCCCAGAACTAGGCTAGGGAAGAAGGTAAAGGGTAGGTTTGAGGAAAAGAGTCCTTAGAGCAGCCATGAAATAAGAGTTTGAAAAATGGCAGGAAAGATATTTTATGATCGCTGGATTTTTAAAAATTAAAAACAAAACATTCAAACTCCATAGAGTATATAATTTTTAAAAAGTCACACAATTGTCTTGAATTTGGGTCTGACCCTCTCTTTTTCTGTTGTTGTTTCTATAATACTCCATTTAGCATAAATTAGAAGGATGGCAAGGAAATAAGAGGAGAGATGGCCAAAGGACACGAGGTAATATCTATTCCTATGCACCTGCAAAATGTATGTGACGTAGGTTAGCTTGGGTTACAGATAAACATCAACAGGCACTTCTCCTTTCTGTTCTTTGAGCTGCTACCTAAAATCCATCCAAATTATCGAGTACTTCTTTTAAAAAAGTAACAACAACAGAAAGGTAAGTGAACAACTAAGTTAAGCAATCCTGTTTTTGCTGGCGGCTAAGTGGGGCATTGGGGCTGGGAGAAGAGTAGGAAAGGTAGTTCTTATAAATATGGGGAAAATAACTACAAACGTGACTTTCTACACCAAAACACAATTAAACATAGGGGATAAAAGGGTAAAACCTAGATTTTACTAAAGAATTGTAGTTATTTAGGGGCACCTGGGTGGTTCCGTCGGTTGAGCGTCAGACTTCAGCTCAGGGCATGATCTCATGGTTCGTGTGTTCAAGCCACACATCGGGCTCTGTGCTGACAGCTCAGAGCCTGGAGCCTGCTTCAGATTCTGTGTTTCCCTCTCTCTATGCTCCTCCCCTGCTCATACTCTGTCTCTCTCTCAAGAATACATAAAGATTTTTAAAAATTAAAAAAAAAAAGAATTGTAGTTATTTATTATTTAGAAAAGAAACCTACACAGTGGTTTCTATAAGAACACACAGGACACATTATGTGCAAAAACATCAAAAAATTCTTCTAGCTTCAAATTGTTGCAGATCTTCCAACTTGGCTACAAGCCAAATGGGTGCTGCTACTTGGCTTTCATTTAGGCCATTTATTGTTGACTTTGAGAATCAGGTGGACATTGAACAAACTCAGGCTGCGTATAAAAAGTAGAATGATCGCCCAGTGAAAAGTTACAGTTCTAAGTTCATTTTTAAAGTAGATATACCATCATCTAGGAGGAAGGAAAAAAAGGTTTATAACACATATTAAAAATATGAAAATGAATGGGAAAAATGGTTTAGAGAATCTAAACCATTTTGGGTTTCTTTGAACCCTTTGGGAATCTTAGAAGGTGACTTAAAGATGTGGCCAATTAAGTTACATATTTGTTTCAGTTCAGCTCTCTTCTCTGTAAAGATTATTCGATTTACAGCAAAAATCAGACTCAGCCTTTTACTTATTGTTAAAGGATTAAAATAGAATTTGTGGGGGTTTTGAGCAAGTTTTCATATATATATGCATATATGTATGTGTATATATGTATTGTGTCTGTATATTGTATGTATGTGTGTGTATGTTTTTCCAAATAGATAGATTGTGTCTAACCTCTTTGGATCCTAAGAACTCAACTGTGGCAAATCGATCTTTTGGGTACTAACAAATTTAGGGCTTACCCAGTCCGCTCACTCTGGTTTGAGAACGTTTCGGAATCAAACCATAATTTCAGATTCGCCTTAATTTTACCAAAAAGGCAGTTAGCATTTTCCTTTGGCTCTGGTCTCTGGTGATAAAATGCAAAGAATCAACGCATTATTTCCTATCACTTCCTTGCAAAATTATATTTCAGTTACAGTCATAGAAAAGCTTCTTTTTACACTGGCATCTACTCCAGTTTTCAAAAGCAAATACATAAAAAAACATGTTTCAAGAATGAAAAGATGATATAAGCTAAAATAAATAAGTCCTTCCTAGAACATAAGTAATAATTGCACTGTAAGTTATATAAACCTCGGTGACAGGACTCTGGCAAAGACATCCATTTATCAGTCTCAGCAAGTAATTCTATGTTCTATAGATGGCAGAATGGGACCAGCTTTGACTGATTTATGAAGTGATTTTTTTTTTCTTTCTCCTGAATGATGGAGACAAAGGACCCGCAGGAATGGTGGTTCATCTTTTCTATTCAAGTGCCAATTCTTTTTATGACTTTTGTTTTGTTTCCAGCGCTGACATTGTTGCCTCATTCACCATCTGCTAATGTTAAATAAGAAATGTTTTAACTCTGGGCTAGTCACAATGAATTGCCCCGAGAAAGTAATTTAATAGTTACTATCTTTCTTACATGCTGCTTGGAGAGTCACGGAAGGGAAAAGTTTCTGGCCTGGGAGCCAACAGGGAACATGTCTTTATTCATCTTTTTATATTCTTTTAAGTCAAGCCTGGTCCCGGGGATGTGGGAGGCACTCAAAAGAAATTGTAGCATCCAGTCGAAATGGCCTCTAAACCTGCTGGAGAGGCAGAAAAGTGTGATGGGAATAGCCCAGAGCCAGAGTCTCTTAATCCTGACTGCCACTTACAGGCTGAAGAGACTGTGGGCAAACTTTAGAACCTCTTCGAGACTCAGTCTGCTTGTCTTTCAAATGGTAGTAATCAACCTCTACCTTACAGGGTTGAAATGGGCTTGAAAAATACAGTGAATGTAAATCACCAGTTACCAAAATAAGGAAGATGAGGCAGTCTATCTCTAAATAGGTTTGGGTTAGGGAGAAAATGTTCTGGAAAAATGACGCTCTGTCTTTCCCTTGTCCCAGCTTTTATATAGGTAAATGGATCCCAATGGTTGCTTTAAAGCAACCTGTATATACAAATACACACACACACACACACACACACACACACACACACTACACACAAAATGTATACATGCATATATATATATATATATATCTAGATAGATAGATAGATAGATAGATATAAATCTCAAAAGGCAGCCTGGGGGCGCCTGAGTAGGTCAGTAGGTTAAGTGGCCGACTTCAGCTCAGGTCATGATCTCCGGGTCTGTGAGTTTGAGCTTCGTGTCAGGCTCTGTGCTAACAGCTCAGAGCTTGAAGCCTGTTTCAGATTCTGTGTCCCCCTCTCTCTCTGCCCCTCCCCTGCTTGCTCTCTGTCTCTCTTTCAAAAATAATAAACATTAAAAAAAATGTTTTTAAAGGCAGCCTGAACCCAGGAAATGAAGAGTGGCCAGAGACAAGGTAGATCTGTCAATTCACCTTGGCAATGAACACAGGCCTCAAGCTGACCTCCGTATTTTTGTTGACAGGATTTTGTTCTTGCTTCGCTTCACCCTCCATCGCCACATCAACTGGGCAAACCACACCATCCTCCCTCCAGCAGCTACTGCCTGGCTCACTGTTGAGCAGTTGCCATTTGGGCCACACAAGGATTCCTCAAGACTTCGGGGCTTGGGACATCAGTCCTAATTCCACACTGCTCAGAGTGTAGTGCTGGTGTCCCGGGATTCATCAGTACATCAAGGGCATAAGAGTCCTGAGACAGATGCCATGGAATATCTATTTTCCTGGAAGATTTGGACCAGAGAGCAATATTTCTATACAACAAATACAAATTATGTCAAAATTTTAAGGAGAAATGGTGGATGTTAAAGAAAATTCAAGCAAGCTGGGGTTGGGCAGAATGTGAGGTTAGGTCCCTAAGTGCTCCATCCCCCAACCACAAGGACACTTTCTGTCTTTTGGACACTCAGAATAATTTGTGGACAATGACTGAGAAGATGGCCTAATGGATGTCCTCAGATGTGGCTTTAGATGTTTCTGGGGCGCCCGGGTGGCTCAGTTGGTTAAGCGTCCAACTTCAGCTCAGATTATGATCTCACAGTTTGTGGGTTTGAGCCCCGCGTGGGGCTCTGTGCTGACAGCCAGCTCAGAGCCTGGAGCCTGCTTCAGATTCTGTGTCTCCCTCTCTTTCTAACCCTCCCCTGCTCACGCTGTCTCTCTCTCAGAAATAAATAAAACATTAAAAAAATTTTTAGATGTTTCACAGGAAAGTAGGGGTTCTTAGGAGAAAGCTGTGTGCCTGAAGTTAGAATCCCATTGTGCTAAGTAGCGCCAGAAGGTCCAACATACCATTTTGCCATCTTTCTCTATCTTCAGTTGCTGACTTGGGTGGGGTTTTTTTTTTTGAGGGGGGTTGTTTAATTTTTTTATGTTTATTTACTTTGAGGAGAGAGAGAGAGAAAGAGAGAGAGAAAAAATCCGAAGTAAGCTCCAGGCTCTGAGTTGTCAGCACAGAGCCTGATGTGGGGCTGGAGCTCACAAACTGTGAGATCATGACCTGAGCCTAAGTCAGGAGCTTAATCAATTGAGCCACCCAGGTGTACCCCCTCTCCCCACTAGCTGCTGATTTCTGACATATAGTAAGAGTGTAAAAAAAAAAAAAGAATGTTAATTTTAAAGCAACTAGTAAGTATTTAACAGGTGAAAAATATCATGTATAGCCACAAATACCGTTGGTAGAAATAATTGAATGAAAATTCCCTTTGGCCCAATTTCAGGCATTGGTACAATGATACATACCCATTTTTATAAAATAACACTTAACAAGTATTTGTGCAGCAACGATTATTGAGGACTTACTATAGGCAAATTATTTGAGCTCATACAAGGAGGGTTTTTCTTTTAAGAAATCCACAGTCCAAATAAGTACTTCCCCATAGAAATATAATGTAAGCCATGTATATCATTTTAAATGTTCTGGTGGACATATTAAGAAAAGAAAAAAAGCAAATAGGTAACACTAATTTTAATAATTTAATATTAAATTAAGTAATTTATTTATTCTACAGTCCCAAATATCCTTATTCCAACATTTAATTAAAAAGCTTTTAATATATCTAAATACATATTTAAGATATTAATCTTAAAACAAAGATATTCCGCATTCTTGTTTCATTTGAAGCCCGGAAGTTTGGTATTTTATACCTGTAAGTCCATCTCACATGTGACCGGTGTCAACTGTACCGGGCAGCACAGACCCGAATTATTTCTAAATGCTTATTAGGTACATAAATACAAAGCTCCAGGTGCTGTACTAGTTCCCGAATATACGATGATGGATGAGATATTATCCCTGTCCTCAAAGAGCACACATTCGACACATTCTGGCAAAGATGGCAAAGAATAAGTAAAAGGGTATTACCAATGGTGAGTTTTCTTATCAAAGAATCACAAGAGAGACCAAAACAGAGATGAGGAGGTAGGGATGGGAAGTAAAGTGGGGAGAAGGGAGAAGAAAGGAGTTCTATTGTACGCAGGATTGCTGGGAAAAGGTGACCCTGTAAAGATGGCATGTTAAGCAGGGACCTTGTACCCGTTTCCTACTCTTGCTGTAAGAAATAACCAAAACTTAGGGGGGTTCAAACCACACACAGTTACTACCTTACGGTTCTGGAGCTCAGAAGTCTGAAATGAGTCTTACGTATGGGGCTAAAATAAGCTGATGGCACGGCTGTGTTCCTTCTGGAGGCTCTGGGGAAAATCCACACCTTGATCTGCCACATTCCAGTGGATACCAGCACTACTGGGCACGTGGCCCCTTCATCTTCCAAGGCAGCATCACATCAACTGCGCTTCTGTCCTCACATTTTCTTCCCTGACTCTCAGCCTCTTGGCTCCCTCTTTCACTTACTCCTCACTGATTACATCGGGGCCGCCCACATGACCCCGGTTAACTGTCCCACCACAGTAGCCTTTTAACTTAAGCACATCTGCACAGCGCCTTCTACCATGTGAGGGAACAAAGTCGCAGTTTCTGGGGATTAGGATGTGGCCATCTTTGGGAGGAGAAAGGATCGGAGTGGAACAGAGTGTTAAGTGGGAAGACCGTTAGAGGGGTACCAATCTGACTGCGACAGTGGCAGTAGTTATGGACAGAAGTAGCTTAGGCAATCGCGGTGCCAGTCCTGCGGTTCTACATTTATCAAAACTTACTGAAATGTGCGCTTGAAACCATGCATTTGGGGGGGCCTGGGTGGCTCAGTCGGTTAAGCGTCCGACTTTCGCTTGGGTCATGATCTCTCGGTTCGTGGGTTCGAGCTCCGCGTCGGGCTCTGTGCTGACTGCCAGCTCAGAGCCTGGAGCCTGTTTCAGTCTGTGACTCCCTCTCTCTCTGACCCTCCCCTGCTCACACTGTCTCTCTCTCTCTCCTAGAAATAAATAAAAATTTAAAAAAAAAAGCATGCATTTGATTGCATGTAAGTTATTCAATATTATAAAATTACAAAGTTGATTTTTCCTCTTTGCAAAAAGGGGAAGTGACTCCTGGGTTTGTGGGCTTCAAGACCTGCTTGTCCTTAGCGCCTGATTTCCCACGGCAGATTATACAAAACATGGTGATGGTGTTCATCTCACGACATCCACAGGTTTGACCTATACCTCCTGTGAGTCATCCATTTGGTCTCAGGAGGAAGTCTATTAGACCCCTTTTCATTCATTCATTCATTCATTCATTCATTCATTCATTCATTCATTTTAAAAAGAGCTATTGAACACATTCCGTGTGTACCACACCGTGCAGGCAGGCAGGAGCCAATGGTAGGTAAAAGCAGACAAAATATGCTACTTAATGCCGTCTCTAATCCAGTGGGGATGATTAGCTTGATCAAATATTCATTCATATAGACACAATTATGTTATTATGAGTGCTACAAATATGGTCCTATCAGAGAGGTTCAATGATGATAAATAGTAAAGTATGAGGGGGGTCATTAAAGTTTCCCCTGAAGAGTAATGCTGGTTTTAAATTCTGAAGGACAAGTAAAATCTAACTAGAAATGAAAGCGAAGAAAGAGGGGCTCCTGGGTGGGTCAGTCAGTTAGGCGCCTGACTCTTGATTGCGGCTCAGGTCATGATCTCATGGTTCATAGGATCAAGCCCTGCATCAACCTCTGCACTGATGGCGTGGTGCATGCTTGAGATTCTCTCTCTCTCTCTCTCTCTCTCTGCCCTGCACACACACACGCTGCCTCTTCTCTCAAAGTAAATAAACATTAAAAAATATATTTTAGGGACACCTGGGTGGCTCAGTCGGTTAAGTGTCTGACTTCAGCTCAGGTCATGCATGATCTTACAGTTCATGAGCTCAAGCCCTATGTTGGGGACTCTGTGATGACAGCTCAGAGCCTGAAGCCTGCTTCAGATTCTGTGTCTCCCACCCTTTCTGCCCCTCCCCCACTCAGGCTCTGTCTCTGTCTCTCTCTTTCTCTCAAAAATGAATAAACATTAAAAAAATTTTAATATAGATTTTAAAGACATAAAGAAAAGCCTTTTAGTCAAAGGAAATGGTATGTGCAAACATATCTGGAGTAGGCCAGAAAAAAGCCTTTTTGGGCACCTGGATGACTCAGTTGGTTAAGCGTCCGACTTCAGCTGAGGTCATGATCTCATGGTTCACCGGTTCGAGTCCCCACCTCCGGCTCTGTGCTGACAGCTCAGAGCATGGACCCTGCTTAGGATTCTGTGTCTCCCTCTTTCTCTGCCCTGCCCTTGCTCTCTCTCTCTCTCTCTCAAAAATAATTTTTAAAGAAATTAAAAATTTTTGTAATTAAAAAAAAGAAAAAAGCTTATTCTATGAATTAGAAGAAAGCCACTGGAGCTGGAATACAGAAAATCATATTCAGAAATAACCAGGCCGTTCCTTAGGCTGTCACCTTGACCAAAAATAAATATGACTCTGTCTATCCATGAAAACCCAAATTAATAATATTGGATACCATTAATTGAAGACTTCTATATACTAGTCACTATTTTAAATATTTTATACATATTAAATCATTGAATCTCCATACCAATCCTATTAAGGAGATACTTCCATCAACCTCATTTTATATACAAGGTAACTGAGACACAGAGATCAGTAGCTTGCCCAAGCGGTAAAGCCAAAATTTAAACAAGCATCCTGAGCCTCGTGGTCCCCATCTCCTTATATCCACACTTCATGCACTGAAGGCAGCCTGTTTCCACCTGGATCCCCTGGGTCGGTAGTTTTGGGAGTCTCTCGAAGAGCCTTTCCAGGGGAAAGGTTGGTGAACAGGAACGATTGCTAACAATCACTGCAGGCAGGTACCCCTAATTCTTAATGCCCAGCGAGAGGTGAGAGTACCTTGTCACCACCTGTTGGAAGGAGGCAGTAAAGATGAATGGATTGGGCCAGGTTACAGTCACCCTGGGATGGGACAGTGGGCACTCACAGTGAAACGATAGTCCGAGGAAGATCTCCAGCCTGCAAGCGAGCCTCTAGGAGAAATGTGGCTGCCGTAGTCATTACAGTGCGGAGAAAAAGAGGGACCCACAAGGCAAGAATGATGTCATAGGAAAATTTCCCCACTTTGGCAGGCAAGAGACCCTGGTCCTCATTTCAGCTCTGCTGCTGACCTCAGACAAACACATCCCAGGCTTTGTTTTTCTCACCTCTCAAAAGAGAGGTTTGGGGGGCGCCTGGGTGGCTCAGTTAAGCATCTGACTTGATTTCAGTTCAGGTTATGATCTCATAGTTGGTGAGTTGAAGCCCAGCTTCGGGTTCTGCACTGACAGTGTGGAATCTGCTTGAGATTCTCTGTCTCTCTCCCAAAATAAACAAATAAACATAAATAATAATAAAAAAAAAAAAAAGATGGGGCGCCTGGGTGGCTCAGTCAGTTAAGAGTCTGACTTCGGCTCAGGTCATGATCTCACGGTTTGTGGGTTCAAGCCCCACATCAGGCTCTGTGCTGACAGCTCAGAGCCTGGAGCCTGCTTCAGATTCTGTGTCTCCCTCCCTCTCTGACCCTCCCCTGCTCATACTGTCTCTCTCCCTCTCTTTCAGAAATATATTAAATTTTTTTAAAATTGTAAATAAATAAATTTTTAAAAAGGAGAGGGCTGGATCAAGGGTCTCTTTAGGATCTCACAGGAAGATCTCTTTAGGAACTTTGGAAGTTCATGAGACACTAGAAAATCAAATGGGGCTCCTCTCTGATGTTTCTGAAAAAGTAGAATCATAGGCAAAAAGTAAAACCAACAGCAGATAACTCAGGCCCTGCATGCTATAGGAACCCTTGAAATAAATATTACATAAATAAGTAAATTCAAACCACTAAAAGAGAGGTTCTGTAACCCTTTTAAAATAAGATCATTTTTATCAAGATGACCTCAAATTGCACTGAAATATTATCATCAAAGAGATACAAACATCTACTCTTCACAGTGTTCCAGAGAGCCTCAAACTTTGCGTTTGCGGAGATCCATATTTACTTCTTTCTCCCTCTCCCTGAACTTACTAATTGTACAAATAAGAGGCAGACTAAACATTTGTTTCAAGTGTGCAAATTTTTAAAATAATGAATAATATTATACACTTCCTTTGTGTTCCATTGTAATAAAATCCGTTGTTTTATCGGTCTCATTAGAGCAGGTTCTGACCTATGCTGGGAAAACCACTCAAATGTGCAAGCTCATCTGTGGCATGAGAGGACTCCGGGGGACAATTGCCATTGTCTCCTCTCCCGTGGAATATTCTATGATTCTCCATGGAAATGATCATAATAGGTCAGCAGCATTGTTGTTTTATACAAACGGTAGGACCTCATTGGGAGGCTGGATGCCTGGAAAAAGATGTTTCTAAACAGCACAGTATTCCAGAAAAATCTTCTCTGGCTTAATCATGTGTTTTTCTAACGATGATATAATTTAAAGAACTTTTAGCTCTCACAGGCTATTTCCTTGTCAAAGGACAGAATCAAGAAAAATGTTATTAATGAGCTTTTCTGCTATTCACAGAAGGAAAAAAAACCACAAATAACTGAAATCAGATTCATTTTATAGAAGTTACCTCCCAACCAGGTTTCCAACAAGTTATATTTCAGGCTTATGAAATGAAAGCACCAGAATTTTGATTATGTTTAGATTGGGATTATGTTTTTAATTTGGGACCATATGTGGCTCTTATTTTTAAAATATGTTCATCCAAAAATTAAGGGCTTTAAAAAAACTTATTGAATCCTGGATTCCAAGATTAGATTCGATATATTCCATATAGTTTACAATTGCCAAGGCTTCAGACCATTCTCCCAAAGGCTTCCTTCATTTTTCTCTACTATTTCCACAATAAAGTCAATGAGTAATTGAATCAATAAATTAAGTGAATAAATAAACCAGTCACCCAATTCATAAATTTTTCACAGAATGCAACAAGCAACCTTTTGGGCCAGCCAATTCTATTGATTTTTCCTTAGTCTTGCAGCAAACCAAGCAATTATAATCTCTTGCTTTTGATTAATTAATTACTTGATTAATTAACTAATTAATTAATTAATTAAAAATAAAATGTCTAAGAATGTTTTAAGAAAGAAATGAAAAGCAGGTTAATACTTTTACTATCATGGCAAAATATTTATGAATGATAATATAATAATCACTCAGGAGGGAAATTTGGGTTGTTTCCTAATTTACTGAACTACTCCTTTCTTAGTTGCTACTAAGAAGTCTACGAGCTGAAGACGGCCTTGAGGTGACATTATGGCCCCACACATGCACTCAACTCATTTGATTCTAGAAAAGTGAAGGAAGAGATCTGGATTTCCATCCCTTCATTCCTGCAGGCAAATTCACCAGCTGTAGCTGAGAGCAGCCACCAGCCACCCATTTGGTTATGATTTCACTCCTTCACCATCAACCCAGACATTGACCTAGTTATACATATTTAGATCTGACCAATGCTCCAAAGACCCCAACACTTCACAAGATATTCTTTCTTTCCAACAAGGACCAATTTATACCTCCTCTCTGCATTCTTTCATACTTAATGAAAGAAATGAAAGTGGCTGCATTGTTACACTGATTGGACATAATTAATATAATTTTCTTAGAGGCGAACTAAAATATAAAGTGCTATGAATTAAGAATGCATAATATTTCATTATTAAGAAATCCCATCTTCTAAGCGTTAATGTCTTTATATTATCATAAATAAAACATCAAGGAAGATGCTTGCACATAAATCTTTGACCACATCTCTAATTCTTCTTCAAGATAGAACTTTGAAAATAATTCTGTCAAATTCAGAAGAAATAAAAATGCTCTCACTTAATTTGAATTTTCTTTATTAGTAGAGATTAGGTGTTTTGCATATGTTCATTGACCATATGGATTTCTCCTCCTGTGAAATATCTATTAATGTCCTTTGTTTATTTCTTGGTTAAGTCTTAAGTTTTTAGTATGTCATTCAAATGCATGTTTCTTTAATAATTAAAAATATGGTTTTGGGAAAGTAATTTACAAATGCATCATACATCATTTTTTATTTCTGTAAAGCTCTCTCTTGAAGTTATCCTTTTTAAATTAGCTCTAAAGAATTTCCCTTAAAATGCCATTTTTGAGAAACAAACAGTAGTTCTAAATACCAAAGGTAGTGTTAGACTGCCACCTAGTATTTCCATGTGGAGCTGCCCAAAACATTCACTGAAGGTTTTCTCATATTCATAATATGCTGAAGACAGTAAACATAAAATGTCACCTTATGTCCTGAATCCAGAAAGGCTAGAAACTAATGTCAATGAATGCGAAAACTAAGCCTCCCATCGACTCAGGCACTAGGCATTGCTATATATACCCTCTGTATTTAACATTTGTCTCTATTTACTTTAATTGAAATAAAAAGATCACCATTTTGAGAGTGAAAAAAGCTGGAGTTCTCAGTCTAAGCTAACACATGTAATTTTCTTTCAGAACTCACTGAGCTTCTTTTGGACTAAACCTTTCTATAAACTATGGGCAATGAAAGAGGAAAGCTTTCCTCTCCCTCACCCTTCTCTGGGGGGCATATTAGTGCATCCTGGGGAGAACTGTGGGCTTCTGAGATTGTAGTTGGTTGTGTAGGGTCAGATTTGGCATTAGTCATGATCTTTTCTTCCTGTTCCCCTCCCCCCAGAGCTGGAGGGCACTTCTCAGATAGAAATGCTTGACCACATGGCTTGGTGGGAGGTGGGGAGTAGAGTGTTGGGAGAATTAAAGATCTTTCTTCACAAACAGCCTGTCTGTAATGACAGTGACAATGGTCAAAGTCTTAACATCACACAGTGTACAGTGCCCACACTGGACATGCTCTACTTTTGACAGCTTTCTGGTCTTGCTAAATTTCTCACCAGCCCCTTCCCATCGTCTATATGTGTACTGCTTCTTCCTTCCATCAGCTGTGAATATCCCCATCCCCCACCCCACCCCAAAGCAGCTGCTCTACTTCCTTCATACTCTTGCCCTGAAAGGAATTACTTATTTACACATCATAAACTCTTCAGTTTGGTTTAAAAAAATCTTTAACTCCTGGGCAGAACTTTCACTTGAATGGCCAGTCATATGTGTCTGGGTGCCTGCTGGAATTTCTGATGTCTCACCATCTTTAAGGCCATTCTCCTTCTTCACCATGTATAATCAAACACTCGCACACTCCTGTTTCTCCTACTCACCCCTTCCCCTTCCATCCACAAGGGGCTCATCATGGCATGCTTGGATCATTATAATCCTATGTATTTAGTCTTTGGTTCTTTTAACCCACATCTTCCCTGAACAGAAGCCCACTTTTCCCCACTGCAAAAGGATAGGATCACCTTCTACATGTGCCTCAATACGATGAGGGAGTAAGCCCTGCTAGGCTCCATGTACCTCGGAAATTAGATATTTCCAACATTGGCCTTGTTACTAACATCCTAGCTGCCAATCTTGACATTTCACTTCAGTGTAGTCCAAATCCTCCTCTAAACCTTCTTTCATACTTTCTCCCTACCCCACTTGACCAGGATTTCTGTATTCCAACTAGCCTTATTTCCCCCAGATTCTCAGATCATTCCATCTAAAGCCTAGCTACTCAAAACGTGGTTTGTGAACCAGTACCATGGGCAACACCTGGGATCTTTTTGAAACTACAGACTCTTGGGCCCTTCCTAGACTTTCTGAATGAGAATCTAAATTTTAGTAAGATCCCTAGGAGATTCATACCCACATCAAAGTTTGAGAAACACTGAATATACCCCCATCGCCACCTTCCTGTTATCACGCTGCCTGTTTGTTTCCTTAATTGCACATTCACAATCTATAAATATCTTATTTGTGTTTTTTTTTATTGTCTACCTCATCACATTTGGAATGGAAGTTTCATGGAGACAAGACCTCATCATAATTACCATCATATTGTTTGTTCTAGTAGGCATTCAATAATTACCGAATGAATACATTCTGAGCTCATTCCTTTATTCTCACTTTAAAATTGTCTTATAGCTAATCTGTCTACCTTCTCCCCTCCTTTTCAGATCTTATCCATCCATCAAATCCAAACTTCTCCTAACATTCCAATCACACATTCACTTCAAATGTTTCTTGTGTAGAGGTCTTCTACCTCCAACTAGAACATGAACTATAGGAGAGCAGAGTCTGTGCTTTATACTTTTTTTTGTATTTTTCAGAGTTTGGCTGTAGGCTGGTGAATGCATTCATTCTATGTGAAAAGAAAAGCCCAACAAAAGAATTACAGAGAGATCTTAGAAAAAATGATCTGGGCAAATCTTTTCACAAGAAGATTCTCCAGTGATTGGACTTTGGGTGGTTCCTATATCAAGCTGGCATATGCTTTCCCATTATAATTGGGTAAATGTGTGTTATTTAATTCTCATAATTTAATCATATGACTTTCCACTTGTGTTTTACATTTTAATGTTATTATATAGTCTCATTGAGATTACCTTAAAATAATCTCGGATTGTAGAATGAAATTCGCATGTAGAGCTATGTGTAGAGATTCTATATTGCATTCTTACTACAATAAGATTCAGTTAGAATTAGTTTAGGGCACATAAGCTCCTAGCTTCCACTTTGGTTTTTTAATAACATCCCCTTATTTTTTTAATTTGAAAATAGGGCTAACCTTAATGATGGTGGGGTAGGAAGTCTTTATTTTAAGGGTTCTGATTTTGTGATCATGTTAGTGAGATTTGGAAGTCCCAGTCCTGTGTTACAGAAACCTCCTGCCCATTCTTACAGACTGTGTGCTGCCCACATCGCAAATATGCCTAGAGGACTGGCTAATCAATTCACCAACCTTGATAAAATGCCTGGAAATGCCCTAAAGAATTACACAAAGTAATCATTCATATCATAGATACAATACAAGCTGGAAAAAGTTTCAAGCCTTAGATTAAATACTCTTCCTGCACCAATTATCTAACTTTATTATGGTTTTCCATCTTCTTTTCTGTCTTCAAGGTGGCATTTAGCATAAAATATGCACATGCTTTCATGATACTAAATAGAAAATATCTTTATATTAAAAAAAAGAAACAGAAAATTGTCATGAGTATTCCATCAAAGTAGTCACTAAAAATGAGATGTAGGGTGAGTCTGAATTCTCCACCTATCCACAGATCACAAAGGCCCAAATCTGACCAAAAGTCAGGGAAATAAATTGAGCCCATGACCTTCCTTTCCAATGGGTTGGATTTCTATTAAAGTCAGATGTAGCTTTTCCCTTACTAATCACTTAACCTGGAAAGGAGAGAATAGAAACATTATTTTTTCCACCTGGACCCAGAAACTTAAATGAAATTCAGCAAGGAGAATGAAGTTAGTTTTCCAAAGACTAGAAAAATTTCCCTTCTAAGCCTCTGAACCGAAACTCGGATTAGGTAAAGTTCTGATCAATCACTCATCTAATTACAACACACATTATAATTAGGAACTGGCCAGACTGGTTCAAGTTTCCTCATGTCTGAAATGAGAGTAGTGCCCTTCTATTTGGTTATCATCCATTTATTAAGTTGTATTGCTTATTAAAAGCCTCAGAAGCAGGTTAAATAGCAGGGGTTGGGTTGGGTTTGATTTTTGCCCTGAGCAGCGTGAGTGACTATCTTCTACTAGGCTTGGAGCAATATTCTTGGAGACCTCATGCATGAAGGAGAGGAGAACCTGATTTGCAGCTACACTTGCACCCCTTGCAGTGACTGGGGCATCTGTTCTAGGTTGTCTCATTTATCTTTGTAGCGTGCATACTTGAGGTGTGTATTTCCCTTGGCCATGCCAGTTTTTAAATTGAAGCTACTGACTACCAGGAAGGAAGGTGAAAGTTACATTTTCATTTGCACATTTCATACTCAAAAGAGGAACATTGCATAGCTATCTAATAACATGAAGGATGATCATTACAGAGCAAGGAAAAGTGGTTCCACTAAAGAGAGAAAAAGGTTGAATTGGTGTTTCTAAAGAGCACAAAATTGCAGCTTTGCTTATATAACACAGTGACTACTTCGCGTTTATTTGTTTGCTTGATTTGATGATTAGACTAAACTACTGCCTTCCTAGGTAGCAGGCCCTAAAAGGACTAATATAACTTGCAAATATTCAATAGTTTACAATTTAATCTACAGTCCAAGAAGAACTTAGATAATCTGATTCCTTGTATAATGCTCTTTTCCCAGAGGGTACAATCAAAATGACAATCATAATTGCCACTTACAAAAATTATTTAAAGTCTTTGAATTTTAACTGATAATAAGCTGCAGATCTCTTAACTCATCAGTGCAGTCCTGGATCAAGTAGAGCAAAATTACAACTAATGACCCCTGCCCAACCACCACCAAAAAAGGACAAACTTCAAAGCAAGAAGACCTAGGGAATGGTTTATAAATCACATTATGAGGGTAACAGGTATAACTTCCCCCATGTTCAAATTCAGGTCTCAATGGGTTTCTCAATGAGCAAGAGCCATCTGGAAGAGTTTTCCCAGTGCCCGTAAGAGAATCTGAAATGCTGCCTTTACAAAAGTGCTCACTTGATCTTCAGTTGTTGGAGACGCATCCACTTACAACTAAATTAACTCCTGTGGATCTGAGCAGCACAAGCCAGAGGGAGGCAAAGGGAAAATCGTCTCTGATTTCCAAGCCTGAGACTTGGAACTATCAACTAAGAATGTTCTGTGGAGAGGAAAGAAAAGTAAGGAAATGGGGGGAAATTCTCCATCTGAGTTAAGTTCTTCTGAAAACTTTGCTTATAGGACTCGATTTCTAAGAACAGAGGGAGTTAAGAAATAGAGAGGAATTACCCAGGCAAGAAAGGATTACCTTGGTCAAGCCCAAAATTGTTTCATATATATACATGTTTTCTCCTTCTCAGAAATTAAAGACTTACAGGGGGGCCTGGATGGTTCAGTCAGTTAAGCGTCCGACTTCAGCTCAGGTCATGATCTCATGGTTTGTGGGTTCAAGTCCTGCATCAAGCTCTGTGCTGACAGCCAGCTCAGAGCCTGGAGCCTTTTTCACATTCTGTGTCTCCCTCTCTCTCTGACCCTTCTCTGCTCATACTCTCTCTCTCTCTCTCTCTCTCTCTCTCTCTCAGAAATAAAGAAAACATTTTTAAAAATTAAAAAAAAAGAAATTAAAAACTTGTATAACCATATGAAAAGGACTCAGGGGCCCAAATGAATCAAATAAGAGACAAAGTTGTTTGCCTCAAAACACAAACATTTTAACTGACATTTTAAAATTGACTTGATTTGCCAAATTTGCAAAGGTTAACAAGTAAATTTCAGCTTTAACAGCTCTGATAGAGCTAAGGCTTAATATACCATCCAGGTGCCAGGAGAAGACAACAACCCCACCTGTATCCAGCCACATTTTCTAATTTAATCTATCATCCCTTCCTGTTCCTCTCTCTCTCTCTCTCTCTCTCTCTCTCAATGTCCCATAGCATGACATAAAATATGGGACATACAGCACAGAATGGCAGATGAAAGACTCATTTTGCTACAGCCAAGGAACACAGTAGGTACATGCAATGCAAGGACCCGCTGAACATCTCAAAGTCAATGTGTCCGAAACCAAACTCTTGATTGCCACCACCACCCACACACCCCCAAACTGCTCCTTCTGCAGTATTCCCTGCCTCAGAGTCTACCATGCAGATGCTCAGCCAAAAACTTGAAGTAATTCTTGAGACTTCTCTTCATGTCACACCTCACATCAAACCTCTCAGTTCTACCGCTATCCAGAATCTTCCCACTTCTCACCACTTGCACTCACCCCCAAGCCGCCATATTGCAAAAACTTTCTATCTCCCTATGTCCACTTTCACCCTCCTACAGACCATTTCCCCCACAGCAAGATGAAAATCCTTTTGAATAATAATTCAAATCACGCCTCTTCTCTGATCAAACCAGCCATTCAGCATACAACTCAAAATCCCTATTCCTGCCTGCAAGCATTGCATGCCCTGACCCCAAACGTCTTTTCCTATCTGGTCTCCTATTAACTTTTCACCAAGACCCACCCACACTGGCCTCCTTGCTAATTAAAAGGATAAAAAGAAAAGCCAAGCCCACCCCCAATTCAGAATTTACTGCTCTTGTGCCTGAGATACTCTTCTTTCAAATCTCTACATACCTTTGCCCCAGGACCCTTCAAAGCTATGCTACACTGCCACATCAGAAAGGCCTTGCTTGATTCTCTATGAAACAACACACCTCCAATCTTCCCCTTCCCCTGCTTTTTTTCTTCCTAGTACCTTCCATTTGATGCCTTAAATATCCATTTGTATGTGATGAATGATAATTGTTTGTTTTTTTAGGTTAATTTTTAAAATTTTTATGTAAATCCAAGTAGTTAACATATAGTGTAATGATTATTTTAGAAGTAGAATTTAATAATTCATCACTTCCATACAACACCCAGTGCCAATCCCAACAAGTACCCTCTTTAAAGCTCATCACTCATGTAGCTCATCCACCCACCCAACACCTTTCTAGCAACCCTTAGTTTGTTCTCTGTATTTCAGAGTCTCTTATGGTTTGCCTCCCTCTGGTTTTTGTGATGGATGGTACTTCTTCAACTAGAAGCTTACTAAGGACAAGCAATTCTGTGGATTTTATTGCTGTATCCTCAGCACCTAAAACTGAGTTGGGTCAACAGAACTTTTACAGTACGTAGCTGATGTTGCATGAATGGAAACTATTGATCCAGCTGTTACTCAATCAACAAAATTGATCCTATATTAACAAATCATCCAGGTGACCTCAGCTAGGGTTCACAAATTGATGGAGTCTTGTAGATACTCGTTATATTCTTATTCTTATAGAGAGGTTCCAGCTACAAATATAAGAGATAGAAAATACATTTGATAGGATTATAGAAATAGAAAATAGTCTTCACTAAGGTACAAAGGCTACTATAGTTAGACATATCCTAATTGAGATTATCTAGTGATTGCCTAAGAATGAAAGGAGACCATGACTCAGCTCTCAGACTCCAAAGCCAAGCACTAATTGGCTTTGGGAACCTATAGAAACCAGGTGTTCCTTTTATGCTCCAGAGGTGACATTTCATACTTAAATGCCTACAGACTATTCTGGTAAAGCAAGAGATAGAGGAGGCCAGAGGAATAAACTGGAGGGTACAGCCCCATACAGGAAGGCCACTGTGTTCCTCGCTCCAATGTAGTTCCATGTGGGACTGTGGACCTGCAGCACAGGTGACAAAATTCTCTGGATCTTGACTGTCCTTTCGGCTCCTGGTTTTATGGAGTGAGCTTGTTGTCATTGCCTTAGTGATAAAGAAGGCCCCTTCCCCATCCCTTTGAGGCCAACACTCTGGGATAATCACAAAAGGTCTGCCTGTGGCTTCTACCTGCAGGTCACCCATTTGCAACCTTGACTTTAAAGCATTAATTGTCTGCCATTGCACTAGAAACACCATTCTATCAGGGCACCTGGGTGGCTCAGATCATGATCTCATGTTCTGTAGGTTTGAACCCAATGTCAGGCCTGTGCTGACAGCTCAAAGACTGGAGCCTGCTTCAGATTTTGTATCTCCCTTTCTCTCTGCCCCTCCCCCACTCGTGTGCATGGCTTTCTCTCTCTCTCTCTCTCTCTCAAAAATAAACATTTAGAAAAAAAGAAACACTGTTACATCACAATCTGTCTTGAAATGTGTCATAAATAACCTTGTTATTCTTTAAGCATTAAAGGACCAACATTTGCTAATTATTTTCATTTTAATGAATTTAATTGTTCAGATCCTGCTGATTCTTTTACTATTATGTACTTGCATTCCAATAGGCATCTTTAAACCGGAAGTAAAAGGTGGAGTTAACATATAGTAGAAATTAGAATTACCCTATCTCTAATGTATATGCTGCATGTTAATACCATTTTTTTTATGTCTACCACGATAGAAAAAAAAAGTTGAGAATAGTTTCTTTAAAATTACCCCTGTAAGAACATATAATATTTTCCATTAAATTGGGACTAAAATTTTTAATTATATATATATTTTGTCGCATTAAAATAGAAAAGAATATCTTGGCAGGAAGTCAGGCCAGAACACTTAGTCCTAACTATAAGGTCCTTGAAAAAACATTCCTCAATACTTTTCCAACTTTACCTCCCACTCTAGACCTTTGATTTCAGCCACCAACTCCCACATTGTACCTTTCACATTTTTATATCCAAGCCCCAGCCAATAATATACTTCACTTCTGGTATCCATTTCCCCCTCTTCCCTCCTGTTATTTAAATCTTAACCAGCTTTAAACAAAAGTGACTTTCATTTGATATGTAACTCCCTTCTTTAGCACTATAACCCTAAAGTGATCTGTCCTTTCTTACAGACTCTACTATTATACTATCAAGCATTTATTATATAGCCTTATATATCAGCAGCTGTCTCTTCATGATAGGACACAGTAGAGACTAAACGTGTTTCCCAAATAATGCCAACAGATGGGCTTCTTCACATGCTGCTGGAGCCTTACCCATAGCTCCTTGAATGACTGTAGAGGTCACTTTTAGCTTGATGCACAGTTCTCATACATGCTAATGGTTTCTTATGCCCAGAACCTGAATCCCTGCCTATCCCCAGCTGTGTGCCCAGCCCAAGGACCAGAAATGCTAATGAGTTAAAACCCTTAGGGGCAACCCCCAATCAATGAAGGATTAGAGTTGGTGGATCAATACCCCAACTTCCTCACTCTTAGTGGAAGGATCCTAAGGCGTGTTCCACATAGTTCCTCAGAAGATGCTTAACATGATTGTGCCCTAGTTATCAGCTTGTTTGGTTACCACTCTTCCCTTCCTTCCCATGCTTCCTGGGATCACAGGAATAATCACAAATAAACTACAAGTATCGAAATCCTTGTCTCAGGGTCTGCTTTTTGGAGAACCTAAGCTAAGACATTCCTTGACTAGATTTTCACTTCTTGGAAACAGGTCCCCTGTCTTATTGGCCTGTACACAACCTGGCATGGACTCTTGAATAACAGAGATATTCAATAACTATCCAGAAGCTGTTGGTCAATAGCATACTCTTATTTGATTTAACCAAGATTGAAAAGGGTTTCAATACTCACTCTTGTCTTGTCTTCCCTCCCCTTCATATAAAGAGATCAATACAGTGCCCATAAAAAACAGCCAGAACTAGACAAGTTTATGATCCATTTTCCTCCCAACCCCAGGCTTCAGAAAGAAGTTTTCAATAAGGGAAGACCTATATTGACCATGATCTCTAAAACAAATCATGTGTTAGTAAATCACCCTTTAGTGAATTTTTCTTTGAATTTTTAAGTGTTTGTTTATTTTTGAGAGTGAGGGACATGCAGAGAGAGAGGGAGACACAGAATCTGAAGCAGGCTCCAGGCTCCAAACTGTCACTACAGAGCCCGATGCAGGACTTGAACTCATGAACCATGAGATCATGACCTGAGCCAAAGTCTGCTCAGATGCTCAACTGACTGAGCCACCCAGGTGTCCCCACCCTTTAATGAATATTTAAGTCAATGTTTACAACAACTCAGGGTCCCATGTTCAGAAAAAATTGTTAACAAACTGTGAGATGATGGGCCTTAGGCCTTTTTGAATGAATCCCAAACAAAAAGAAGCAGATTTGTAAAGGAATATTTTGAGAATTGAAGAACACTAATGAATTACTTAGTATTCATTTTGACTAGCAATAACAGAAAAGCCAAAATAAACCAGATAATATTTGTATCTTTCTCTCACAAAATTTGGCACTGGGTGGGTGGCCCAGGGCTGGTATGGCATTCAGCAGTGCCAGGGACCCAGTTCTCTTCTCTCTTGTTGTTCCTCAGTCCATGGTTCCATTCCCTAGATTACTATCTAAGATGGTTGCCATAGCTCCAGCCATCGTATCCACAGTCCAGCTGGCAGAATGGACAAAATCAGAGGAAAAAGAAATGTTGCCTCTAAGGGCACTTTCCAGGAGGTCAACAACTTATTTCAATGTACACATCATTGACTGGAATTTAGTCCCATGGCAATCCTTAGCTGGAAGGGAAACAGCCGAGGCCAAGTTCCAAGGTAGAGGTTACATCACAAATATTTCTACAGAATGGGAGAATGGACATTGAGAGACATGTGGGTACCTCTGCCACAACTGATAAGTCACCAAAAGCTTCTCAGATCAGAATCTGATGCTAGTAAATAGAACATGTACACAATAAGTGAGAAGTAGATATGGATCATTGTGCAAATGCCTATTTGCCTATTATTGATCCACTAACAATTTCACAGTCACAGAATGGGGAAGTGGGAGGGTAAAGTAGGATTTCAAAATGTCACTGACCTAAATTTAATTTAAGCTCATATTGGAATGTCATGCACATGCTTCTTTTGATGAAGTCAGTCACTAAAGAAGGAAACCAAAACTAGAAATGATCAGAAGAGAGTCCAGTATGATTTATGGAAACATATGCTGGGTCTATTGCTAGCAGAATTATCTGGAGCCTTACAAAAAGAAAAAAAACACTTCAGAACTGTAAGTCATGTACTGGGGTTCTACTGGACCAGGAGATTAATATTCCGAGGGACTTGAAGACCAGTAGGCATTCAAGTCAGCTCACAAACCAGGCAGAGAGACCAGGACCTTACCATCTACAAACGGATAGATGGTACATAGTCGGCATTTGTCCCTTCCGTTACCCCACATCTGGACACCATACTGAAATCAACATTCATTGCAAGGGTTCTACCCCTCTTTATGTTAGGGAACACCAGCACCTCAGCACAAGGAAACCAGGATTATCACTCTGTGTGAAGCTGTGGACTTTGTAAAAGGACACACAAGGAAAACAAGGGGGCAGGCTTGTAATAGAGAAGCTTGAAGGGCCTTTGAAAACTCAGACAGAAACCCTATTACTATTTGCCATGTTGGTCCTGGAATCCTTTTATGAAGAGGTACTGTGAGCATTGCAACCAGACATGAAAGCCAGGCTAGATCATTCAAGTTCCCTCTGACCTATGAAGTGACGTTGGTCGTGGGCCAGACTCTCAAGGAACGTCAATTTTACGAAGTGGTAAGTTACCCACGTGTCACCTTCTTGGCTGTCTCGTGAAACTCTGTAAAAGGAAACAAGATAATAGGACTTGAATAATTCTGTTAAATGATTATCTGTTGTTTTAAGAGAAATGCGAAAGGGATAACTTTTTACAAAAAAAAAAAAACCATTGTTGGTAAATGACTAGTGAACAGGTTCTATCCTTTTTCTCTCTCTGCAGTTTTCTTGGTCAGCCTATTACATTCCAACCAGTTTGAGCTGCATCAGACTTTATGGGCTTTTCCTTCCTTTTAATTAACTTTAAGATCTTATTAGCCCGATTATTAGCAATATGTTACAAGGCACCAAGACTGCAGCTGTGAATGTGTCTTTATTAAAAAAGCACTGCCATGAGTTAAGAAACTTTCAGCATTATTATAAACTCTACCAAGGCGAGAGAGATAATTCAGTTTGCAAATTGGTCCCAATTCAAACTGGGCAAGGGAAAGCAAATTAGGTTTGAATTAATGTGCTCCCCCCTCCCACTCTTCCCTCAAAACATCTAATTTTCTATTAGCAATTAGCATCAGTAGACTTTACACTGGCACTTGGAAAGGTGTACCAACTCATAAAATAAGAACCGAAAGTGTGATGTTATTTTAACTTAAGAATTGATGTGTGAAGAAGGAAGAGAAATGGGCTTTTACATCTCTCGGCCCTCCTAAGGGACACATAAATAACCCTAAGTTTTACCCAACTTGAAGGGCTAGAATATAGTAAACTGTTCTCTGCTTCACAAACCAGGCGATTCTAGGAGGAACAAGAATGAATTTGTCACAGACTCAGCCCCACGGAACATTCTAAATATAGAATCAGCTTGTCTTTGTCCACAGCTTTTCTCTTCTAAGAGCTTCACCAAGGGCTCAAATAGCAGGTTCCTTTACTAAAAATGGAACTAGTATCTTCAGGTGCAGAATAGTTTGAAGGCCTTTTCCAGGCAAAAGTAAAAGAAAATCCTAAACTAGTGACCTCTAGGGATCTGTGTATTTTACCCCAGGTTCACAAACTGTCTGATACAAAAACTAAGACCACAAGACCACAGCTCTTGCACATCTCTTATATTGTATTCCAGTGCCTCGCAAACATTAAAATGCTTTGAGCCACTTGGATGGAATCTTTTGGGAAATACAGATTACCTGGCTTTACCCTCCGAAGATGCTGACTCAGCATGTCTGGGGTGGGACACAGGAATTCTCATGGCACTGGAATGTTCCATGATTCTGAGCAGAGAGTCTATGGATCACACTTAAGAAATGCAAACCTCTTTTTTCTGTGATCTGGCTCTGGTCAAGGAAAAGAATAAGCAAATAAACAACTTCTCTTCTTCGGTTCCACTAGAAGTGGGCAATTTGGCAATTATCGGAAAAATTCATAACAAATATGAATAACACAAAGTCAGATAGACCTTGTAATGCCCAATAATTTATTTTAAAAATTTTACTACCTGTGGGTGAGTGCACCAGAATAGCTAAGAAGCACATTTTATACTTATAAAGCAATTAGACAAAATTGTTCTGAGTCATTGGAAGGTGCTAGCACCTTCTAGAAGGTAGTAGCACCTACTAGCAAGAAATAACTACAAAAAGGAAGCGAAAATCTGTTAACCTTTTATATTAGTCAAGAAAAAATGAGACACCTTAGTTTTTGATGTTCTTTGTGTATTTCAGGATTTTTTAAAATGTTTATTCATTTTTGAGAGGGGGTCCAGAGAGAGTGTGAGACACAGAATCTGAAGCAGGCTCCAAGCTCTGAGCTGTCAGCCCACAGCCCAACTCAGGGTTTGAACCCATGAACCATGAGATCATCACCTGAGCCGAAGTCGGACGCTTAACCAACTGAGCCCCCCAGGTGTCCCTGGTTCAGGATTTTTATCTCACACCTTTACCACAGAGCTTGGCACTGTTGACATTTGGGGCAGGATAATTCTGTGTGGTTGGGGACCATCCTGTACCACTGTAGGATGTTTAACAGCACCCCTGGCCTCCACCCAAAAGATGCAGAAGTACCTCCTCCCCATTTATGACAACCAAAACTTCTCCATATTGCCAAATGTCCCCTGGCAGGTAAAATCAACCCACGTTAAGAACTGGTACTGCACTAGTATTGCATAATATCATGTTACACTTATCAAGTGCTTACGTGCACATTATTCTAATGAGTGAGTCCAATGCTACCACTTCAAATACAGCTAACGTTTACTACATGCCAAGCACTGTGATTTTTTAAACCAGAAGCAAAAGCACCTTCTATATCTGATCTTGCTTAATCATTCTTATTAACTCTTTTTCACAGGTAAAAACACTCAGGTTCAGAAAGGTTAAAAGACTTGCCCAATGTGGTAAGTGGCAGAGCAGTTTCACACCCAGTAACGTCACTCTAGAGCCCACGTATTTAACCTCCACTCTCGATGAAGCGAAAATGATGCCGTCTGTGACCCCTCATAGTTTCCATTCTAAGACAGACAACACTAACACAGGCATTCACACAAAAGTAAACACCAAGCACGGATCCAGCTGCGCAACAAATAAAAAGGCACAAAACTCTGCAAATGAATGACATTACAATAACCTCATTAATTCTGATTCGTCCTTTTAGAACTTGCCATAATCCAAGAGGGAGCTGGGCTAACATTGACCTTTTCACTGTGTACGAAAGAAATATCTGTGAAGTGATAGCATGCATAGGGTTCCCAAGGGGGTGCTTCAGGACTGGGAGAAAACACACAAACACCACAATATGCACCAGTTACCATCTATGAAAGGACCAACCTTGCTCAGATGCTAAATGCAAGCAGCTCATCTACTTACTGAGGTAGGTCCTCTATTGGACCACACTTGGCCTGTCTTCAGTGATGGAATTCATTCAAAATTAATAAAATTGTTTATCTTTAACAACAGTATTCAGATATGCTCTAGTACTCTTTGGGATCTCCCTCTCCTGGGGTTAGGGATGGCTAATCACTTTCCAGGATTGGCACAAACAGCTATCAACACAAGTGGCACAGAGAGCCACCACAAACGGATCAGGGCTGGCCCTCGAGATGATTTTGTTTATCCTTCCTGCCTTGGTACATCCAAATAAACAAGGTTTTGGATTCTTTTTTTATATAGTCATATCTTAGACATCTTCAAATTTCAGGTATTTATTGTGTCTCAGATATTATATTAAATGCTGGAGATACAGAGATGAGTTAAATACCATTTTTCCCCTAAACAAGCTTACGTACTGGTGGGGAGTATGGAGAGGGGGCTAGATGGCGCCAGTACATTTGCAGGTGAAATGCACGCAGAAGGAATGATTAAAGAGAAAGACGTCCTGAAGAAGGTGGCTCTTGAACAATGGTTGCAAAAGGACAAGAAGGAAACACCTCATAACAGGAAACGTGATTATCTGTGGTGACAGGATGCTGGGAAATGTTCATTTTCTTTTTAATGCTTTTCTGTATGTACCAAAATTTATCAATGAAAATAGATTTCTGCTATAACTGGAAAAATGCATGGAAGAGTAAATGACAAGCAAATGGGAAGAAAGTATCATCTACCATTTCTAGGAAACTTGTCGCATGGGGGAAGAAATGAAATAAAGAACCCAGTACTGGGTGATGTGGAGTCAAGAAAAGGACTTTTCCCTTTTGTCTTGTTCTTATTAATAAATTAATTAGATAGCAGAGTGGGAAAGGGTCAGAGGACAAGTGGGAGAGAGAGAATCCTGAGCAGGCTTCACACTATCAGCACAGAGACCGATGCAGAGCTCGATTTCATGAACCATGAGATCATGACCTGAGCTGAAATCAAGAGTCGGAGGCTTAACTCACTTAGCCACCCAATGCCCCTCTTTTGTCTTCTTTTAAAGCTGAACATGAGCTGAGCATACTTACAGCTGTAGGAAAAATGGCAGTTGAAAATATAAGAGGAAGGATGAACAAACAGATGGAAAAGATGCGATGAGACCTCTGTTCTCGTCCTGGAAGATACTGGAATCTACATGCTTGAAAGAGCAATTTGGAAAGATTACCATCATTCAGGAGAAATGGCATCTCTAAAGAAGAGGCTGGGAGTGGGGAGATTGATAAATAGTGTGAGACACCGATTGGGACCTTTGCTCCCTTGAGATCACTGAAAGTAGAAGCAGTATGGTAGAAAGGCCCCCGCTGTAAATAAAGTCACTAAAGTCTGCAGAACCTACTTCAGAGGAGGCACCTATTTCCGCTTGAGATTCGCAAATGCCATGGAGTGAGGGATGGTGGCCCAGCTGACAGTTTTGCCATGAAAGCTATCAGACAGATCCCACAAATATGGCAAAAGACAGCAATTCATGAAGCAAGACTTCCTTTCCCCCTCAAATGGGTGAGGGTACTTCCCTCCCCAATGCCAGGGAAGGGACTACCCACAAACATCATTTCTAATACTCACTTGTATTACAAGGGGACTTAGCATTTTTTTACTTGATTGGAAGTTTACTCAACACCAGCCTTAGATCTCTAGTCCTGGTAATTATGGAAGAGAGGGGAAGAGCACAGGGCAAGATGGCATTGGGGTACAAGGGATCTGGGACCAGTATGTCAAACCCCAGTTCACAGGTGACAGCTCTGATCTCCATAATTGGACAAACGGGGTAAACTTGATGAGAACAACCACAACCTGGGTCAAAGAATTGAGTAAAGCAGAGAGGGCGGCCAACAGAGGCTTCAAAGGAAAGTTATGCTGAGCTTGATGAGCAACCACCAAAACCCAGAGAAACTGCTAGAAGCTGAGTTTCTCTCTCATGAATCTCTCAGGACCTGCACCAATCTACCATGAGCCTACGGACTCATAAGCATGAGTCATATTTGTGGTGATCATCATCCCTTTCCCTTCCCTCATCCCCAGCACCAGAGAAGAAAAAGAAGAAGCGGAAGGAGTGAAAAGCAAGACACAGCTCTCCAGCTTCACTCCCAGGCTGGCTGCTATAACCACAAAGCTGGCCCACATTGGGAAAACAGGGAAAAGTGTTGTAGGTTGGCTAGAAGTAAGTTTTAATATCTGATAAGATTAGATGTATAGAATCATACCAATATGAACTTAGAGGTACCATCCACCCGGTGAGAAAGGTTGGATTTTACAAAGCCTATGAAAGGCAATTATTAGGGACAAAGAAAATATTTCATGCTTTAAGTCGTGGTTTAGACTCTTTTGACCAAATTATATACATATATGAATGCATATGTATACATATTTGTATTTTTTTAATGTTTTATTTATTTCTGAGAGAGAGAGACAGCGTGAGCAGGGGAGGGTAAGAGAGAGAGGGAGACACAGAATCCGAAACAGGCTCCAGGCTCTGAGCTAGCTGTCAGCACAGAGCCCGACGTGGGGCTCAAACCCACGAACCGTGAGATCATGACCCGAGCCGAAGTCGGAGGCTTAACCGACTGAGCCACCCAGGCACCCGCGTATTTGTATTTTTAAAGTCATTATTATAATGACCAACAAGGCTGCTGTGAAAGAACATTTGTATAGTTTTAATACTGATTAATTCTGTCACTTTGTTTATACTATCTTTGGAAATAGATAAGATGACAAGGGGAACTGAGTCAGAATTTAACCCTTGACTGCAAATAGAACCCTCTTTAGAAGCAAGATAGACATTTCTCTAAACCTAACAAGAAAAGGAGACATTTCCCCTTCTTTTATTCATAGGATGACTAAACAGCATTTGGATACCTGCCCAGAGGTCTGACTTCCTCTCTGAAGCTGGAATCACTTGGCTGTTGGATTGCCAGGACCTGACTGCTCCATCTCCCACTGCCTGGCCGTTCACTGGGCCTCAGAACACAGCCTCCTGTTCTGGAATGTTCCCCTGTTGGACCAGTCTCCCTGCTTTGGGGCTTTTTCTTTTCTTCTGTCCTTTACACTTCTCCCAAGGTCCTCCTCCTAGCACAAAAGCCTACTGAAACCATTTTCCTGTTAGAGATGCTCAGAGACTTTCCATTGCCCACAGGGCTGTCTGCAGCATGGGACCAGCCTCACCTTCCAAACGCGTCCCTGCCCTGTTTCCTGTCTCACCCAGCATGCACCCCTTGTCTCAGTGTCCATGTGGCAACCATACTGAAATCCTGCTTTTCCCCAAACACAATACTTCTATGCATGTGTGTCTTAGCACATGTTCTCCCAACTCCAGACTCTGCCTGGCTAAACCTACCCTCCTGAATCCTGTCAGAATGGCGTCCCCATTGACGGGGACCTTCCCTTTCCTCCTGACACTGAGCCAGTCATGGTCTTCCTTGTAGCCTTCTACTGTGTTGGACATCCTGTGGTATACTTGGCAATGGTGTGATACGATGGTTGGAGTCCAGTCTCTGACTCATAACACCTGCTCTCCCTTCAGTAATGAATGTATACTTGTATATTAAGATAAGGGCTCCAGCAGAAAGGAACATGGCATCAAGGAACCAAAACTAGAGAGATCTCACATGCGGTAGGAGATAACCAGCAGCCTAGAGGTACAGGAGTAGGTGCCGCAAGTGGCATGGCTCTGTGGCACAAGTGTGTGCTTCCTGGGAACAGGGAGGCTCCTGGCTGGAGTGGGGGCTGGGGGAGTGGGTGATGGTCTTACAAAGGTAGGCAAGGCCCCACCCTGCAGAGCCTGGCAGACCACCATCTCATCTTTATCATGAGAACAGTCAATAGGCATTTGAAGAGTTTTATGACTGAGGAAGGACATGATTCTATTTGCATTTTTTAAAATGTCTCTAGGGGCGCCTGGGTGGCTTAGTCGGTTAAGCGTCCGACTTTCGCTTAGGTCATGATCTCGCGGTTCGTGGGTTCGAGCCCCGCGTTGGGCTCTGTGCTGACTGCCAGCTCAGAGCCTGGAGCCTGTTTCAGTCTGTGACTCCCTCTCTCTCTGACCGTCCCCTGCTCACACTGTCTCTCTCTCTCTCTCCTAGAAATAAATAAAACATTTTAAAAAAACTTTCTTTAAAATATCTAGCTTCAGTGTGAAGAATAGATGGGGCTGAGGCCAGGATGTGGGAGGCCTCTCAGGGGGCTACTCTGAATGGGAAACAAATAATGGGAGCTTGGACAGGGAAGTAACACAGCACATGGGGAGAATTTGGGTGGATTCAAATTTAAATTCTTCCTAGAACTCCAAACAGATTAAGTACTCATGTTAAATACTCAGGTAGCATTAAAAAAATTAAAAGGCATCTCCTTAAAATTATGGTTACTCTAGGGGCGCCTGGGTGGCTCAGTCGGTTAAGCGTCTGACTTCAGCTCAAGTCATGTTCTCATGGTTTGTGAGTTCAAGCCCCATATCAGTCTCTGTGCTGATTCCTGAGACCCTGTAGCCTTCTTCGGATTCTGTACCTCCCTCTCTCTCAGCCCGTCCCCTGCTTGTACTCTGTCTCTTCCTCCCTCAAAATAAATAAACATTAAAAAAATTTTTTTAAATTATGGTTGCTCTACAGAGCTTATCATAAAATGGATTTGGTTAAATTTTCCTATTGAGGAGAAAGGCAAAGGATGAAATTTTACATGTAAAATATAGTAGAAATAGTAAAACTCTCTCTTTCCAGCTAGCTTGTTGAAAGAGCATTTGTTACCTTTGAAAGCTCCAAGGAGGCTCTGAAACACAAAAAATAAAAATTACAAAATTTTAAGAGAAGATAATTATCTTATCTTATAACATTTTCTTTTTAGAAAGAGAGAGGGCAAGCAGAAAAGAGGGACAGAGGAAAAGAGAGAGAGAATTGTAAGCAGGATCCATGTTCAGCTCAGACCCAAACACAGGGCTCAAACCCACAAACCTGGGATCACAACCTGGGTGGAAATCAATAGTAGTTAACTCAAATGACTGAGCCACCCAGTTGCCTCTTATAACAGTTTTTGAGATACACTCTACATACTATACAATTCACCCATTTCATTTACAAAAATTCCATGCATGTAATGTTTGGGTTTTTTTTTTTTTTTCACTCAGTTGTGTATCTCATCACCGGTATCTAATTCTAGAACATTTTCATACTCCAAACGGAAATCCATTACCCATGAATAGTCACTGTCCATTTCTTCCCAACCACCTCAGCCCTAGACAAATACTAATCTTTACTACCTATTCTGGACATTTCATATAAACAGAATCATACAACAAGTGACCATTTGTGAGGAGCTTCTTTCTCTTAGCATAGTGTTTTCAAAGTCTATCTGTGTTGCCACATGTACCCTTTATAATACCAGATAATACCCTTTATTCCTTTATAATGCTAGATAATATTCCATTGCAAGAATAAACTACATTTTGTTTATCCATTCATCCATTGATAGACATGGTGTGATTTCCATTTTCGGCTATTATGAATAATGCTGGTATGAACATCCGTGTATAAGTTGAGTGGACATACTTTTCATTTCTCTTGATTATATACCTAGGAGTGGAATTGCTGGGTCATATGTAATCCTGTATTTAATCATTGAGGAACTGCCCAACTGTCTCCCAAAGCAGCTGCCCCATCTTACATTTCTTCAGCTGTGTGTAAGTATAGAATGATCTTCCCACATCCTCATCATCTCCTATTGTCTGTCCTTTTGATTCCAGCCATACTGGTGGCTGTGAAGTGGTATCTCGTTGTGGCTCCGATTTGTGTTTCCCTGGTGCCTAATGATATTGAGTATCTTTTCAAGCACTAACAGGCCATTTGTACATCTTCTTTGGAGAAATATTTATTCCTCCATTTGGAGAAATGTCTATTTCCTTTACCTGTTTTAAAATTTGACTAGTCGTCTTTTTATTGTTGAGTTAAAGACCCATTTATGCATTTTAGATACAAGTCCCTCACCAGGCATATGCTTTACCAACATTTTCTCCCATTCTGTGAATTGCCTTTTCACTTTCTTCATGGTGTGTTCTGAAGTACATGTTATTTTTTTAAGTTTCATCATATCTGATTTATCTTTTTATTTTGTTGCCCTGCTTTATTATCTTTTAGAAAAGAATGATTTTTATGAAATTATGGGATTATTCAACAGAGTCGTATCAAAGATTCTCTTATATCTTTCTCCTACCAAAAAGAAGAGAATATAAGCGTCATTTTCCCCCAAGATTTTGGAGTCATTTTCTCCAACACTTGGATTATGTCTTTGAAGCTAAAAGACTATAAGTAATGCCAGCCAACTCTATCTTTAGCAAAGGCAATTAAGCAGCATATTTCAGGCTTATCAGCTCTATGTCATTTTATTAGCTAAAGCAATTAGAAGAACTTATCATTTTTTTTAAATCACATAATTATTGACTATCGCAACCCCTGTTACTGAGAAAGGTGATGACTTGTACACTGCTCAGAGGTAAAATGGAAATAAAGACTGAAAAAGAAAGCCTGCAAGATAAAGGTGAGAAGAGAAAAGAAACATAAATTACAATTAGAGTGAAACACTGTGGAACCTTAATGCATTTTTTAAGACCCTTTAAGTCAAATTAATGAAAACGAAAGAGGCTCAATATTTGCATTGGTAGAATTCTGATTTAAAAAGTTTAATTATTTCTTTTCATGAAAACTCCCACCTGTTCAGTTTCACTTAAAAGCTTTTAGGAGGCCAAGTAAAATGTTTTCAAGATTTTACTTATAAAATAATTAATAAATAGCATGGAATGTGAGCATGAATCTAAAAGAGCACACAACAAATCTTCATTTAGATCATCTCAAAATTGACTTGTTCCTCAAGGGCTGGGCTCCTAAATTGTGCGCCTTTGGGGCTCTGGTGCTCAACATGTATTTGCTCTGAGAAGGTGCTCAAGGATGGAAACTCTTTCCCGCAATTAAAATTTTTGACAAAGTGTTCTGAATAATCTCAGAGGTCACATGAGCCTCCATGAGTTCATTAAGGATATTTCTTCTCAGTGTTACCTTTAATAGCATAGGATATTTTGTACGTGTGCTTTTCCCCCTCAGGTTTTCACCCAATGTCACTGAGAGTACACTTTCTCACGTCAGTTTTATTTTAGTGAGAAATAAAGCAGATTCACCAGCAGGATTAACCTATTTGGCTTGATTTGGATGCCATTAATGAAATTGTGCTCTGGGACCAACCAAGCCCAAAACCTGCCGTCCTGCTCTGTCTGCTTCCAAGCATGAACTTCCCTCCCAGTGTCTTCTGGCAGGAGGCAGAGACCACACCACCCAGGGAGGCTGGCACGGTAGCCAGGTGAACCACATACCCATTTCGGACAACCTCCTCTCTCTCTCTCTCTCTCTCTTTTTGATGTTTTATTTATTTCTGAGAGAGAGAGAGAGGCAGCGTGAGCAGGGGAGGGTCAGAGAAAGAGGGAGACACAGAATCTGCAACAGGCTCCAGGCTCTGAGCTGGCAGTCAGCACAGAGCCCGACGCGGGGCTCGAACCCACGAACCGCGAGATCATGACCTGAGCCGAAGTCAGACGCTTAACCGACTGAGCCACCCCGGCGCCTCAGCCTCCTCTCTTTCTTCCTGCCCTTCCATTCTCTGTGCCTGCTCACATTCAGATCAGCTGATCCCCCATTCTCACATACATTCCTGCCTGCGGATTAAGGCCATGAACTCCAGATGGTCTTGTTCCACCCCACTTCCAGCTGTGCCCCATCGGCCTGGGGTGGGGAGTACACAGTCGTGCCCGCCCAGAGCCTGGAACCACCCCCCAGCCGTGACCCAGTTCCCAGAGTTTTTGCTGTTCAAATGCTGCCCCAAGTCTCCTTGCAAGACCTGCACAAGGCTTCTTTCCAGGGTCCGTCCTTCTGTTGGTAGACCCTCAGGCCTGAGGGCCACCCAACGGGTAACTGTTTGCAAGAGGGACAGAGACAATTTAAACATATGTCTGGAAGTATCCAAACATGTGCTTATTTAATATCCTCAAAGTGTGGACTGGAGCAGAGGGCGGGAGGAGAAGAGTGTGAGCCATCTGCATGGATGGCCAGCCAGGGCCGAGTCTGCCCATTCCACTGCATTTCAGTATGCAATTTTGGAACTCCAGAGAGTCCTAGAATCCAAAACTCTGTTTCCCTAGGTTATCATAAAAGATTATCTGTCAAGGTAGGAGAACAGAATGTATTTTATTTAGTATATCAACTTAGTTACTCAATATGGTATATAGGTGTCCATTCCTACTTTCTCCCTGGACCCTGGTAATGTGAACAGTAGGCCTGGTGGGTGTAGAGCTCGAGTTCAGTTGATTCACTAGAACTATTTATTATGCCCTTGTGTTGTGCTGGATACTTTTTTAGACCCTGGGGGTCAGAAGAAAACTGGACGGATGAGGTCCTGCTTTTAAGGAGCTCATGTTCCAACAAAAGAAGGTAAGTAATGTCTAGTAAACCAACATATGCATTCATTTACTCACTCAACAAACACCAATCATCAAATTCTGTTCTCGGCACTGGAAACTGTGAGCAAAACAGAAAACAAAAAACAGAAACACAAAATGGCCTCATGGAGCCTATGTTACAACTTCAAATATTATTAAAGGTAAAGAAAGAAAGGAGCCCCTGGGTGGCTCAGTCAGTTAAGCGTCCTACTCTTGTTTTCGGCTCAGGTCATGATTTCATGGTTTGTGAGTTTGAGCCTTGCATCGGACTTTGTCTCTGTGCTGACATTGCGGAGCTTGTTTGCCATTCTCTCTCTCTCTCCCCCTCTCTCTGTCCCTTCCCCCACCCACTCAAAAATAAATAAATGAACTTTTAAAAAGTAAATAAATAAAGAAGGGAATTCCCAGAGAGTAATACGTGAGAGACACTGGCCCCATAGAAGAAGCTGTCTGGAAGGCATCCCAGTGGGATCTATAGGATGAGAAGAGCCCAAAATGTAAAAAGCCAAGAAAAGAAAAGAGCTTCTTAGGGAAGGAAGAGCAGGTGCAAATGCTAGGAGGAGAGAACCTGGGGTATTCGAGGAACAGAGGAAATCATGCGTGGCTGGAGCATCATAAAACAGAGGGTGAGTGTTGCTACACAGTCGACAGAAGGCAGCAGAGGGGTGTTTTTACTCATAGTGCATTAGAGCTCAGTCCCTGCTTCCCTTGTTCTCTGAAGATGTAGGGAAGGGAACAATGTAAGATCACAGCAGGAAATAGCTGTGAAAGGAGGGCTTTCCCAGAGTCTGGCCCATGTCTGCAGGCTGTGCACTCAGGCTTGGGAGTCTTCAGCAGCAAAGTGAAAGGCGTGTCAGGTCCACAGCTGACTGCCAAGAGCCTATTGCTGCCAGTGGATAAGCTAGTGCAGCACTCAACATACATCTCCACCCAGCAAGTCTCTGGATGAGCCTGGGCATGGTCTGCAGTCTGTAACTACTGACACACTTCAGGTTTAGAAACACTTGCTCTAGGGAGAAACCAACCTACCAACTTGCCTGTGTACCAGACACTGACTCAACACTTCCTGCAACTTCCCTCACTCAAATGAAGTCTCAGAAATCAATGACAGAGGTATCATCTTTCTTTAGTAGAAGAGACCAAGCTCAAAAAGAGCAAGGCCCATCTAGAATCTCAGTTTAGTTGCTGGGCCACTGGGTGACCTTGAGCAAATTACTTCACTCCTCTGAGTCTCAATTTTCTTCTCTGTAAAGTGGAGATAATTGCATGTGTGCTGATTACAACTCTAAAGGGTTGGGTGGAGATAATGCATGTGTGATATTGTAATTTATAAGGAGAGTTATATATTTGGTTTTCATCCGCATTCTAGAGAGTTTCTAAAATGCTTGGAATTTCCTAAGTGGTAAAAAGGATAGAGTCACTTTGGAATGCATCGTCCGTTATCTAAAGATGAGGGCTGGTTGCCAGAGAACCAAACATGTGATTGGACCTTCAGAGAGGGGAGAAGGCCTAGAGGTTGAATCAATGCCAATGGTCAGTGAGTTAGGCAATCATGTCTAAGTAATGAAGCCTCCATAAAAACCCAAAGGACTAGGTTCAGAGAACTTCCATGGTGCTGAACACTTGGAGATTTGGGAAGAGTGGCATGCCTGGAGAAGGCAAGTAACTCCGAGCACTCCTCATATGTTGCCCTATGTGTCTCTTCCATCTGGCTCTTTCTGAGTTATATCCTTTCATATAAACCAGTAATTTAGTGAGCAAAATGTGTCTCTGAGTTCTGTGATTCAGTCTAGCAAATTAACTGAATCCAACGAGAGAGTCTTTGGACCCTCCAATTTATAGCCAGAAGCACAGGTGATAACCTAGGCATGGAACTTCTGTCCAAGCCGGAAGGGAACAGGGCAATTTTGTGGGACTGAGCTCTTAACCTTTGGAATCTGACACTATGTACAGGTAGATAGTGTCACAATTGAGTCGACTGTTGACTTGTAGGACACCAAGCTGGCATTAAAAGCATGGCTTGGTGGTCCAAGGAAATACACATATGCCTGTCCCTAGTCAGGGTGGAATTAAGTGCTCAGACCCCTTAGCATGTCAAGTGCCTGGGATGTAACAAACACAAAACAAATGTCCATTGGCTTGCTCTGCCTTTCTCTTCTGTTCGGCACTTACCATGGAGTCCCAATTGTTTATTCGTCCTCAGGTATTCTTTCACCAGTGACCATAGCCAATTATTTAAAGATGTGCCAGAGCTTGTCGATTAGGGGTGCTACAAGTGAAATAGGAGCCATGAACTCTTATTGGAGCAAACCACTCATTTGGGGAGTGAACACCAATATTCACAGGATAGTTCAATGCTGGGTGGTGAGTTACTGAAACAGTTAAGAAACAGTCATCCCTATGGGTGAGGACATCTTATTTGCTTGAAGCCTCTCGTGGTTTTTGCTGAGTAGCATGAGCCTCAGTGGAACACTCTAACCAGAGCCTGATGAATGTCACACAAATTGTCTTTCTCTTCTCTTGCTAAATTAAACTTTCATGAAGATAACACCCACTTATGCATTAATGACCATCCTTAGAGGTTTCACAAATAAAACCCAAGAACTACTGGAGCAGAATATTTATGCACACTTGAAGCTCCAGGCTTCCTTACAACTTCCAGAGCATTTAGATATTTCTCCCTTGTACCAGATTTATTTAAAACACTGAGCACATACTTTGGGCAGGTGGTGAAAAGGGCTACATGCAATTAAGGAGAAAGTGGAGGGATTAGCTCCATTTCCACCTTCATGCTCGTGCACATCCACCTAAGAACTTTCTGGCCAAGCTCACTCACGACCCTCATATGAGTCTTTCATGGGCTCCCATTTCCCATCTGTGGCAGCTGCTGTCTGCATTGCATACAAGACCGCTGTCACCGTAAATGATATCATATCATTCATGAAGTACTGGGAGCCAGTAGGAAGAAAGAGTAACTGGGTACATTTAAGGTAATGGCATTGTTATTACTTTTTATTCTTAATGGGTAAAGGGAGACAGGATTGCTCTAAAATAGTGGCTCTCAAACTATGTTGGTTGCAAGCCACAACTAAATACATATATAATGTATACCTTAACTCAATAAATAATCCTAAAACTAAAGCTTCATGTTTTATTACTTACCCTTCTAAGGGCCATATATTCTGATAGTTTTTATTTAGTCTTTAAAAAAAAAGGCACTGGTTGCAATCTACTCAATTGATGTTATGAACCATTAATAAGTCAAAATGTCTAGTGTATAAAACATGGCTGAAAAGTCTAAAACATAGACTCATAAGTATAAAAACAGGAGGGTCAACTCACATATATTCCCCTCTTCCAACAAACATGTGCACAAATGTACTCAAAAATCACCCCTTCTTTAGAGTATATAATATTAATCCACGATAATTGGTCACTTCCTTGATTATATTCATGATACTCAAGAAAGAACAGAGTTGCTCATTAGATGAGCTATTTGTATCCAATTCCCAATATGTCATTTTATTTTAGGAACACAAAAACCACAAAGCATGAGTCTTCTGAAAAGTATGCATATTTACATAGACTTCTGGTTGAGAGGGTTTCAACAGGAAGGTCTTTCTCCTGACATTTTGGGTGGGTTCACTTCTTAATAGAAAATGCAAACATGCATATTCTCATTTTTCAAACACTGAAAGTTTATGAAAACAGGATGAGGATAAGAGAAAATGGAAGAGGAAGAAAAGAAGAAAAGAGGAATAGATGGGAGAGGGACATACAGACATAAGACAGATTTTGTTGCTTGTAAATTCCTTTCATTGTATTGTTATAATTAGCATTACGTAAATATCCTAAGTTTATAGTATAATGCCAGCCAAAACATAGCTCACTAAACAGAATGTTGTTTTTCACTTATGAATACAATTTATGACATATTTACATGCTTGTTATATAAATTATTTTATTCTCTCAAGAAGATTTTAGAATAAATTTATGCTTAGTAGTTTTGTTTTATTTTTCTAATTAGTGAACTTTATTTTTAGAGCAGTCTTGGGTACACAACAAAAATGAGAGGAAAGTATAGAGTTCCCACATCGCCCCTGTCCCCACACATGCACAATTTCCCCCACTATCAACATCCCATACCACAGTGGTACATTTCTTATAATCTATGAACCTGCACTTACATACCATTATTACCCAAAGTCCATAGTTTACATTATTAGTGTTCACTCTTGATGTCGTACATTCTATGGACTTGGATACATGTATAATGACAGGTATTCACCATTATACTATCATACAGCATAGTTGCATTGCCCTGAGAGTCTTCTGTGCTCTGCCTATTCATCTTTCTCTGTAACCCCTGGTACCACTGATATTTTTACTATCTCCATAGTTCTTTTTACTATATCTATAGCTTGATCTTTTCCAGAGCATCATTTAGTTGGAACCATATAGTATGGAGCCTTTTCAGATTGAATTCTTTCCCTTAAGAATACGCATTTAAGTTTCCTCCATATCTTTTCATGGATTAATAGCTCATTTCTTTTTATCACTGAGCAATATATGATTGTACAGATGGATCACAGCTTATCTATCCTTTCACCTACTGAAAGACACCAAGGTTGCTTCTAAACTTTGACAAGTATGAATAAACTTACCATAAACATCCATGCACAGTTTTTCTGTGGTCATCCGTTTCCTACACCTTTGGGTAAATACCAAAGAGGATGACTGCAAGATTACATGGTAAGCATATGTTTAGTTTTGTAAGAAACTGCCAAACTGTCTTCCAAATGGCTGCACCATTTTGTATTCTCACCAGCAGTGAATGAGCATTCCTGTTGCTCCACATCTTTGTCATCATTTGGTGTTGTCAGTGTTTTGGATTTTGGTCATTCTGATAGGACTGGAGTAGTATCTCATTTTAATTTGCAATTCCTTGATCACATATGATGTTGAACATCTTTTCACATATTGGTTTGTCATCCATATATCTTTTTGGTTAAGGAATGTCTATTCAGGTCTTTTGTTATTTTTCTTATCAGGTTGTTTATTTTCTTTTTTAATTTTTTTTAACATTTATTTATAATTGGGAGACAGAGACAGAGAGGGATAGAGCATGAGCATGGGAGGGGCAGAGAGAGGGGAGACACAGAATCTGAAGCAGGTTCCAGGCTCTGAGCTGTCAGCATGGAGCCCAAGGCAGGACTTGAACTCACAAACCATGAGATCATGACCTGAGCCCAAGTTGAATGCTTAACCTACTGAGCCACCCAGGTGCCCCAGGTTGTTTATTTTCTTATTGTTAGGTTCTAAGAGTTCTTTGTATACTTTGAATACTAGTGCTTTATCAGATGTGTCTTTTGTAAATATTATCTCCCAGTCTATGACTCTCATTCTCTTGATGCTTATAGTTTTTAGTATTCTCAAACATGTTAACTTAAGCAGATTCTTCATAAAAACAGAAATATTTATAACATTTTCAGACTGAATTGTCAGGTAAACCAATCTCTTGTGTTTCATTTGTATCAACACTGATTGTGGAGCCCTTGATAAAATCACACTCCTTTCAGACATGAAAGATAGTCCCCCCAAATACATTTTTGTCTTCTCCAATTTCTTTTTTTTCCAATTTATTTTTTATAGATCTTTAGTTTTCCCTAGCAAGTAAAATGTCATCACTCACAAATTGTTTGCCTTTTTAGGGGGAAGTGTATGAAACCAAGATGTGTTTTTAACAAAATAAAAATAGAGATACTATTGGCAAAAGATATAGGCAAACAGATCAACGGAACAGAATAGGGGGCCTATAAATAGACCCGCATAAATACAGTCAACTCATCATTGACAAAGGGGCAAAAGCAATATAATGGAGCAAAAATCATCTTTTCAACAAATGGGTCTGGAACAACTGGATAGTCACATGGAGCCAAATGAATCTAGATAGAGACCCTTTGCAAAAATTAACTCAAAATGGATCACAAACTCAAATGTCAAATGTAAAACTATCTAATTACCAGAAGATAGTATCAATAATCGTGGGTATGGCAATAACTTTCTAGATACAACACCAAAGGCTGAACCATGAAAAAAGTAACTGATAAGCTGGACTTGGTAACTGATTAGCTGGACTTCATTAAATTTAAAAACTGCTCTCTCAAAAATAAACTTAAAAAATAAAGAAAATTTTTTAAAAAAAGAAAACAAAACAAAAACCTCAATTTGAAAATGGGCAACAGACTTTGAAGACAATTCCCCCAAAGAAGATACACAGATAACAAACAAATATATGGAAAGATGTTCCACATCACATGTCAGGGAAATGTAAATTAAAACAACAACGAGATATTACTCCACACTTACTAACATGGCACTGACAATGTCAAATACTGCTGAGAATGTAGATCACCAAAAACTTTCATTCATTGTTGGTGGAAATGCAAAACGGTACAGCCAATGTGGACGACAGCTTGGTAGTTTCTTATAAAGCTAAATATATCCTCACCATACAATCCAGCAATTGTGCTCCTTGATATCTACCCAAAGGAGTTGGAAACTTATGTTTACACTAAAACCTGCACACAGATGTTTATAACAGCTGGATTCATAATTGTCAAAACATGGAGGCAGCCAAGATGCCTATAGAGGGGTGAAAAGATAAACTGTGGTATGTCCAGGCAATGAACTATTATTAAATGCTAAAAACAAATGAGTCATCATGCCTTAAAAAGAGACAAACACTATGTGCGTGTTACTAAGTGAAAGAAGCCAATCTGAAAAGTCTACATACTGAATGACTTAAACTACTGTATGACAACATTCTGGAAAAGGCAAAACTTCTTGCTGGGGTCTAAGGGGGTTGAATAGGCTGAGCACAGAGGATTTTTAGAGCAGTGAAAACATTCTGTATGATGCTTTAATAATGACTACATGTCATTATACATTTGTCCGAATCCTCAGAATTTACAACATTAGGATTGAACTCTAATGAAAACTATGGACTTTGGGTGATTATGCTGTGTCACTGTAGGCTCATCAATTGTAATAAATGTGTCACTGTGGTGGGAAATTCTGATAATGGGAGAAGCTATGCATGTATGCATGTAGGGGTTTGTAGGAATTCTCTGGATTTTTGCCTCAGTTTTGTTGTGAACCTAAAACTTCTCTTTTTTTTTAACAGGACAAGTACATTTATTTGTCTTCAGAATATAAAACTTCTCTAAGAAATAAAGTATTACTTTAAAAAGAGAGAGATTGCAATGACATGGATGGAGCTGGAGTGTATTAATGCTAAGTAAAATAAGTCAATCAGAGAAAGACAAATACGATCTGATTTTATTCATATGTGGAATTTAAGAAACAAAACAGATGAACATACGAGAAGGGTGGGGAGAGAAGAGAGAGGAACAAACCACAAGAGACTCTTAATGATAGAGAACAAACTGAAGGTTGATGGAGGAAGATGGGTTGGGGGTGGGCTAGATGGGTGATGGGGATTAAGGAGGGCACTTGTGAGGAGCACTGGGTGTTGTCTGTAAGTGGTGAATCACTATTCCTGAATTCTACTCCTGAAACCAATATTGCACTGTATGTTAACTAAAATATAAAGTTAATTGGTTAATTAATTAAAAATAAATAAAAAGAGAGAGAGAAACATTAGAATGATTGTGTAGGACATACCTGCTAGGATGACTTTATTAGAAAGTGGTTGAGGGGTGGCTGGGTGGTTCAGTCCATTAAGCAATTCAGGTCGTGATCTCACCCTTTGTGGGTTCAAGCCCCACATTGGGCTCTGTGCTGACAGCTCACAGTCTGGAGCCTGCTTCAGATTCCGTGTCTCCCTCTCTCTCTGCACCTCCTCCTCTTGCACTTTGTTTTTCTTTAAAAATAAATAAACATTAATTTTTTTTAAAAAAAAGAAAGTGGTTGAGAATAACAAATATTTTATTTGAGTATAGATACTTTTCTAAACATGAAGAAGATGAGGCCCATTCTTCATATAATTTTATATAACTAAAAGTATAAAAATGCTTATTTCTGTTATTGTCATATACAAGCATAAGGAAGCAGTTAACAGATCCTTCTGTGTTTCCATATTTCTCTGGGATGTCAGAAATTCTGACTTTAGGCATGCATGAATGGCTGGGTTGATTTTCAACACAGCAGAGGAAGCTATTCTGACTGATGAATTAGGTTTAATATTTAAAGAGCATTGTTATGCCTCTAATATACTTCATCTACGTTAAACATTGAAAACATGAATGGATGGTTAACCTCATCCAATTCTATGCAAGAATCCTTTAGCTACAGTACTACAAAGCTTAAAAAAAAAGAGTATCCAGTAACTATCATTGTTTAGATAGATTTCTTTTCTAGAAAAGTTTATTTTTTTCCAAATAGTCTTTGTGCCTCCTTTCTCTGGAAGTCCTTTCTACCAAGGCTCATATAGGTCCCATGTAAAGTCTAGCTTGACCTTGCATTGTTGACTGGGTATGATTCACTCACCATCATTTAAGCTTTTAATGGTAACATTCTGGAATTGTCTAGTGATAACTTAGACATTATACAAGGGGAGTTTGGGGTAGGATATAAAAATATTTGAGATTCTTGTGTGATCACAATATATTCTGGGTTTGACTGAAAGAGCCACCCTTTAAATTACTCAAATTTATAGGCATCAATATACAGATCTGGGGTTTGGGTAATTGAAGCTGTCATTTTTATCTAGAAGCAGTTCTGAATGAATAACCCAGAAGTGAGACAACCAGAAGCTGAATAAATCAAGCGGGATTTCTAACAGAACTATCTCCATAATTACTTCAATTATTCATGAGGCTTTGAATGTGGATGCTTGACCTATGAGATCTTGGAGGTCAAAAGACTTAGCTTCCATCCAGGACACCAATAACTACCAAAAATTACTTATTTTTCGTGCTCTGCATGTCGGCTGGAATGTCTTTACCAAATTTATTTTTACTTCCTCTCTTCCACTTTAGAAAAAAGAACCGAGCAGTTATAAAAATATATGAGATTCAACCATGTCTGAGACCAAGCCTGGGGAATTCTGAAAAAGTGAAAATGAAAATAATCAGCTTGGCTCCCATGAGAGAGAGAGACTTTGTCAGGACCCTGCCAAGCCAAGGAGAGGCAGTATCTCCAGCACAGACAAGGGTTACATTACCCAGGATTTTTGAGGCTCCTGTGAAAACAACATCTAGATTTTAATCCAACACTAAGAGCTAATTGAAAAAAGGGGATGTTCAGAGAGTGGGAGCAAGCCCCAAGAGAAGGAAAAATGAAATGAGTGTTTATTGAGAGCAGGTTATCTAATAATAATAATAAATAATTAAATAATAATAATGAAACAAAAAAATAACATTTACAGAGTATTTAAAATGTACCAGGCACTGTTTTGTGAGTTTTCTCTAGACAGCGTGTCACACACACAAAAGGCTATGTCATCCACAACAGACCTATGAGGTAGGCACTATCATTATCCTTCAGGAGGCGGCCTCTCATCTTGTCTTGTGCCTTTCTTGATGCTCCGCTCCATCCTCCATCACCACCAAAATAAGATGTAACCACAAACACATGCAGGCATGATGTATGTTCTTTAGGAAGCATTTCAGAGGAAGATGGAAAAACACATCACACATCATATAAGGTTTCATCCATTTCCACACTAGACATTTTGGTTCTCATGACACGACCATCTTCATGCATAGAACCTCCAGAAATTATCCTCTTATCCAGACCCTGAGCATGAAGTCCACACAGCAAGACAAAGTCAGGCTGCCACCCCACCCGATCCCCCTTAGGGAACAGGTCATGTGCCATCTATTTCCCCTCACACATGTATCCAGGTCATTTTATCTCTACTTTAAATGCCCATCAAATTATTCATCCAACCAGCAGGTCTTTTCCTTGGGGAGAAAGCTGATGCCAAGGAAACGAAGTGTCCTGTACTTTGTGACATCATGTTTCACACACTTCATATAAACTCTTACTAGTTTCTCACCACAACATTATTAGATAGGTATTACCACATCCTGTTTTAAAGGTAAGAGACCTGAGCTTTAGATGTTGAATAATTCAGGGTTACAAGTATGGTAAGCATCCATGCCAGTTTGCTTGGGACTCTTCCCACTTTCATATAGGACGCTTCAGGTCCTGGAGAACCTCTCAACCCCTGGCAAATCAGGATCAATGGTCACCCTACTACTAATAAAGTGGTAATGGTTGGTTTCCAAACCAGGTCTTCTGACTCTCTGAGAATGCATTCAATGAACACTTGTTGAAAGAGACAGAGATTTGGAGAAAGAAAAGAGGGAAAGATGGAAGGAAGGAAAAAAAGGAGAGAGGGAGGGAGGAAGAGGAAAAGGGAAGGAAGAAGGGAAGGAGGGAGGAAAAACAATGAAAACAGGAAGGAAGTAGAAGCTTCATGGTACTTTAATATTTCATGAATCCTGATATTATATTATCTATAAATTAGTCTACACAGTGTGAGTTATAGATAGATGGATAGATTTGATGATCATGATGATTATGATGTTGATAATGATAGAGGATAGATAAATGAAGAGAGATAGATGATAGGCAGAAACATAGACTGAAAATTGGCTAATATTTAAGTGGCTCAAGTCTTAAATAACCCATGATGGTTATGTAGCATTTGAACCACAAACACTTGAACTATCTTTATCTAGGTCGGTACTATAGACTTTACTTATCTGCATAAGGATATCAGAAACAATATTTCATGGGATCTTCTGGGTGGCTCAGCCAGTTAAGCACTCAACTTTTGGTTTCAGCTGAGGTTATGATCTCACAGTTCACAAGTGTGAGCTCTGCATCGGGCTCCATGCTGACAGTGAGGAGCCTACATGGGATTCTCTCTTTCTCCTTTTCTCTCTGTCCCTCCCTTCTCTCTCTCTCTCTCAATAAATGCATACATACATACATGCATACATACATACATAAATACACTTAAAAAATAAAGAAATAACATTTCATGAATGAACTAAGCGATATTCAGTTGCAGTGGATTAGGTACAGGAACCTAGCCAGCCCAGCAGCTTGACACCTTTCTAGGAGCTGTCCTTGGCCTCCAGTTCAGCCCTGAATCCCAGAGCTGCAGGAAGGATTCTGTCACCTTCTCCCAATGTGAGGATTAGCTGAATCCTGCTGTTGGGATAACTTGGAATCTGCCTCCAGAGAACCTTTCACGCAGAGAACTCGCTACCAGATGGTCTGACACAATGAAAGGCAGAGACTGCAGGACAGAGACTGGGACCTCACTAACCACAAAAGCTTGAAGAACAGTGGTTGGTTTCTGGCTGCTTGCTGACAATTGTTTGCCTGAGTGGAAGACTTCAGTATAAAGTTATAACACATGGTTGCAAGGCTGTAGGGCAGGAAAACTACAGCGTTTACCTTCCTCAAACTATTGGAGGCTTCTGATATCTACCAAGATAAATCCATGCTTATGACCAGCCAGATTAATAGAGGTCTATTCACACTCCTGATCTGTTGTTGTGGGCAGGCTCACTCATACCACAAAATAAAAGATAAAAAATTCCTCCTTTAATGAATTAGACATAAAAGTTACAAGCTCCAGCCAGAATGACTTTAGACAGCTGTCTATGAAATAAGACTTCTACTTCCACAAAAGCCATAATATATGAGCTCTTGAAGAAAGAATAGAATGAGCTATGATGATAGCTACCCAACATCTAATTAAAACAAAAGAGCCTGAAAATGGCTTTCTTATTATAGGTGGTATTATTAAAGATGACAGATTGTCCTAGATGTACTGCCCCAGCAAAGGACATTCTCTTTGCTTCTGGGAAGAAGAGAGTTAATCAGAACAAAATATGACTGTTAAAAATCCCTCCAATGTCCTCGACTTGAGATTTGTGTTTCGTTCATTGATTCTTTTACCACCTCTCTTACTTTTGCCAACCCACTAAAACCCTGTTGGGCCAGAAATTCAACTTCTATAAAATGGTAATTCCTTCTCACTATAAAACATTTAATCGAGTTAATATTTCAGGGTTTTCATTACTATCATAAGGAAGCATTAATGGTGAGAGAGGGAAAAAAAACAGTCAGCAAAAATTCTATTACTTTACCTTTAGTGAATGTGGTCATTAGCTCCTTCCTTGGGAAGATCTCATTTCCTGAAGGACCTGAACAATAATGAACTAAGAGGGATGGCTGAAACAGATAAATACATAATCTTAACCAAATATAGGGAGAGTCAATCCAGGGCAAATTCAACAGCATCTACTCTTTGAGCAGGTTCCCTACCCTATTTAATGTATTTCTCCCAGAAGATGTAGGCAAAGCAAAAAACCATCCAGCGGTTCACCATCTGCATTCTTTTGCAGGTTAAATTTCCTATTTCCTTTATAGCTTTTCAATTTTGCATATTTAATTTCTTTTACATTACTATGACTTCTGGATATAAATGAATGTGGCAAATAGTCTGATGCACAGCATAGTCTTTTAACAGAACAATCCACTTGCAAGAATTCTTCAATGGTTAGGGCTGAACCTTTTATCCAAAAGCAGAGACTTTTTCACGAGGTAACAAAAATATTTCTGAGTTTGCTATGCTTAAGAGTATAGAAAAGGTAATGTTTTCTTTTTTCCCGGTCCTCCATTTTAAGGCCATCACAGAATCAGCCCTCACCAGCCCGCTGATCTATTTTTTCTAAGAATTCAATGTCAGAAATCCTGCATGGAAATAATAGCAGCACTTGGCATAAAAAACAATTTGAAATAAGGAAACTGATAGGCATAAGAGAATTTGGGATATTAAACTCTTTGGTTTGTATAAACTTCTAAACTTCCCAAGCAAAAATCTGAGGCAGGAAAGAAGGACAAGGTGAGATTCAGTAAATACAGTGTTGAAAACAGGCAATGGTAGAGGTCACAGGCTGAGAGAGCACAGTCAGCTCTAGAATGGGCTTCTCAGATCACACAGGGAGTGCTGTGTTCAATTCTAAACACTATATATCAAGAAGGGTCTGCTCAATGTCACGTAAACAGCAGTGCAAGTGAAAGAACATATTAAACCCAGAGAAGGAAAACACCCAGACTCCAAAGCCCATGCTGCAGAGTATGGGTCCTTAGAAAAAAATGAAGAAAAATTGGAGAAAAAAAAGGCAGGAAAGTGTATTTCAGTCTAATCGAAGAAAGATGTTTCTAACTTCTGGAGCTGCCCAAAATTAAAAAGATTTATCAAGGCATCATACTTCCCATTCCTGGAGCTATCCAGAAACTAAAGCTCTTGGGTGAGATGCTGGAGAGGGGATTGTAGCTAAGCCTAGGAGTGAAACTAGGTACTTCTTGGATTTCTTCTGCCCTGCCTCTGAACTCCACAGTGCTTAACAGGGTAGCTACTATGATATGCTGGCCCTCGAAAATGAATAGTCTGTATCTGAATGTTAAGTAAGAGCAAGAAGGTCAGCATAACAAAAACTCAACTTACAATGTCTTTAATAAACTGGGTCTTTTTTTTTTTTTTTTTTTATCCTAACAGGAAGTCCAGAGATAGGCCAAATCTGGCAATAGACTGGCTGGGATCTCAACAAAAAGCCAGCTTCTGAATATAATGTGCACATCTGGTGCCCTCAAGAGTACTTTTTGTCTGCAGTAAATCCCAGCAAAGAAGTAGATAGTATAGGGGCACCTGGGCGGCTCAGTCAGTTAAGCATCTGACTTTGGCTCAGGTCATGATCCCATAGTTCGTGAGTTCAAACCCCATACTGGGGTCTGTGCTGACAGCTCAGGGCCTGAAGCCTGCTTCAGATTCTGTTTCTCCTTCTCCTTCTCTCTCTCTCTCTCTCTATCTCTCTCTCTGCCCCTCCCCAGCTCACACCCTGTCTCTCTCTCTCAAAAATAAATATTTAAAAAAATTTTAAGAAGTGGAGAGTATAAAACATAGAAATTCTAGAACTAAAAATACAGTAGAAGAACAATTCATGGATGGACTTAACAGCAGTTAGAGATAGCAGCAGAAGAGTCAGTGAGAAAGCAGACAGGTCAGTAGATAAGCATGCAATATAAGAACAGAGGAAAAATGAGTAGGGCCTCAAGGATCTGATTGATAATATCAAATGATAGAATTGGAGCCTGAAAATCCATTGAAAAATAATAGATAAAAATTTCCATGATTTGATGAAAAAGATTGAATTAAAGATTCTAAGGGCGCTGGGTGGCTCAGTTGGTTAAGTGTCCAATTTTAGCTCAGGTCGTGATCTCTCCATCTGTGAGTTCAAGCCCCATGTTGGGCTCTGTGCTAACAGCTTGGAGCCTGCTTCAGATTCTGTGTCTCCCTCTCTCTCTGCCCCTCCCCTGCTCATGCTCTGTCTCTCTCTGTCTCTCAATAATAAATAAAAACATAAAAAATTTTATGAATTACAGATTCTAGAAGCTTGGCAAACTCTAATCAGGATGAGTACACAAACACACACACATACCACTCAGAAAAACTGAAATCCAGATGAAAAAGGAAAATCTTGGAACTGCTAGAGAAAAACAACAGATACATATCAGAGAACAATAATATAACGTATGACTGACTTCTCATGAGAAACAACGGAGAGCCTAAAAGAAGGAACACCATCACTAACGTGCTAAAAGAAAAAAACAAAGCTGTGAAGCAAGAATTCCATGTTCAGTGAAACTATCCCTCTAAAACCAAGGCCAAAAAACACATTTTCAGTTAAAAAATGTGTCACCAGGCAGACCTGCACTACAAGAAATATCAAAGGAAGTCTTGTTGCAGAAAGCAAATGATTGCAAATGGAAACCTGGACCTCTAAAAAGGAATAAAAAGCATCTGAAATGCTAAATATGTGGGTCAGCACAAGTAAGTGCCAAGTATTAATACAATCTAACTTTGCCGTCCACACAACTAAATTATGGTGGCTCTAGGTACAATTCAGCAACACCTTCCCATGTCCCTGGTCAGAACCTATCTAGTTACTCTTTTTTTTTTCTTTCAAATTTTTATTAAAATTCTAGTTAGTTAATATGTAGTGTAATATTGACTTCAGGGGTAGAATTCAGTGATTCATCACTTACATAGGACCGTCAGGGCTGATCACAACAAGTGTCCTCCATTTAACCCTCCAGTTACTCTTCATGATTTTTCCAAACCTTCACCAATATTCTCACACCACCTCTTGTACAGTAGCCCCTTTCTCTTCACAAATGAGCTTTCCCCTATTTCACAGGGGAAAGCAAGGCTGTCCAAACTCATTTGTTACCATGTTCCCAGAATTCCTTTCAACTCTCACTCATTCTTGCAGCCCGAGAAGAACCCATTACTTTCTTGGTTAAAGCCTAGCATGAATGCTTGTCTCTCAGCAGCCTTTTGTTCGTGGCAATCGTGAACTCTGATGCACCTTAGAATCGCCTGAGACCTGGGGTGCCTGGGTGGCTTAGTCGGTTAAGCATCTGACTTTCGCTTAGGTCATGATCTCGCGGTTCATGGGTTCGAGTCCCGCGTCGGGCTCTGTGCTGACTCCAGCTCAGAGCCTGGAGCCTGTTTCAGAGTCTGTGTCTCCCTCTCTCTCTGACCCTCCCCTGCTCATGCTGTCTCTCTCTCTCCTAGAAATAAATAAAAATTAAAAAGAAATTAAAAAAAAAAAGAATCGCCTGAGACCTTTAAAAATCCCCTTCCTGAGCTCCACTTTAGACCAATTAACTCAATACTTGTGAGGGCCCTCATGCTTTTTCCTTAAGCTCCTCAGAATGCTCCAGTGTACAACCAAGTTTGAGAATCGCTCGTCTTCAATTCTATAATAAGAGTGCTCGTTTAAGGTGGTTCAGTTGAGAATGATTCCACTTTTACCTTCACCCAGTTCTCAGGGCCAGCACCTGATTCTGACCTGGCAAATAAGAGCATTCTCTCTCCTGGTCACAGTAATTAGTTCAAGGGTATGAAGTGACCCAACCTGGGCCAACTGCATTACCTCCTAAGAATGTTGATGCAGCAAGCCAGAAACATAGAAGTTTTCACTCGCAAAGTACAAGCACTGTCAGGGTAATTAGGCTTTGCTCTCTTAGTACCAACTTTCTTCCATACAGAAACAGCATATATGACAATTTAAGCGAAATTGAGCTGAGGCATAAGAAAGAACACTATTCGATAAACTCCTAGACCCTGTCCTAAGAAATCCCAGTTAGGTAAATCTAGGAATTTCTTCCTATGATTAAGGGAGATTGAGTCAGCTCTTTGCTGCTTACAGTTGAAATAGTTCTGTCCATGGATGTGATAATATTCCCTTCCTTCTCTGTCAGGGCAGTAACAGATTTTATTCCATACAGCTCACCCTTTATTCTGTGTTCTTACTCTATCCCTCTCTATTATCTTTTTTTTCCCTCACAGTATTTGGACATATCCGTATCTTTCTGAACACAGAGTAAACTCTCAAGTTACACAGTGTATCTTTTAGCTTGGCCATGTCTCTCTTATTTCCTTCATGGCTAATCCCCCCAAAATATTGACATACAAATACTGGATCTCACTCTTCAACTTCACACCATCCAAACTACCCGTAAGTCAGTATCCTTGATCTGACAGTCACACTTGACCTTGTTCAGTCCTTGAGCCCTTCCCTTAGCTTCTGTGACATTGCTCTCTTCTGGTTGTCTCCAGCCCCTCTGCTAACCTCTTCCTTTGTTCAGAGTTTTCCTTTGTTGGGTTCTCTTTATATTCCCAACTTACCAGTATTGCAGCCCTCCTTGGTTCTGCTTTTAACCCCTTCCATGGAAGATCCCATCCACATCCTTGGCTTTACTCCTATCTATTTATTCATACGTTATAGATTCCAAAACCCATATCTTAGCCTCTCAAGCGTCCCTCCAAAGCTCCAGCCGCCCTCCTTAACTAACTCCTACTCACCCTACAGCACTCACGTCAAGTTCCACCTCTGCTGTGAAGCCTTTTCTGATTTCCTCTGTTCACTGCTGCTTTGTATCATGGTACCCTGTATTCTCCTCCATCAAAGCAGTTTTCACGTTGTATCAGAACTATCTGGCAATATAGCTCTCTTTCAGGACTGTAAAATCCTTGAGGCAGTAATTATGTTGTATTTATCTTTGTAGCTGGCATATAAAAGATATTCAATAAAAGTTTATTGAATGAATTAAAGAATGGTGGTTGTCAATTATTGCGGACTCCATACATAGGACTATTTTGTGGAGTAATGCAGCAGAACAACATTCTAGAATTTCTTCCTCATAAATTTGTAAGCAGGGATGGCATTTTGAAGCCTCATTTTTAACAAATATCTCTTCCTGAGATGAACAACTCGGTGACATTTATTGTTCAACTCAAATAATAAATATTATTTATAGACAGTCTTTATATCTTCCCGGATAATAAGAATCATATTTTCGTGAACTCTTTTTTCCTGGGTTAATGTGCAATTCCTCAGTGACTTCTCCTTGATCTTCTGTGAGATGAGCCAGTGGAGAAATATTAGGAAAAAGCAAGAGGAGGAAGAAGTGGGAGTTTATATTTACTAGCTTATTATACTATGCAGCTAACAGCAACCCTCTGGAGCCACTCCCTTGTATTAGCCAGGATCCCGGAAATGCATTCTCAGAGTTTAGCTGAGGAAAGCTTAATGCAGGAACTTTGAAAGGGTGTGGACAATGGATGGTGAGCCCCCTAAGGACTATCAGCAACAGGAAGCGACTACCACCCTCCTCGATCTGAAGGGGTAAGGAGAAGAAATGTTACGCCGCAGGTAACAGAAGCCCGGATGGGAGTTGAAGCCACCACTCTACAGAAGCTGTGGTCACGGAAAGACATGGATACTGAATGAATTGCAACAAAGATGGGGGACAGATTCTCCAGGTTCCCCTCCTCAGTCAGGGTAATATAGTCTTCAGGCTTCCCTCCTCCCTGCCGCAGTCTCCCACAGGTGCCTCCCCTTAGAAGAACCCACTGGGAAGCCAGAATGCAAGGGTGTGTAGACCATGCATTCCAGAAGTTACAGAGGGACAAAGAATAGAAGGCCAAAGAGATGAAAACCAGCACACGCCCTGGTTCTGTCTGGGTCTGTCGTGGAGTAGAGACTGAAAGAAGCAGTCCAATGAAGAAGTCGATTATCTTTTTTATTCTCTTTCTTGGCCTATTTACATCAATAAAGTAAAAATTCTAGGGGCGCTTGGGTGGCCCAGTTGGTTAAGCGTCCAACTCTTGATTTCGACTCAGGTCATGATCTCACAGTTCCTGAGTTCAAGCCCTGAGTCGGGCTCCATGCTGACAGCACAGAGCCTACCTGGGATTCTCTCTCTCCCCCTCTCTCTGCCCCTCCTCTGAACTCTCTGTATCTCAAAATAAATAAACTTAAAAAAACATTTTAATTCTCTCTTAACCACCTTACCAGATTAACCAACTCTCTTCATCCCCTCTATGTAGCATCCCACTAGCTTCCCACTCCATTCTGCTCTCAACAAGTGAGTCACCCACTTCGCAGGAGTCATTGCATTTGTTTCTAAAGCTGCTTATGCCAGTCATGTACTTGTTATTGCACTATGCTAGTTACTGATCATATCAGCTATAAAATAGAAATACACAATGAAAGAGGTCCTTAAACTTCTCCTCATTTTAATCTGCATTCACTCTATAGGTGCTCTCCACTAATCTCATGGCTTAAATTATTATCTACATAATGATAGTTCAGTCCTCAAGATCTTCACTTGAATGTGTAATAGGTGCGGCTAATTGAATGGAGTCAAAACTGAGCCTCAGACCACCCCCACCCCAAAGTCCCAGTCCCACCCATCTCAGTTAAAGACAGCCTCGTCCTGCTCCTAGCCCAGGCCAGAATGCTTAGGGCTTTCCTTCATTTCTTCCTGTTTATTACATCCCATACCAAATCTTTTGGAAAATCTGTTGTTTTTACATTTAAATTATATCCAAAATCCAGTCACTTCTAGTCACCTCCACTATCATCTCGTTGATCTGAGCCACCATCATCGTGCACCTAAATTGCTGCAAGTTTCTTAACCAGTCTCCCTGTCTCAACCCCAGCACTCACAGTCTGTTCTTAACCCAGCGGTATCATCCTCATGACTGATCATGTCATTCCTCTTCTTAGACCTACTGGTTTCCTCATTTCCCTCAGTGTAAAATTCAAAGTCCTTATCATGGCCCACAAGACCCTGTCTGGTCCGGCTCCTGGGGTCCTTCTCTGAGCTCATGTCTTAGGACTTTCCTCCTTGAGGATTCTTCCCGGCCCCCCCCCCCCCATTATGGGCCTCCTGGCAGTTCCTTTAAACATTCTGGACACAGACCCAAACAAGGGCTTTGGATCTCATTGTTCCTTATATCTGGAATGTTCTCCAGACATCTCCAAGGCCCACTCCCCCTCTGCTAAGTCTTTGCTCAAATGTCAGCATCTCATTAAGAGTGACGTTATTTAAAATTGCAAACTTGGGGCGCCTGAGTGGCTCAGTCAGTTAAGCATCCGACTTTGGCTCAGGTCATGATCTCACGGATCATGGGTTTGAGCCCTGCGTAGGGCTCTGTGCTTTTAGTGCAGAGCCTGGAGCCTGTTTCGGATTCTGTGTCTTCCTCTCTCTCTGCCTCTCCCCCATCCCAGCCCTGCTTGTGCTCTTTCCTTCTCTCTTTCAAAAATAAATAAACATTTTAAAAAATTGCAAACCTTTCCCAGCACTCTTGTTGCTACTTGTTATATTTTCCCCATAGCATTTAGCACCTTTGAACCCAGTTTATAATTTTATTATTTATCATGCTTATTGTTCAATGTCTACTCTTAACAGAATGTAAGCTCTCCCTAGGCACACAATTGTGGCTGTTTTCTTCACTGATATGGCTAAGGCACTCAGCATAGTGACAGATACATGGTAGAAGCTCATATATTTGTTGAAATAATTACACAAAAATGTTTTAGCAACACTGTGAAAGTACCATTTTGGGTAATGTAGATTCATTCTTGATGCTGTGTTACTAACTTATTATTTTACCTGTTTGATTCTTAAGAAAACCTAGGGGAAAAAAAAGAAAGACAAGTAAGTGCTGTGAAATTTCAAGAAGGCAGGACGTTTTATAAACTCGGAATATAATTGTGCTTAGAGCTACGAGTGAAATCAAAAAATTGAGTTTGCTCATCAGAATATAAAAATAAAATAGGAGCCATCCTTTCTATGTAGGTGAATCCTTATAACTCTTTTTTAGTGCTCTATAAAATTATCATCTTTTCATTTCTAGGTCTGGGAGATTTTTCCCTTTTAAAATTCTTCTGTAAAAAAAAGTCACAAATCTAATAGGACAGAAACTCTTAAAACCACAGATATGATTAAGGCTCAGTTCCCTAATAAATGAGCAACGAGACATTTGTCAACCCTTGAAATAATGAGCTGTGATCTATGATGAATGTGCCAATAACACATTTTCCAGGGCAGCATATTTCAGATTCGTAGGAAATAGTGGAATCACAGCAGGATCTTATTTTTACACAAATTACTTTAAACTCCAAACACATCTAAAATTAATTTCTTTCATCACATTAACACTGGGCTGTTAATCACTGGAATGTGTGCTGGTATTTGACAGACATAAAAAATTGATTTGCATTTGCAAGAGGAGGGCACACATAAAAGAAGCATGTTCCTCGTGTGGAATAAAGTTTTGCATATCCTGGTCCATAAAACATATGGCTTGTTTACTAGTCACGGATGATTGTAAAGGTGAGTGTAATACTGGCTTAATAAACTTCAAATTAAAAGCTCTGACCTTTCTTTGACAGCATACATGAATTAAGAACAATGTACAATGCAATGTGCCTATAACAAAGAGTGAAATTATAAATTCATAAAAGGCTTAAACCCCTCTAGTTAATTTCTGAGAATTAATTTATTCGCTCACTCCATCATAAACACACACAAAAGTTTATTGAATTTCTATGATTCCATACTCACATATTGCTCATAGTCTAAGATAGAAAATAACTCAAGGTACATGATGCAATGATTACTATGACAGTGGAATGTATAGGATGCTGTGAGGATATAGGAGAGGGCAAGCTAACAGCCTTGTCTGCAAAATAGGAGCCAATGCTAGTTCCTATCTAGAGGATTAAGGTGAAGATCAAATTAGCTAATGCACGGGGAAGAGCTTAAATAGAGACCCCCTCCATGGAGATCACTCCGTACCTGTTGGCCTATTCAAGCCACACATTAAATATCTATGTCAGGAGCACCCGGGTGGGTCAGTGGGTTAAGCGTCTGATTCTTGATCTTGGCTCAAGTCATGATCTCACTGTTCGTGAAATCGAGCCCCAGGTCACGTTCTACGCTGACAGCATGAACATGCTTGGGATTCTCTCCCCACCCCCACCCACAGCTTGTGCACATGCACATGCACTCTCTCCCTCTTAAAATAAATAAACTTAAAACTAAAAAAAAATTTATAATAAGATAAAATCACATAATGAATGAATGAATGAATGAATGAATGAATGAATGAATGAAGAAATAAATAAATATCAAGCACAGACTTTGGCTGAGAGAATACATTAGTGAATAAAGCAAAGGTTGCCCCTGCCCATCTCATGGTACTTACAGTCTAGTGGGTACTTACAGTCTAGTGTAATGCAATAAGTTTTCCACGAGGTGCGTCAAAGTCCTGTGGAAAGGGAGAGCCAGGCCCCTAAAGAGTCTAGAATTCAAGGAAAGCTTGGTAGAGATTTTACTAGAAACAAAAGTGGTATGTGCCCTCTCAGGATCCTGGCCACTGAGTTTATAATGAGGGTGAAGTCGTAGGATGACCCAGCTGGGGAATGTGCTGATCTGACAAGGGCGGAGAGGACTATATCCCAGAGGAGTGGTGTGACTAAGAAGGCTCCACTAGCAGGGGAAAGATACCTCGGGTGGAATTCTGCGAATGCTTGATTCAGGGAGGCAGGACATAGAACTGTTGACTCGAGTGAATGCCATCGGTCTGTCCCAGGAGCTAGTTAACACCCTGGCAATTAGCACCCTGGCAATGATCCCAGGAGAGAGTGCTAAGTCATAACTAGCATTGCTCCCAGACGCATGAAAGAGCAATAGCCAATGCCCAAAGAACAAGATTGTGGTGGCAGATGGTGGAGGGAAAGATTAAAAGCCTCCGGCGAGTGGACGTGCAGGAATGGACATATTGCATACGGTCAGTTCCATGGGAGGGACCAGAGGATACAACACACATCAAGGCCATGGAAATGTGCCAGTAAGAAGGCACCAGCATTACTAAGAAGCTCAGGGGCAGCCACCCTCTCCAGGCAGACAGTGGGAGAGGCCGTTACAGAATTTGGTTCCCTGATAGCAGTCCATGAGAGGATGCCAAAACAACGGAGATCTGGTGGCAGGTCTTCACTCACCAGAAGTCTGGAAGGTCTCGGGATGGCTGCAAAATTGCGGTGGCAGCCAAGGGGTCCCACCTGCACTAGTTAGATGGTTAGGAGAATAAAGTGGCCCTGGGGGGAAATAAATGTACACGTGACAAAGACGCTACTCAGGCTGTACCAGCAGAAGAAAACTAGGGTGGATGACCAGCAGGCTGAGGGGCAGCCACCCCCAAAACCAGTCTCAATCTCTTTCCCATTTCTAGACCTAAGCCAGTTTGTTTGCCCTTGAATCCCTTAACTGATGGCCAAGTTCCCAGAAGAAAGGATCCTACCAAGAACACACTGCGGTGATTCTCCCAGTCTCTTCTATAAAGAGATCCACAGCCTTTTATGTCTTACTGCGTCCTGGAGAGACCAGACCGTCAGACAGCTCAAGAATGACTGGACACAGGGGCACCTGGGTGACTCAGTCGGTTAAGCGTCCCACTCTTGGCTTCAGCTTGGGTTCTGATCTCACAGTTCGTGGTTTCGAGCCCCGAGGTGGGCTCTGCACTGACAGCACGAAGCCTGCTTGAGATTCTCTCTCTCTCCTCCTCCCCTGCTCTCTTTCTCTCTCTCTCTTTCTTTCTCTCAAAATAAATTTTAAAAACTTAAAAAAAAAACCAATGATTTCACAAAAATTGGAAATTAAGACGCAGACACTTGAAGCATCCCAGGCAAGAACCCTGTTAGAGTAGATGCCAAGTAATAAATAGAATTCTGACCACATTTGGCTTACAGGGGGTCACTCCAGGTCTACAGACCTTCTCTGTGCCATTTCTCCTGTCCCAAAACACATAAATGAGATCAACATACTTGGCAGTCAGCACTTTGTTCTGATGGGTAAGAGCTACCAAAGAGGGAAACACAAGGTAGAAGTCTCTGAAGCTATTTCCCTCTGGCCAAGAAAATAAATCAAAGCAATACTGTACCCCTGGAGAGTGGCGGACGTGAGAGATCCGTTACAGGCTCTGAGACCCAAATCCAAAGTGATGGCTAGGGGATGGTTTCCAACCAGCTGGGTATCTTACCATTCAACTCAATCCCCATACTACCCGGAGATTGCATCAGATTCCATATGTTGAGGGCTCAGTCTCACAAGACTGCCCACTCCCCCTACACGCCAGATGCCAGTCACAGCTCAACTTGTCACCTGTGCTTCTGAAAAATCAACTATAGGTCAGAGGTTCCCATAACTCCATTCCTTGGGTTCCATTAATTTGCTAGAGCAGCTCACAGAACTTAGAGAAACATTTTACTTACTAGATTGCCTGTTTATTACAGATATAACTCAGGAATAGCCAGATGGAAGAAAAAATGCACAAGACAAGTTATAGGGAAAGGGCAGAGAGCTTCTGTGCCCTCTGTGTGCCACTCCCAGGATGCCATACACCCAGAAGCTCTCCAAAGCCCACCCTTTTGAGTTTTGATGGTAGCTTCATTACAATTATTTAGTCATTGACTGTTGTGATTCAACTCAATCTCTAACACCTCCCCTCTCCCAGGGGTCAAGTCTGTGGGACTGAAAACTCCAAACCTCTAAGGGTTGGTTGGCTCCACTAACAAACAGTCCCCATTCTGAGATGGAGTCCAAAAGCCACATCATTAGCATAATAAAAGATACCTTGGTCACTCTCATCACAGAGGAAATTCCCCACGTATTAGGAGCTTACATCTCCTTAAGGATCTAAAAAATGTATTTCACTGGGGTTCTCTGGTGGCTCAGTTGGTTAAGGATCCAACTTGGGTTCAGGTCAAGATCTGGTGGTCTGTGAGTTCGAGCCCTGGGCTGGGCTCTGTGCTGACAGCTCAGAGCCTGGAGACTGCTTAAGATTCTGTGTCTCCCTCTCTCTCTCTGCACCTCCCCTGCTCGCACTCCATCTGTCTCTCTCTTTCAAAAATAAATAAGCATTAAAAAAAAAACTTAAAAATGTGGAGTCATGGCCGCCATGATACCTCCACTTAACTCACCAGAAGAACCCAGAAGATTCCCAGGGGAGACCTGTAGACAACTGCCAGCTCGACCCTGACTGCTCAACACTTTTGTCTCAGGTACATAGTCTGTGGCCACTGATTTGGTGAAGGTGTTCCTTTCTACTGCTATGAGAAAGGAGGAAGAGCAAGTCTGCATTCACACGGAATGAATAACAGGATGCATTATACACACTGGCGGTATATTGATGGGGCTGGATGAGTAAAAAGGTAGGTTGCATGCTACAGGCCACGCATGTGCTAGAGGCTAGGAAATCAAGCTTACAGAGATTCAGAACCTGCCACACCTGCAAAATGTTTAAAGATTCATTAGGGGCATGCCAAGACATCCATTCCAAAGTCAAAGGCAGCTAATGGCATCATGTACTCCCATAACAAAGAAGGAAGTGCGATGCTGTGGGTCTTTTGGGATTCTGGGGACAGCAAAATCCACACCTGGGATTATCCACATAATCCACAGCCCGTACTTGCGGTAAGAGGAAAGCTGTGGCTTTTGAGTGGAGCCCCGAGTAGGAAAGGGCTCTCTGAAGCGGGTCCTGGTGGTAGTACAAGCAGCCTACCCCCGGTGAAAGACAATCTGCTGTACTGTTCAGGGTGTCCATACTGACAAAAGACTCTGTATAGAGCCCGTGGCCCACCTCAGTGGCAGGGCCTTGGGGTTCTGGAGCAAATGTCTTCTGCAGTGAAGAATTATACACCTTTTAAAACACAGTCTCCATCAGGCTGCTTGGCCCTGCTAGAGATGGGCCCACAAGTAAACATTTTGTCAGAATGACTCATTATGAGCTGAGATTTATCGAATCCTCCAAGTCTTAACAAAGGCCCAGCAGTAATCCATTATAAAATAACACAGCCCCGCATCAGGCTCTGTGCTGATGGTGCAGAGCCCACTTGGGATTCTCTCTCTTCCTCCTCTCTCTGCCTCTGCCCCACTCACACTCTCTCAAAAAATAAACATTTTTTTAAAAAGGGAAATATAAAGGGGTGCCTGGGTGGCTTAGTCGGTTAAGCATCCGACTTTCGCTTAGGTCATGTATCGCGGTTCGTGGGTTCGAGCCCCGCGTCGGGCTCTGTGCTGACTGCCAGCTCAGAGCCTGGAGCCTGTTTCAGTCTGTGACTCCCTCTCTCTCTGACCCTCCCCTGCTCACGCTCTCTCTCTCTCTCTCCTAGAAATAAATTAAAAAAAAAACATTAAAAAAAAAGGGAAATATATGTACATTTGACCTTATGAAACTTACACTTTCTTTGTTATGTTTTCTTTATTGAGGTGTTCCAAAAAGGAATGAAAGATGTTGGCATAAAGCTCAAAGCGTGGGGAAAATGCACCCATGTCAATTTAAAACAATATGAGCGACCAGTAATTCCATGGAAAAAAACTGTCCTGTATCAGTGTATTGTACACTAATGTGATTAAATGCCTATCATCATTCTGAAATTATGAGAGCGTTCATTTCCCTGCCATTTCTACCTATCAGGAGCAGGGTCTTTTATAACACACAGCATCAGCTACTATAGTTTATAATCTTGATTGAGGTTATTTAATTTGAAATTAAATTAAAGCAAAATAAGTCAAGGCAGGATTCTGCTTAGCATTCACAGTTCAACTCTGACGGTAAAAATACCACCCAGTTAGATAAAATTGGACTAATTCTGAAAATTTTACTTGTCTTCAACGGCTTTAAAAGTCAGCAGAATATTATAAAACATAAATAGATCACTTGAGGAACAATCAAGTGAATACCTGGTGGCCAAGCTAAGTTAGTAAGGAAGTGAGGGTTCCAATTCAAAGGGCAGACTAAAATACTAATTACGAGAGCAATCTCTTTAAAAACCACATTGTGTCTAGTTCATAAATTCACATTCTGTCTTTCTCATGGGCCACACTAGAGGGCGAACTTTCTCTTCTCTAGAAATCTTTTTACTGGACACCCTTTCAAAGGTGGTCTTTTCTAAGGAATATTGCTAATTTCCTGGGAACGTTTAAAACAGCTGGGGAGGCTCGATTAGAAAAGCCTGAATCAGAGTTTTCTAGACAACCGCTGTTTAAAAAGCAGAGGTCAGTTACAAGAAAAAGAAAAATGAAAATAAAACCACCCTGTCATCTATCAGTGACTAACATAGGCTTTATACCTGGCACTTTATAAAGTGTGTTATGAAAAGTGCCCTTCCGTATTTTCACAGGGAGCCTATGTAATATTTTAGCCCATTTTTAAGCCAAGGAAATTGAAACTCAGTGATTTTAAGAGACCGGCTCAAGGTCACACAAGTTTAAGAGAAGCGACTGAATCGAGGCACAATTTAAAGCAATTTCTCCTTGGGGCACCCCCCACAGCCCTCTGCGGGCTTTCATCAAAGAACTCACCGCATCCCAGAGCAATAGCCAGGCGAGCCCTTCTTAGATGAGCAAACTAGACTCTGGCTGGCCCTGCTTTCTAAGTGCTAATGAGAAGAAACCTTTCACAACATCCGTATCTCCCCTAAGGCTAAGATTAAATCGTTGACTTACAATATTTTTACAAACATGACACATCTATGAACATTTTGCCCCTGGGGAAAATATTACAGGATGTGCACTAATGTATTTACTTACACGAAGTGAAGATTTATAAAGGAACTCCTTAAGTTAGAACCCAAATTAAGAGAAAATATAAATTCGAACGCGAAGACTTAAGTCACAGAGGAACCACAGCTTCCAAAAGGGTTCACTCCAGGGTTCTTTTGAACGAAGAGCTGCTCAGCTGTATGTTAAATGACACCATTTACTTACTGCACAAGGGCTCAGTTTACACGGAAAAGCCCAGAAACGTAGCTGTTGCACAAAGTTGAGATGCACCTGCCCTGTAGGTTGTCTTGGCAGCAAGATTTAAATTTACGGAACGTGCCACGCGGGACAGCGTCTACAGCTGAGTGTGGCTCCACCCCCAGCCCATAAATGGTGAGGTTGGCATGGGTCTAAAGGGTCATCACGTTCCTACCCCCAGCTCCTGATCACAGACCCGGGATTAAGTTATTTTAACATCAGAGTTGTCTATCCTGTTGTTAACAGGATCAGAAATTTCCACAGCCTCCCTTGGGGCGCCTGGGTGGCTTAGCTGGTTAAGCGTCCGACTTTCGCTTAGGTCATGATCCCGCGGTTCGTGGGTTCGAGCCCCGCATCAGGCTCTGTGCTGACTGCCAGCTCAGAGCCTGGAGCCTGTTTCAGTCTGTGACTCCCTCTCTCTCTGACCCTCCCCTGCTCACGCTGTCTCTCTCTCTCCTAGAAACAAATAAAAAATATTTAAAAAAAAAAAAAAGAAAGAAAGAAAAAGAAATTTCCACAGCCTCCCACACAAGCCCCGCCCTCCTCGTCAGCAGCACGGTCTACTTGTGGCCAGAATGGAGACATCAAAGCCCACGCTACTTCTCTCCCTTCGTGGGGTTTACATTCCCCTCTGGGCACCTGTTGCCTCTTCCTGTAAAACACCAACCCGCCACGGACGCGACACTGGGCAACGACTGTTGTGATTAGATAATTTAGTCACGTGTTCTTCGGTCCTTCAGCAAATACTCCTGAACATACAGGGCATTTTGTTTGTCCCTGGCGTTTTCCCGTCTCTGGGGAGATGGGAAGGGAAGAGGGGGAAAGGGGGGCGCGCGCGCGCACACACACACACACACACACACACACACACACAAGAGGATTTTTGAAGACAAGTTAGAAATTCATTTACTCTCTATTTATTTATGCATTGGGTTATGAATGTATTTATTTCGTTGTCTCTCTAAAAAGACATTTAAAGCAGCATATGGTATAAATACCACATTAATAGAAAAATAGAAATTCATAGGGGAAAAGGGAAGGGGGAATTAAGGGAAAGGCTAGTATTCCAATTGCATGTGGTAAAGCCCTACACATTTTGGTAGAGTCCAGTCAAATTATTTCTAGAAAATATTTCTGAGTACCAGGCAAGCTTGTACAGTCATAAGCAGATTGGTTCTCAGCAAGCCATTCAGGAGAGGAAACAGTTACATAATTTACATCAGACTAAAAGACAGACTTCAAAAACGGCCCAGTTGTAGCATTAGGGAAAAAAAAAAAACACCACTTCGGCAGGTTAAGCCTCTAACTCTTGATTTGGGCTCAGGTCATGATGTAATAGTTCTGTTGAGGTCCAGCCTTGTGCTAACCGTGTGGATCCTGCTTGGGATTCTCTCTCTCTCTCTCTCTCTCTCTCTCTCTCTTCCGCCCCTCCCTGCTCATGCTTGCAAGCATTCTCTCTCTTTGTCTTTCTCTCTCTCTCTCTCAAAATAAATAAACATTTAAAAAATTAAATTTAATTAAAAAAGAAAAGAGAGGACCAAGTTCTTGGGCCACCGATGCACCTGAAAAGTCTCTTCTTCCAGTTCTCAACTTGAAGGCAACACCACCTCTAACAATAAATTAAGCACTAGGGTTGGGGGGGGGGGGTGTTGGCTTTTAAATTCTCTCAAAATGGACTGATAGCACAATGGCAAAACTCAGCCTGAGGAAAGGGGTCCCATGAGGCGATGAGAAGCTAGACAACGCCATGTGGGGAGAGAGGGTGTGGAGAGGAGGAAGGAGAGAGGAAAGAAGGAAGGTAGCAGATGCATAGGGCAGAATCACGTCTTCCAGATGCAGAGGGAGGTGGAAGGAAGCAGAAAAGAGACCTGGTCTAACAGCCACACCTTCCTCAGGATGGTCCTAACATTGTCTCTCTCTTCTGGAAGGAAAAAAAAAAAAAAAGACTGACCAAATCCCTTCTAGATTTCCAATGTCTGCCTAGATTTGAAAAGATGAAAAAGCTGCAGAAATACACTCTGTGAGGCTGTGGTCTGCCCCACTGACCATGGCTCATGTGTCCTGCCCTTGTGGGGATCCCCAAGATGCCATAATATAAGGACAATGAAAAGAGATAAGATACTGAGAACCCCATGAAATCCTTGGAGGAAGGGCGGACATGAATATGGGTGGGAGAGTTCTAGTGATTGAGAAAGTTGGTGCCGGAGAAGATTGCACTTAAACAAGGGGCCCCTGACATTGTCCAGACAGTGGCATGCAGAGAAAATACTGTGCTCACAGCCAGAGGGACTGGGCGGGGCTTCGACTGTCATGGCCACGCCCGGCTGCCCCCAGGGAACCAGTATTTCCTCATTACCATGACTTCATAGTGGCTTGTGCTGCAGGAAGTCTTGCTAACGGAAAGACCCCTGGACAAGAATACACATTGCGTATATGTATACGTATATATAATCTAAGCTCTCTTCCACCCAAATCCTAGTAGAATCCAAATCCTACAAACTTCCTCATTATTTTGAAAGCACAGGTATTTTTTCCAAACCCTTCATTAACTGCAAGGTCTTTGAGAAAAGGATTTCATCATTCTCTTTCCATTCCATACTAAGTGTCGTATTATAAACACAGAGACCAAACAATAATATTTATATATTTATATATATTTCATTATAAATATATATTATAAATTATATATATTTTATATATTTTTGTTTTGGTTTTGCTTTTACTAAGCAAGCAAATGCACCCCTCAAGAGAAGAGAGCTTTATCTATTCTCATATTCTCTGTGCCCACGCCTGGGCTGGTCTTGACGCAATGGTTTAACAACTTCTCACTGAGTGCATGGAGACTCAAGCTCTCCCCCTCAATTCCCATTGTGACGTTCCTGTAGTAGATTCCAGAAACACTATAGACAGCTTCATGTGTTGGCATCCTTCACAGTAGCACAAGGCCTCCCGCTTAGAAAGATCTTCCAACCTGGTTCTATGCTCTGCTGTCACCATTTTGAAATCCCTAAGTATGTGTCAACAAGAGACTCATGTTTTCATTTTGTGTTGAGCTTCACAAACATGTCAACAGTCCTGCCTGTGGCTTTTATGCTTTGCCAACAGATACTATCAATCCCTGTGGAGAAGGTACTGACGGGGTGTTTCAAGGTTTTCGACAAGTAACCATCTTCTAAATACAGGAGGTATCCTATAAGTAGCCTGCATGATGGAAGGGAGCCTTAAAGTCACTCAGTTCAGACAAAGTCTACAACCCTGGACATACTTGTCCAACCCTGGATACACAGGCTTTTGATCATGAAGTAGAGCTCAGTACTACCACTTCCCCACCAGGAGTTATTCCCCATGTTGTACCCTTCTTTTCCCAAATCCTAGGAGAATCCAAATTCTAGAACCTTCCTTATGTGTTTTGAAGGCAAGGGGATTTGTTTTCCATACCCTTCATTAACTGCAAGCTCTTTGAGAGAAGGGTTTCATCTTCTATCACTTTATATTCTGTACCGTCATGTTATAAACACAGTGATCAAACAATACTATTTATATCATATAACTGCATCCTTTTGCATGCAAAAAAATACTTTCATGTAAATTATGTCATTTGATTATTTCAATAACCCCATGACTTTGTCAGGGAAGGCAAAGGAAAAACACTCCTGTGTTTCTCCTTTTCTCACACACAATACTTCTGACACCAGATGTATGGGTTTTCCACACATCAAACAATTCTTTTACACCAGCTGGATGTCCTGCAATTTAATTCAATTCTGACACTATCTACCAGGAGCTCATGTTCGAATCCACCATGGAGATATGTTCACCAACCCTGAAGCTCTCCAAACCCAGTACTTTGAGGATTTTTATGGATGTTTTATTACACGGGCAAAATTGATCATTAACTCAACCCCCAACCCTACTCCCCTTCCTGGAGGATGGAGGGTGGAGTGGAAAGTTCCAAGTTTCCAATCATGGCTTGGTCTTTCTGGTGACAAGCCCCCAATGTGAAGCTATTGACTAGCCCACCATGTATTGCCTCATTAGAACCAAAGACCCTCCTATCACCTAGGAAATTCCAAGGGATTTAGGAGCTTGGAGTCAGGAACTGAACCAAAGAACAAATATTAGAACAGAAGCTGTTCCTTGTGCCCTTCTTATCAGCTAGGAAATTTCAGTGCTTTCAGGAGCTTTGTGCAAAGAACCAGAGTCAGAAACCAATACCCATTTGTATGAGTGCACAGCAGATATGTATTCCTTTAATCCATACTTGGAAGTATAAGGTCAAAGCAACTTTAGTAACTGGCTTTACCTACATGGATGACTCCCAAATCAAGTTTCCAAGTCTACTCTCTCTTAAACCCTGGACTTCTACTTCCATCACTTTCTGGAATCTCTACTTGGATGCCTGATGGCATGCTCCACCCAACTCATACCCAAACAAACATATCATTTGCCACTCCTTCCCTGCCCAATTTGCTCACACCTGCTCCTCTTCTGGTCCCTAAGACCAACATCATCACCTTCCTCCTAATCACCTAAGCCAGACACCATGGAGTCTTCCTCTACCCCACCCTTGCTCCACCATCCCAAGTCCAATGGAGCACCAAATCCTGCCAAATTTGACCATCTTTATCTTTCGGAACCCTATGCCTAGCACAGGAGATCTTAGTGTCATCTTGCATTTTGGGTGAATCAAATTAAAGTCCTCCTGGCAGTATTGGTGGCCAATGTGACTTCCCGGGTCACCATTCCGGCTGCTTTCCAAGCTGGAGAAGAATTGGCACATCTGGAGACCCTTTGTCCCCCAGTTTTCCTGGTTGGTGGGGGTTGGCTGGGAAGCCTGAGAACGGAAGCCCTTCTCCCACGTGGGCGGCTGCTGGAGGAGAAAGACCTAAGCTCTTGCACAAACTCCTCTGCCTGCAGGTCCTTCACAGGTTTTCCAACCTGCTTGTGTTGCTATTGCTGCTGTTGTCACTGTTGTTTTGGCATCACTGCCCTCAGAACTACGGAGAAGTCTGCTGCCCTGCAGATCTCAAATGCTTCCCCACCCTGGGATTTTTGACAGGCAGAGCACATTTTTTTAAAATTTAATGTTTATTTTGAAAGAGCGATAGAGAGCTAGCAGGAGAGGGACAGAAACAGAGAGAGACTGAGAATCCAAAGCAGGTGCTACACTGTCAGCGTGGAGCCAGACATTGGGTTCAAACTCACACACTGTGAGATCATGACCTGAGTCAAAATCAAGGGTGAACGCTCAACCGACTGAGCCACCCAGGCGCCCCAAGGCAGACCACATTTAAGATGGAGATCCCAAGTACTGGCCACTGAGAGACTAAATGCTTCGGAGATGCCATGATAGAACATTCTAGAGAATATCCTGAGCAACCCCCATAGATCAAGCGAGGCAAACAGACTAGAGACTACAGGGTGTACTGAAAGTATAAGCCACAAAGAGCCTGCTCCTGGGCCAAAGCCAGACACATTGTGTGAAATCTGAGGGGAAAAAAGGAAATGCTGCAGGGGGTCGGGGGCTGGGCAAGAAAGAGAGAAAGGAGGATGGAGAGATGCAGAGTTGATTCCTGGGAAAGTTCAAGGGAAAAATAAAAGGGAGAAGTAAATAAAGACAAGTGACCTTTACTAGGCAAATAAAGGAAATACAATTCATTGTAACTTTATTAAGTATTTGGGAAACCTTATTTTTCTGCTTCCTTTTTTATGTTTTTTTGTCTTTTCTTTTCAAGTCTGTTTCTTTCTCTCCATTTTATCTCTCTCTGTCTCTCTGTCTGTCTCTCTGTCTCTCTCTCACACACACACACACACGCACATGCATGTGCACACACACACTCACTTCCTACACCTGCTGAAGCAACTTAGCTAAAAATCACCCAAAATAACTTGCCTCAACCAGTCAAATGAGGGTAGAAAGATGGATGAGAACTCTATTTCTGGGCCACCCTCTGGCCCCCACACATCTGAAAGGTCTTGCCTTGTACAATCATGTTTCTCCTCTCCTCCCCTTAATGTTGGGAAGGTAATTTAACACTGAACAGAGTGGTGGTGACAGATTTCCTGTACTTAAAGGTCAAACAACCACAGTAGAAGAGAGCCCTAAGCCCTTAACACTGACAATAAGACTTGAAATTATAGAAAAGCATAGAGATCCCTTTAGAAAGCTAGGAAGAAGTCTTGGAGCCTTCCGGTGTCAACAGATATAGAAAGGAAGATACACATGGAGGGTCCTTGGTGAAAGTGGATGTTGGAAGGGAGATAAGACAGACTCTAGTGCCCCAGCTTAAGCCTCAGTAGGTACCCAGGGTCCCCCCAGATAAGCAGTCAGCTGCTCAGCTCAGATCTAAAAAGAGTACAGGACTGCATAGAATTTACTTTCTCCTAAGGCTAGAATGCTCTGCATTTGGCTCTTGCAACTTCACTCTAGTAAATACTGGGAAATGCATAAACCATCAGCTACACATAGTGAAGCTGACAGGGAAACAGGGAAACAAAGAAACCCAAGGTAGGCAACAACAGAAGTTTCAACCACAATTTAGGTTGGAGGTTAAGGAGGACGATGTGTGGTACAACAGAAAAAGAGAACATAAAAGAAGATGGCACTCAACCAGCCTGAACCCAGGGTCCACTCCATACTGTGCTCTCAGTTCATGCCAGTTTGAGGGGAGACTGACTTTCTCAGGCAGCATCCAACCTGCCAAGCTTAACATCCACCCACAATGGCACAGAGGACAACAGCCCTTTCCACCTCTACAGGCAGGGAAGAGACAGGCCATCTGGGGGGTTGTTTGGAGAGCACCACAACTTCGTAGTTTTCAGTGTGCATAGTGGACACACACACATTTTGATACTCCAGCATTGCAATGACCTACACAGAGGCCAACAGAAAAAGAACATGGCAGAAGTCTATACCTTAAAGTCTCAATGTTGAGTATTGCCAAGAGGTTTAATTATCTGCATGCATCAGGATGGAGTATGAACCAGAAGGAGAGAACACAACAGATCAAAAGGTGAACAGCAGAACGTGGTCTGAACAGAAAAGCAGAGACATCCACCTCTTAGCTCTTCCTGGTGGGAAGGTTCATCAGCACATGAGTGGAGAGTGAATAGCAGCATTATACTTCACAGTCTCCATCTCACACTGCCATGTATTCATTCATACTTTCATAAAGTGATGACTATTCTTTTTTCCAGAGTGGGCCTGGAGTGTGGTAAATGCCCTCTTGCTTCGTGCTTCTGGAACATTTCTCTTCCTTCAGGAATCTCAGTGCTATTGTAGCCTGAGTCACCAGACCTGTCCTATTGCTACCATCCTCTGTGGCAATAGCCCAGCCAGCACCTGGAAACACTTGTCCTCTGATGGGTTTCCATAGTTTTCTCTCTGTTGTTATTTTCTACTCTCAACTTTAGTGACTTCAGGAGCCACGTAGATATCCTCAGGAATGAACATTCTTAGTGTTAACCCCACTAGGGGACAGCCTTCGAGGAGACCTCTATGTATCACCTGGTCTCCAAAAGCCCCATTCTACCTACAGGGCCATGATGGCAATCTAGGCTCACCTGGTATTTCTGAGTGCTCAGACAGCCTTGGATGTTGGAAAGTGTGGGCATTCCCTTGTCCCCAGTAGCCTGTTACCTGCAAGGGGACCACAGTCCTCTTCAGGGAAAGTTCGGGAGAGTATTTAACACAACTGAAACAGTCTTTTCGGGCTGCTACAGAAAAATACCACAGAACGGGGAGCTTATGAACACCAGACAATTGTTTCTCAGAGTCCTGGAGGCTGGGAGCCAAGATACTCAGGTTCTGGTGAGGACCCTCTTGTGGGTTGCACACTGTCAACTTTTCACTATGTCCTCACGTGGTAGGAAACTCTGTGGAGTGTCTTTCATAAAAGTGCTAATCCCATTCAGGGGGGCTCCACCCTCTTAATCTAAGCTCCCCAAAGCCCCACCTCTTAATACCATCCCATTGGGCACTGGGATGTCAACACATGATTTTGAGGGGACAGAAACTATCCATTCAATCCATTCAATCCTTTCATTCAAGACACAATCCATGCTGGTTCTTCAAGGAGAACAGAACACCCTTCTGCCAGTGGGCCCCCAGTCTATTCATTGACTTTGATTTGAGAACTGGGTAAAGAAACTGCAACTTCTTGTTTCCACAGCTCACAGTCTGATGGCGTATGGCAGTCATGTGACCCAAGCAGGCGTGAATAAGATGGTATCCCTCTCCTATATTCCCCTCACTGATTTCCATCCACTCGGAATAAAGCAGACTCCTATCCATAGGAGACTAAGTATTCGTGAATGGTACTGACCTCTCTTCAACTCCTTCGTGGTCTCTGCAACCTTCACACACTAACACTGGCTTCTTTGCTCTTTCTGGTTCAGAACGCCAACATTTGCTCTTCCCTCAGCCTGGAATGGTTTTCTACTTCCACCTTACTCCCACCATTTTTGAGCCAATGCTTTTTCTCTTTCTTCAAAGTGTTTAATGCTACCTAGCATTGTGCGTGCGTGCGTGCGTGCGTGCGTGTGTGTGTGTGTGTGTATCCTAAGTGTATGTCCCCCCATTACAGGGGAACACTGCCTTTTTACCGCTGTGTTCCCAGATCATAGAACAGCAATTGTCATGTCAGCAACAAAGAGACCAAAGACTCTATAAATGATAGTCTAAGGTGAGACTGGACTGATATGATCACCATGAGGAACAACAAACATGTTACACAATATGAAAGATAAATATTATTAAAGCCAATAAAATGCTGAAAGAAAATCAGGGGAATCTATAAAAATAAAAGAGTACGGGGCGCCTGGGTGGCTTAGTCGGTTAAGCGTCCGACTTTCGCTTGGGTCATGATCTCGCGGTTCGTGGGTTCGAGCCCCACGTCGGGCTCTGTGCTGACTGCCAGCTCAGAGCCTGGAGACTGTTTCAGTCTGTGACTCCCTCTCTCTCTGACCCTCCCCTACTTACGCTGTCTCTCTCTCTCTCCTAGAAATAAATTTAAAAAATAAATAAAAAATTTAAAAAAATAAAAAAATAAAAGAGTAAAAGAAATGCAAAGAAAAATAGTTTACTTTACAATGGAGGTATTTAAGAATTGAAAGGCTCTGAAGATTAGAAGGGTGTCCTAAACATTCTCCACCTCAGGTCAGTATCTCTGATGAGTTGAAGGGCACATACCTGGTCATTTCTTTTGCTAGTTGAACATTGCCTTTGCGACACTTTACAGCTTAAAAATGTTTCCATGCGAATTATTTCATTTGACCCTCCAAATGACCTCGCTGACATTGTCAAGCCAGTTCCCCATCCCCAGCCACGTTTGTGGAAACCAATTTCTGCTGGTCGAGAGCCTTGTTTGAAGGACCTGGAGGCAGATGGTAGGAGGCAAAAAAACGGATGTTTCAACGGGTGTTGTTTTTTTTTTTTACTCCAAAGTCTAAGACACTTACATTCTGCTTTGCAACAGGAAACAACTATTATGATTTTTTTTAAGTAAACATGTTCTGAAATTTCATATAAGAGAAAATTCTGTTTTTATGAAAAATGTCTTCTGTAGAATTTTTCCAATTACCGTTTTGTCATAATCTATATTGACCACAAGAGGGCTGAATATGGGGCTCCGTGCTTAGTTTTGTCCTCATCAAGAAGAGGCGATGTTTTCCTTGTTTTCAATGTTTATTTATTTAGGAGGGGGAGCAGAAAGAGAGAGGGAGAGAGAGAATCCCAAGTAGGCTCTGTGTTGTCAGCACCGAGCCCCATGCAGGGTTCAATCCCACGAACTGTGAGACCATGACCTGAGCTGAAGAGTCAGTTGCTTAACTGACTGAGCCACTCAGGCACCCAAAGAAGAAGGTTACATTTTTCAGCTTAATATGAACTTGAAAGTTCTCACTGCAATTAGAAAATTACCAGTCTTGATGTTCTAGATCCCTAGTTAAGTCAGTAGCTTTTTCATCCAAAATGACTTTTTAGCCATTCTAGTAAATTTCTTTGCCATGATTTGGTTCTTTCTTGTACTAATCATTTTTATCTTCTGATTCCACATTTCAAGCTGAATAGCTACAAATGTTTATTTGCAAAATATTCAAAAACTACAACTCTTTTTCTCTCTTATTTATTAGGTGTAAATATATGAAAATGAATCCTTTTCTATCTTTTAGCATTTCCTTATACAGAGAGGTGAGCACCTTGGATTGTTTCCTCCCAAGATGGTTGCCATGGAGGAAATGAGAGATTTTGTCAGCCATTTTGAGTATCAGCTACATTCTCAGTTTACTATCTTTCACAATAAAAAGTATTTTTGTTCACTTTAAGGAGAAGGCATGAGAAAACCAATCTTGAACGCAGCAAATGTCTCCACAGAAATGAGTTTTGGATGTTTTCAGTCAAATATATAATTTCAGTTATATATTCAGTCAAATGTAACTTAAAAAAATTATATTCTCCTAGTGAGTCTGAAAGTAGGTGGTTCAAACTAAACTCACGCTATGTCTGAACTGCCAAGGATGTGGGGCTGATGGACCTAGATTCTGGTAAACCTCTTCAATGACCTACTAATGAACTTGGCTGTTTCATAATGATCATCATTTTCAGATTTCCAGATTTAACCTAGGACTCAGTCACAAACAATACATGCTTTCCTTTCTGTGGCTGGCGAATGTTATACATCATTGGACTTGTGGCCTTGGTTTTCAATCATTACCTGTGATGCCCCCTGACATTTCTGCCTCTCTGTGACTTTTCCAATAGCTGCAAAGAACACGTAAATTCCATGGAACCAAAAGGATTCAACGAGCTCAGCTCATTGTAGCCGAAATTAGCCATGTCTCTAATCTAAGGCTATTGAGTAGAAACTGAGAAACTTTTAGGAATAGATCAATATTATTGTGGAAGATTGAGTAATTGTAACCAAACAATTGGATAGAATTCTGAAAATCAAAGAGTGAAAAAGGAATCATGATCTATGAATATATGCTAATGGTATATGCTAATGAAGAGAAACAGAAAGAAAAATACACACACATACACCACATTATAGTGTCATATAATTTTTTCAGGGATTTCAAGACATTTTCTCCTTCATATTCTTCAAGATACAGGAAATGCTGGTATATGTCCCTCCACTCAGAAAGGCAATCTAATCTGGTTGAACACAATTTTGACTCATATTTACTATGGTCACATTTTAGAGAACTACAGTTTTGAAATGCTGAGGTTACCCAAAAGTAAAATCCAAATATTGAAAAGATATGATATTTTTAAAGGAAAATAAGTTTATTGGGAAAATGAGTTTAATGTGCCCATTCAATAATATGGGCAATAAGGACTGTGCTTTATAAACTTAAGAACGCACGTTTTATCCACCTTTTTAAACATATCTGAAATTGGCACGTATCTTACCATAAATGGCATCTTACAATTAAAATTGGAAACATTTTTGTTCTTTCTCAATGGCATGCACACTACTGGGAAAGAAGTTTTGTGCATCTTAGAATTAAACGTTTATTAAATTTGACAAAACATCTCATTAGAAAGGAACCAGAAATACTAAGAGTATGATCAGCATCTACAATAGCACCTTGTATCCAGTACACATCTGTCAGATAATGTTTTTGGGGAGTTGGATAGGTTCTAATGGAACGTTTCTATCCACAACTTACTAACTCTGAACAGTGATGATGCACTTGGTTACACCAAATTAGATGCAAACACATGACTATGTCTGCTGGTTGGGAAGCAGGGTTTTCCAGTAGCTCCTATTCTTCTGTGGCCAATGAAAATAGGCTTAGGGCAGTTAACACAGACACAAAAGAGTAAAGGAAAGAAATGGCCACATTACATCATCTATGGCTTACTTCCCTACTTCATGTACCTTTGGCTGTGTCATAATATCTAACTCAAGAAAATGAGAACGAAAGAAATTATCCAAGTCAGTTTCTCAACCCCCAACACTATTGGCATTTTGAACCAGATGATTCCTTGTTAGGAATGGAGGGATTGCTCATGCATTATAGAATGCTTAGCAGCATCCCTGGCTTCTACTCACCAGATGCCAATAGCACCACCCTCCTCATCACCCCTCAGTTCTGTCACCAAAAAAGGTCTCCAGACATGACCAGATATTGCCTGGGGTGGGAGAGTGGAATTGCCATGGTCAAGAACCACCATTGTAGGTTTTTTCCCATGTTATAGTATTACCAAAGAGTCAGATGAGGGATACAGATAAAGAAATGCAATAAACAAATTTAAGACATAAAGTCTCCCTTGCAAAAATAGAAGTGGTCTGAAACTTCAAAGATATCTTCAAGTTTTTGGGTTACCAAAATTCCAGTAGACTCAAGATTGGGGGGATATATATTTTTAATTATTTTTAAAACAATGAAAAACATATTTAACATATAAGTGATCAAAAGGGATTCTGAAAAAATAAACTGATCTGTTTGGCTGATGGAATTGTGGATGTTTTTAGTGATTGTGATTCATGCCCTGAGTAATTAAATACTTCCTGCTTTGGGTTTGAGAAAAACAAATGAAGATCAATGTGAAAGGGTCAGAATGATTAAATATCTAGCATTTTCTAAGTGATAACTAAATACCAGGCACAGAGCTCTATGCCTTATATGCATTGACCCATTTAATATTTACAACAATCCTGAGAGTTAGCCATCATTTCCAGGAAGAAAATTTGACTTGACCAAGATTACACAGTTTATAAACAGCAGAGCCCAAAATCAACCTCTGGGCTATCTGCCTTCTTACTATATCAGTTCTGACCACCACACTCTATGGCATCCATGTTTCCCTGACAGCCAATACTTCCCTATTTTAATTCTATATCCCAGCCAGACTGATGTATTCATAGGCATTAGCCATGTATCTTGCATTTTTCTTTCCAGACCTTTGCTCACACTGCCTTCCTCCTGGAAAATTAACTTCCCTCTATCTGTCTGTCCTTTTATTTCTTAAACCATATCCCGCCTTTGCTGCTTAGTTTGAGGTCCATTTTCTCCATTGAATTATCTGAGATTATTCTACCCACGGTGATCTCCTTGTTCTCTGCGTGCTTTTTACTTCTGCCTAATTAGACACTTGTCATATAAGATGTCAATTTCTAGCTCCTGATGACAATAGCTAATATGTAGGTACCCATTAGGAAAGAGTTGTATGTACATGGTCTCATTTTATCCTGACCACAAACCTGTTTTCTGTTACGGTCATTTCACGGATGAAGGTGTCTACTTTTCCTCCCAAACTCCTGGATTCTGTAAGGACTCCTATGACTTCAGGCTTTCTCCATTTGATAGATGGGAGTGAGTGAAATGTACGGAGCTCCCTACTTCTCCACCATCTTGCCACCAACCTCCAGATGAAGGCGTCTAATGGTCAGAATTAACTGGATTGTTCAAAGATCCACTTGATAAGTGGCTGACCAGAACAGAATGTGAATAGAAGTCTCTTAACTCCATACCTCATGTTCTTTCTTAAAAACCAGGACTTATACCCAGGTGTGTATAAATACGTATAAGTCAATCTCACCAATTAAACTGCAAATTTCATATTTTAGGATCTTCTCCTTCCCTCATTCCTACCCTAGTACTCAGTAAGCACTCAGTAAGTACTTAGTAAGCATTTAGCCAATACTTAGAATAATAATTTATCAGTTGGATAATTTTTGTCTCCTAAACGTCAGAGCATAAAGCAATAGTAACGGTCATAGGCTGCAAATGAAGAAACAGTATTAGCAAGATTAGGGGATCTGGTAAGTGTCCTGTCAGCTGAAACCCCAATCTACATGCACTTGAATTTCTGCTTGAACTTGGCTGCTCTTTTTCAGATACTTCTACACATATTTTTCTTCATTTTGTCCTAAAAATATCTTATGATAAATTACTATTTTATCCTCATTTTAGGGAGAAGAAAGTTAGTTTAGGGAAATTACATAACAAGTAGAAGTTTGAAGAGGGTTTCAGTACAGCAGGCTACCTCCTGACTTTAATGGTCCTTCACTATAAAAAACAGACAAACACCTCTAAGGCTCATGTTTACATTCATATGTGTATACAACATAACACATATTAATATATATATTCCTATGTATGTATCTTCTGTTTGCTTTCAAGTTTTCAAAGCAGATCTAATTTCTAGAATATCAAATTTTCAGATCTCATAAAGCCAACAGCACTTTCTAAGTTCCCAAGCAAAGGAGGTTGTCAGAGGGACAAATGTCAGGTTAGTTGTTCTTGGTTGAAGGCTCAGGAGCTGTCTCAGGGAGCACCAGCTCATCAGAGAAAATGATTGTCCTGATATATCTCTAGCTGGGGTGAAGGAAGATCAGTGAAGGCCTACAGCCGTATGGAATGAAGTTCATTCCCTTGAACGAGTCTACCCACCCTGGCCAGACACGTGACATGAAAAATACAGGCACCTTCCCCAGGCCACTATTGTTAGTAATTCCCAGTTGTCTGAGAGCTATTTGGCACACTCTCAGGTAGCTGACATCCAAACAATAAGTAATCTGTTTTTCGGCAAGGTAATTACCAAGCATACCTGCATGGTCTCGAGACCTAAGTGGTGCGTTACGACATACTGAACAAACAGCACACCTGAGTAAGCTTACAGTCACTAAAAAAAAAAAAACTATTATCTTTAATCACAAGAATATGTCAGAATTCTTGCTTTATTTGTGTGCAGGCTTAAACTGCTTCCCCAAAACCACATTGTAGGGACCTGCCCACTCTTTCTTACTTAGGGCACTGTGGATCTCAAAAGTGTTTTGTTTTGTTTTTTACCTATAAGTTTAGTTCAAGAACATACCCATGAGACTGCTCCAGATTTACAGCCCCCAACTAGGGACCACTCTGCCCAAGGAGACCCAAGCCTGGGAATCTCTGAACTCATCACCAAGTGCTCCTGTTTGCAGAAATTGGGCAGAAATTTCACACTAGTCTTTCCATCACTGAGAATCCTTTCAGCTTTTTTACACAGAAATAATACAGAACTACCTGCAAATATAGTTATTTCCGAGGCTGGTGGAGAATGGTGATATTTTTTCATCCGTGATCATAAACCTCTTGACAATGGAGAATTTGACTAGGCAATGATTATACCTGAGAAATTTTCAGACGTTTTGCTCAAGTCAATCAACTTAGAAATGGTAAGTAATTTCTAGAACCAGCTTGCCACTGTGGGGAAGTTTATTATACATACATATGAGGTTTACCAAAAAAAAAATGAATTTTAGTGTAAGAAGCAGGCCCATATCCAGGGTACCGAATTTTCTTAAAAGCAATTCTATCTCTTTTAGATGGTGTTTATCAACTTGCTTAATCTCTCCCATGCCTCAGTGGCCTTCCACTCATTAATTAACAATATATTAGTTGAGTCTTTTGTGTACCAGACTATAGTCTACTCTCAGAAGATAAAATGCCTAAAGAAATGGGAGGGGGGAAACCCTGCTTCCAAAAGCTTACATTCAAGTGGAGAAAAGTGTACATGAACAAATATATATAGTGTGTCAAGTAGTGACAAATTATTTGAAAATAAAACAGGAAAGAAAATGGAAAATCTCAGTGAAGAAGAACATGAAAATGATTATAGCTTTCAAGAAGGCTGCCTGGAATCTCTCCTAAGAAGGTGACATTTGAGCAAAGTCCTGAAGGAGTAAGGGAGTAAGCAATGTGGATATCTAGGGGACAGCATTCCAGAAGGATGCGAATGGGAAAAGAAATGCAAAGGTCCTGAGATACAAGGATGCCTAGCACATTCCAGGAGTGGCAAGGTGGCTGGCCAGTGTAGCTGGAGCAGAGTGAACAAAGAGGAGACAACTGAGGCCAGATTTTGTTGGGCCTTAAATTTAGGTCATTCGAGGTAGTGGGGTTAAAGCAATAGACTTAGAGTATCAGAGTTGACAACATTTGTTTTCCACAGCATGCACGATCTGACTTGCATTTTAAAAGATTTATGGTAGTTTCTGTATGGGGATTAGACCACAGAGGAGCACAAAGTCAATTGCTTATGTATCAAAAGACATCAAGTAGCTGCCATCGCAATAATTCAGGTACAAGATAACTAGGGCTTGGATTAAAATAAGACCAGTGAGGGGCGCCTGGGTGGCTTAGTCGGTTAAGCGTCCGACTTTCCCTTAGGTCATGATCTCGCGGTTCGTGGGTTCGAGCCCCGCGTCGGGCTCTGTGCTGACTGCCAGCTCAGGGCCTGGAGCCTGTTTCAGTCTGTGACTCCCTCTCTCTCTGACCTTCCCCTGTTCACGCTGTCTCTCTCTCTCTCTCCTAGAAATAAATAAAACATTTTAAAAAAATAAATAAATAAAATAAATAAAATAAGACCAGTGAATGTTGTTAGATTCTAACTCTAGAGTAGCTAGAGTCAACAGAATCTCAATGGAATAAGTGTGAGATATGAAAGAAACCAAGGAGGACTCTGAAGCTTTGGCATAAGGAATTACAACAGAATTGCCTTACTGAGGTGAGGAGCACAGTGTGAAAAGTACAGTTGCTAGGCACTGTGGAATTTAAGATTTCAGAACGGGACATGTTGAGTATAAATTAGACATTCCAGTGGGCGTGATGAGTAAATAGTTGGTTATATGAATCTAGAATCCAGGAGACAGGTCTGCACTTGAATCATGAGCATAGAGATAGCATTTCATATCTTCTGAGACGGGATCTAATCAATGGGGGAATGGGTAAGCTTCCAGAATTCAATGGTCTAAGCTATGAGGAGGAAGTGGAGAAAGAGCCTGAAAAAGAGCTGCCCAGGACATGGTAACTATCTGAGAGCTGATGACAGTGTGTTCAGAAGGAGGGAGTGAGCAACTCTGTCAAGATTGACTGAGATGAGGACTTGGAATTGACCCTTTGGGTAGCAACACTGGGGTCATTGATGACTTTAATAAGAGTCTTTTCTTCTCAACAGAATAAGAGGAAAGGGGTTAAAATGGATATAGACACTTCTTTTCAGATGTTTCACTAAATGGGGAGCAAAGAAAGGGGTGGTAGCTGAAGAAGGGTGAAAAGTCAAGAGAAACTTTTTAAAAACCAACTTCATTGAGGGGCACCTGGATGGCTCAGTCAGTTAAGTGTCCGACTTTGGCTCAGGTCATGATCTTGTGGTTTGTGGGGTCGGGCTCTGTGCTGACAGCTAGCTCAGAACCTGGAGACTGTTTCAGATTCTGTGTCTCCTCTCTCTGACCCTCCCCTGCTAACTCTCTCTCTCTCTCTCTCTCTCTCAAATGAATAAAACATTTTAAAAAATCAAGTTCATTGAGGTATGATATACATACAATAAAACTCACCAATTTTACAACAGGTATACAGTTCAGTGAATTTTTGACCAATGTATATATCTAAGCAATCACCACCGTAATTAAGATGTAGAACATCTTGTGCCGCTTTCCACCAATCAACCTCTTACCCCAGACCAAAGCAACCATTTATCTGCCTTATGTCATTCTAAATGAAATTTGTCTTTTTAGAGTTTTGCATAAATGGAATTATAGAAGATGTCATTTTTGTGTTCAGCTTATTTTGCTTAGCATGTTTCTGGGAATTATCTGTGTTGATGCAATGAATCAGTACCTACTTCCTTTCTATTACTGTGTGGCATCCTATAGTATGGATATACCACAATTTGTTTATCCATGCGTCTATTGATGGACATTAAAAGTGTTTCCACTTAGACCTTTTATGAATAACTCTGCTATAAACATTTATGCCTGAGTCTTTTGTGGATATTTGTTTTCATTCAGTGAAGAAGAGTTTCTTTAAGTTCAAAGACATTTGGAAACCATAACTGTAGTCATGGTGGTGATGAAATTTTGAGTGTGTCATAAAATCTCGTTACTGCAACAATATAGTTCCTTGGACAAGAAATAAGTATCATTCATCTATAGTCATTTATTCAGTATTCCACTCTAGCAGCTCATGAAGATACTGTCCTTGCCTTCAAGTGAGCATGATCTAGTGAATTAAACAGAAATGTAAATAAGTGGGATAAGGATACACTCTTTAACTGAATAGGCACTAAACTCTAGGGATGTATTGTCCAAAGAGACATAGAGGTGGCTCAAAAATGTTTATAGATAATGATATAATGTTATATCATGTTAAAGGATGAATATACCAATGTCAAAGAAAAGTCACGTATGCTTACGATGCATTCCTAACTCTGAAGACTATCACCATGTTCTTCATCATCTGCACACACCATGCTCCCCTACAAAGCCCCTTCAGTTGCAATTATTAGCAACAGGCAGCTCCCCACTGGCTTTGGTGACCAACCACTAGTGTACAATGAAAGAAGTTTAACGTGTGTTCTTTCTTGTTGTGCCTGATTCACTTTTTGCATGATTTGTGATAACTTTCTTAACTTTCTATACTTTTCTACATTCCACTTCTCCTTTTGTAAAATGAAACTAACAACATCTGAGTGGGATTCATAAAATGTTATGGAAGATGCCATATTCCTTACTGCAAAGCCACATGTGAGAACTGATGGCAAAATATTAGCGTGAGAACATGAGTTTCTCTGTGCCTCCAAATACTTTACTCTCAAAACTATACATATTACACCCCATTTCTTCCAACCTGCTAGGAATGGATGGACCAGCATATACTGATGGCTGAGAACTGGTCTGACACTTCCAGTGAGCCTTAGATATTGTTAGGGGCTGGCCTGATGCTCACAGCTTGTGAGCACGGTGTCTCCTATTGGCCATCAAAGATATCACAGAACATTGACTTCAGACACGGTCACTCTGAGGCATAATAAACTGAGACAGAACAAGAACACATCATAATTTTATCTAAGTATGGAAAAAAAATATATGGTCATTATGCAATCGACATAATAAGAAATATTACAGTTGCTCCTGGCTAATAGGATTGACTGCTATTTCTTTACCGATTACAGTTTTATCCTTGCTCTAACTCTCCTCCCTATGGATAAGACTACATTTTTGAGATGCCTAATCATAGACTTATCCCTGTTTTCTGACAAAAGTCACTCTAGAACAAATGCCTGCTTTCCTTGACCCTCCCCTAATGTCATGCAACCGAAGTCCAGATTCTATACAAAGTCACTTCCGATACCTTCTCACCAAGACATCCCACAGTTCCTCACAGTCTACATCTTTCTCCCTGTAAGGATCTGCTCAACTTGTTTGACAACAGGTGTGTCTCTGATGGTCTTTGCCTGGAGGACGTAGACTACATCTGTCCCAGAATTTTCAGTACCGGAAAAGGGAAGCAGGGCTTAAGATGTTACATATCTCAGAAGTATTAACACTTGACAAAATTACTCTTGCTTAAAAACCTTCCTGAGACAAAGAGGTGATTCCCTACCAGCATTAACACAGCAGGCCAGCAAACGGCAGAGAGTACGTAGCAATAGTGGGCCTGGGGATATCAACCAGACATCCCACTTTGATTCTTCCCTCACAACGCCTGCTTTCCCAATCCTGACCAGTTACAGACACAGTCCTGCCTAGACTCTGAGTCAATCAGCCCTGACCAGGACAGCGATTAACACCAGTGTGTGGAGTCTGGAATTCATCTTGTCGTCGCAGCCCCAAGCGCCAGGCTGTAGCTCTCAATTTCCTGCTTAGTATTGCAGTCCACTGCTGGGTCTGGAGTTTTGCCTAGAACCATCATAGCCCATTGGGCAAAGATCCAATACCTTGTGGAGTCCTCGCCCTTGTCCCTCCCCTAGAAGTTGTAGTTTGTTGTGTCTATTTCCAGTTGCTGGCAGCGGCACCATTCCAAATGTGCTTATCCTCGGGAGCCGTGACGTGGCTGACCTTTCTGACACTGCAAATTGTACCATTGGCTCTGGAGAGGGCACTTTAGCTGAGGAAGTTCCCCAGTCCCGGTCCCATCTGGTCCTGGGTTTCTCCCACACTTCCTCTTGGCCTATGCCAGCATCCCTCACAGCTGAGCCCACCCAGGTTATAACAGTCCCAGCTCACCAGACACAGTTTATTCATGTGCAACTGGACACCTTCCTTGGCCACCACCCAAAAGAGAAAGTTGCTACAAGAACCACCTGCTGAGTCTTCAGGACTTCCAGACATACTCTCAGGTTCAGGAAAGCGACAGGAAACAGGGGAGGGTTGCCTCTTACCACATCAAGGAGTATATAGCAAAAAGGAGAGTCCTTATTCCTTTAAGCTTCAGTCACTTCCCGGGAGCAAACAAATCCAACTTCAAAAGCCCTGTGATTTAAACACACATTAAGAACTTGACCAATACTTGAGTGTTGAGTAATGACTAGATGTCTAAGGACTTCATAGAGAGTTCTCAATAAATATTTTTCGGACTATTGAATAGGTCTGACAGATGGGAAAATTGAGACCAGCTTCTGTTGCTATCGCTTGGGATCTCTTGGTCAGCCAGCAGAGAGCTGGAACAGAACCAAATTCTCTGCTCTCCAATCCAAGACCCTTTCTCCTAGAGCAACATCCTTATTAAATAGATATTGGTTAACTTATAATAATGCAAACTCTGGACTTGGTTTCTTTACTGGTCTTTTATCCCTAAGAGTATGGAAGATGAACTAGTTTTTGGGAGCTAATCTTAGCTACTTAAGCATTTAGTCAAGAGATATGTCATATATGCACTCCAATTCTGTGGCAAAACTGGGATAAGAATCCATCCATTACCAATAATTTATAAACATTTTTATCATGTAGAAGAATTTAAATATTAAATAACATTACTAAAATTTGTAGCTTTTTCATGTCCTTGAACCACAAAGTAGAAAAGGGAACATGGGGAAAAGCCTTGGATGGAAGAGTTAGAAAGAGTCACGGAAAAGGGATGGAAAGCCAAAGACTTGCCTTTGCAAATTTCCTGCAATTAACCCTACCCCCCACCCCATCTCTTCAGAAAAGGAGGCTTAAAAGGAGAGTACAGGTTACACACCACTGTTCTTCCTGAAATCTCCAAGGGTTGCTGGGAAAAACACAACTCCTATTAAAATGCAAACACCAGCTGTGTTGGCCTAAGAATGATTTACACTTTAATTAGAAGGAATCCCTTTAATCAGATGATTTGATTGCCTTGCTACTCCGTGTGGTCCGCAAAGACCAGCAGCATAGGCATCTCCTGGAATTTTATGAGAAATGCAGACTTTCGGGTGCATTCTAGACCCCTGAAGCAGACACATGCACAGTGACATCTGAAAGTCTCGGCAGTTCTAAAAAGGCAAACATGACTGATTCAGACAAGATATGGTTTGGGTTCCTAGACGTCCTCAAAGACGTGGGTGGGAGGCACTGCAGAAGGCAACAAAGACGCATTCACCTTCTAGCATGTTTCTAAGGACCCGGTGGCAATGGATTGTGTGTGCAATGGATTGCTGAAGCGGTTGAGATCCATCTGACTGTGTTGAAATATGGACCATGTAGCAACATATGTATGAGAATTAACATAACTCAAACCCTTGTGATTGACAGTTAGCTGTTGTATTGGGCAAGATAGATTATGAAACTCTCCAAGGCACCCACATTCCAGCCCAGGTACAGCCAGGTATAAGGAGAAACTGGTTCTGGGCTTGAGAGTATGTGTCAGAAGCTCTGACTAGTGTGCGAGACCCTCCAAAGTATGTAAAATGCAGAGTCATGCAATTAACTAGAGCATGACGATCAAGAGATGCTGCTATAATGGAATAAACCACTTGTGTTTGCTTAATCCAGTGAAACCAAATTACCCGAGCAGTACCTATTCCAATATAATTGCCTATGTTTGAGATTCAATTAGAAACAACATATTTCAGCCTCTACAGTCTCTCTCTCTCTCTCTCTCTCTCTCTCTCTTTCTCTCTCTCTCTCCTCTCCTTCTCTCTCTAACCTATCCACTTAGAAGCCTGACTTCATAGTAGGAAAGCTGTAATCCTGTTTTCTCTGGGACGAAGTGTGAACCTCCAAGGCTAACAAAAGTTTAACCACTTTGGCCAGTAGGGAGCAGCGAAGGGCAGGAAACAGGCTGCTGGCAACAGGCTTCTCCCTGGGGCAGAGGTAACCAAACCAAACCAGAGTTAGAGCACCAGAGATCCAGCTGGTGGGCCTGGGAGGCAAGCAGAGTGCCCTAAGGAGGAGCAGCTCAGAAGGAGCAGGAATCACCTACGATCCCAGGAGAGAGAAGTTTCCAGAAGCAGTTGGGAGGAGGCGGAGAGGGAAACCGGCTCTGATTGCACTCTGGAACTAGATGTTCAGGACATCCCAAGATTAGCCTCCAGGCTTGGTTTCCAGGAGCGCCTTCAAACAGCGGTAGAATTCAATTTCATTTGAAAGAATAGCTCAGCGTGTGTCCATTATCTCCCTCAGCCTTCTTGCCCAGGAAGTCCCTTGCTTCTCCCAGAGGAATGTTGTGAAGGTTGAGATCCTAATTGACCAACTACCCCACAGTAAGAAGAGCTGATGGGATTTGGGGGACAGACGGAGACAGACAGAACTTTTGTTGGGAGGAGGAAATCACCGTTCAACCAAACAGAAAGCCTAAAAGCTTGATGACCAGAATGTACTCTTTATTACCTACCTCTCCTTTGTTGGAAGACACTTTTAACGTTTAGGATTAAATCCAGACCCAGCCCTACGGATAGGTTCCCCGGAGCTACCTTTGTAAAGATGCCCTGAGGCCAGTTATTTACATTTGAATTCTGGTTTTCCAAATACTGGATAGAAATCTCCCCATCCATTTAATTCCCTCCCTTCTCCCTGCCCCCACCTCTTGTCTGTGCCTATGGGGCCAAACTTTTCACATTATTTATTTTTATTTATTTTTAATTTTTTTAAAGTTTATTTATTTTTGAGAGACAGAGAGAAACTGTGTGCAGGAGAGGGGCAGAGAGAGAGGGAGACACAGAACCTGAAGCAGGCTCCAGGCTCTGAGTTGTCAGCACAGAGCCCAGTGCGGGTTTTGAACTCAGGAACTGTGAGATCATGACCTGAGCAGAAGTCACAGGCTTAACCCATTGTGCTGCCCAGGTGCCCTGGAAACTTTTCTAATTTTAGATATTCAGTCCTGCTGTGCTATGGATACACCCACACTTGGCAGGTAATTGTAAGGTCAGTGGGAAAATCTAGTCCCCCATAAACATACTTTTGCTTCCAGAAATAGCCAACACCTCATGCCTGGTATATACATGAGTTCTCTTTTATACATGAAGCCAGAGAACAAAATCCAAAATCTGAAGACAGGCTTTTGGAGAGATGCTCATTAATATATTTCCAACTCCTAGTTAACAATGAAAGGCTACCCCTACTTACTTGTCATTCCTATATTCTCCTTTAAATTAAACATTTCTACCCGTTTTTGTGTTTTCTCATTTCTTAGGCTCTTGATCCAAAATCTTTGTACTAAACACATCAACAGAACTTCAGTCCAAATTTATAACACATTTTACAAATCGCCTCATTAATACATGCTTAATTAGACTCATAAGCAGTAATAATCGCAATAAGTACAATTTCATGACTGCTTGTTCTGTGCCAGAAACACTGCTCAGTGTTTTATGGTCTATGACTAATACTTCAACCACTGCCCAGTTTGACATGCTATCTACATTAGAGATGAAGGAGGTAAGATCCCACACAGGTAGGTAGAGCTATTTCCCTCATGGCACCCACTGCCTCCCTGGTTAATTCCATACGTTAATAATAACTGATAGTGCCCTATCCACTGCAGAGTTACCGCATACCTACTGTGGACCAGTCGCAGATGTTTCAGATGTTCATGAACACAGTTAGTCTTCACAAAAGTATTGTGAGACAACTCTAATTTTTTCCCATGATGTGAGAAAGCCAGAGCTCAGCCACACTGCTAACAAGTGGCAAAGCCGAGAGTCTAACCCAGATCTCCTGATGCCAGTCTCAATGCTTTGCCCTTAAAATTCAGTTGCGTCTCGGGGCGCCTGGGTGGCTTAGTCGGTTAAGCGTCCGACTTCCGCTTAGGTCATGATCTCGCGGTTCGTGGGTTCGAGCCCCGCGTCGGGCTCTGTGCTGACTGCCAGCTCAGAGCCTGGAGCCTGTTTCAGTCTGTGACTCCCTCTCTCTCTGACCCTCCCCTGCTCACGCTGTCTCTCTCTCTCTCTCCTAGAAATAAATAAAACATAAAAAAAAAATTAAAAAAAAATTCAGTTGTGTCTCAAACAAAAAGTAGGAGGGTCATATTCATGGCCGCAGTGCGGCAGAACAGTCTGTTTACAAAATCTCGGTGTGCAAAGGGATCTTCACTTTCACAGGACTTTTCCCAGAAAGCACTGCAAGTGTCTTAATTCCAGCAACTACTCGATTCCAATCCTCTGCTGTGTCTCAGTAGCTCTGTGAACTTACATGAATTTGATATTTATCCCTTGACTTTCATTTCCCCATCAGCCAAATGGGCATATTTAGCTGTTTCTCACCCTCGCCGTTAGAAATAAAACTCCAGGAGGACAAGGATTTTATCTTGTTCACTGTTCTTACCCAAAGGTCTAAAACATACTTAAATACTTTTGTAGAAAAAGCCATGATCCACAGATCAGAGAAGTTCAAATAAGTTCATATGTGTTAAAGCACTCCATTAATTCTTACTTATTCCCATTCTGACATGGGATAAACCCTCAGACTAGATTAGCTTGGCCTTCTAAATGAGTTCTGTTTATATATATAGCTATAGACCCTCCTTCAACTTTTGAGTCTTATCTTTTAAGTACATTTTGAGAATTCCTAAAGCTTTTGGGTTTTGAAGATTAGGTGTGTGAAAGACAATTCCCCAAATGTTTTAATTTATGTTCTAGTCTTTGACTCTATGACTTTGAATTAGGCACTTAACCACCTGAGGTTCTGAAAATGGAGATACTATTACCCTTTCAAGAGTTATCACAAGTGTTAGTTAAGAAAATATATGAAATATATGCTTTTACTTCTTATGGAATATTTGAAATATTTACTTCCTAGATATTTATTTGTCAAGGCACCTTGTTAATGAAAACTACTGGTAGTTTAGATTATAAATTCAGGTCGTTTTTGACTAGCATTTTCTAGACTCAATAACCACATGGTGCAATGCCAAGCACTAATGCTCCCTGAGAATGTCTTATGGGTCAGGTGATCACATCAGCACTTCACCTATACCAACACACTGCAAGCTCACATCTCTCCTGTGAGATTTGTGGCATAGACAGGTAAACCAAGGCACAGAGAGGCTAAGTAAAAGAACCCGGAGAGTGAGAGTTGAATTCAAGTAATTGAATCAGAAGACTGGACTCTTAACTACTAAGTTATGTGTGTTTCAACTTTATGATTTAACCATCCCAATAGATCAGACTTCTTTACCTTTCTGAACCATTGACCCCTTTGGCAATCTAAAAAAGTTATAGATCCCCTCTCAGAGTGAAGTTTGTAAATGCCTCAAATAAAATACATAGGAGTACAGAGAAAATCAGTTATATTGAAAGTAGTTATTTAAATGTTTTTATTTTTTAATGTTTGTTTTTTAACTTTCTGAGGAAGAGAGAGAAGGGGAAGGGAGGGGTAAAGACAGAGGGAGAGAGAATCCTACACAGGCTCCATGCTGTCAGAGCAGAGCCGGATGCAGGGCTCAAACTCACCAACCGCGAGATCATGACCTGAGCTGAAATCAAGAGCCAGATGCTTAACTGAGCCACCCAGGTATCCCTTAAATGTTTTTAAAACTGAATTTATGACACAAAAATGCATTTGCTTATTTATTAGCCACCAAAGAACATTTCAAGTGTCAGGTCTAACAACTACTATCCTTTATAAATAGAAAAGGGCATGTAGAATGATAAAATACCTGATTTCTTCTGATGTCAATGTCCCACTCCTGTGGTTTGTAGCCTAATTTCTTAATTAAGGAAAATGCTAAATTTCAGACTTAGGGTGTTGAAAGTAAAGATTTTTTCCCCACCCAAATTTGTGGACCCTTTGATTCAATTCTGTTCCTCCTGAACAGACCTTGAGGACGGTAGTCTGTCTACCTTTAGCATCTGCTTATTGTTTACAGGTAACAAAACGCTCAGTAACATGGTATTTTGAAATAGATGCAACTTTTCCTTCTTAAATATCATTTGGTAGTTTCAACTCAGATGTAGTTGAAACACAGCAAAGCTCACATATTTAAAATATGTTGAAGAGCCTATTTGTGTGACTTAAGGGGTTTAACTCTTTCCTGTTTAGGCTTCATTAGAGTTACTTAAAACAGCTGTTACATCACTTGCTGTTCATTACTTAGTGCATAAATGGAAATAAAAATTCAAGCCAGTCTTCTCTAGAATCTACAGTTTGGCCTGATTGTACATTTGCTCAGTCAGTACATTTCCAAAAGCCAGCTCTCCCTTGGCTGAAATTCTGTCTTTATCCTATGCAACCACTAGATGGCACTGGTTGCCTGATGTCCTTCTTGCTGCTCCAGGATTTCCCCACCCTCCCACCCAGCCCCGCCCCGCAATTGATTTTGAAATGAGAAAGCTTATCTGGCAACCTTATCCACAAACACTGAGTTGACATCTCTTTCTGAAATGAATTAAAGCTTTTTTTTTTTTCATTCTATTTGTGTTTTATCTTTTAAGGACCATTACATCATTTTGTTCCTTTGATTCTCCAGAGGCTTTTACAAGTCCATTAGAACTTCAGCAACTCAAGATGTTTCACACCCGTGAGAGCTACCTTCTCTAACACATTCTGTGCTTTTCCCGCAGAAGCATAAGCCACGAGAAGCCTTACTTCCTATCTGGGATACTGGCAACAGGAGCATCGTTAAGAGTAGTAAAGCGATTCTGTGACCTGCCTTCCAACCACAGGAGCTCAGATGCTTGTCCCGCAGGGCTTCAGAGAAATCACGTTTGGGGGCCAATGCATCAGTTGTGGGTCATAAACAGGACAGGGGCTGTATTCAATAAAAGACTGAACCAACACACTCTTCCATGATACGGGATTTGTGAGAAGTATTTTTAAGAGAGTAATAAAATGTACCTGTGGTTTAAAACTGTCTCTTGAAATAAGTACATTCGTTATATTAGCAATTGAAGTAACATATCAGCAAGAAACACAACCAAGATATATTCTGAGCACTACTGAAGACCTACTGTTGTGTGCCCTCGGTGTGAAACATATTATTGCTGTTAATTTTTCAGAGCTTTGATTATTGCATGTAAGCTGACATAAAATAAATCAGTGGGCGCCAGCTACCGTATTTCTCAGTCGGATCAAAAGGAAGGAATGTGATTGGTTATCACCGAGGAGGTGGTACCCCCGTCCTCTCAGCCTGTGAAAGGGATCCCCATAGGATCAGGATCAACAGCCCCAGGTGTGAGTGTGTACAATCTGATCGCTTATTCTAAATATGTGTACCCCCATTTACCATCCAAATCCCAACTTGTGTTTAGCTTCCCCCAGTCTAAAATTTATTTATTTATTTGTTTATTATTTATTTATTACATCTCCTAAAGTAAAGGTTGTCATGAATACAAGGATAGGGATGTTCTTTCCCAATAAAGAAAAGAAAAAGGAATAAGGAAATAAACTCGCAAAGTTCAGGAGGTGATTCTTAATGTTTGTTACCACTCTACTGCTTTGGGGCAAATACTTATGGATCCAAGCAAGGAGAGGCAGGCTGAGAAAGGATGGAGTGACATTTGCCAAAATCCCAAATGCTCGATTGAATGAAATAGGACTAGATCACAAATGGAACGTGTTTCATCTCTCGGTTTTCTATAGCTGAATTTATTTGTTTACTTGAGAAGGACTGTCTGCTTCCATGTGGCATTTGAAAAGCATTTGGCTGCCATGTCTAATGTACCCAACCAGCAAGCCAAGTCTCAGGGTTCCGAAAGTAGCCCAGTTCACCACTGGTTGCAAGCAGTGACCCCAGTTTGTCCGGTTTCACTCTATGGGCTATGAGAAGGACTTTTCTCCTGGATGAGGAGACAAAGCGGAAGCCAATCCCAGAATGTATTTAGTGTTTAATCTCAGTGGTTCTTTGAAACAGTTGAAGAGTTTCCCCCATAGTGAGAAGAAAGTATGAAGCCAACTCGATCCCTAGAAATGCAATATTAGGAGAAATTATGCTTTTCAGTTCTAATACACTTGTCTTCTTAAAGTTGCCCAATTTGTTTTCTTCTTTTCAAAATTATTATCGTTAGGTCTGGAGATGGGAGAACCGTGTTCAAAGGTTCATTTAGTTAAGTGCTTTTTAAGCATTTGTTTTGACTTAAGTTGACCACGCTCTGTTTTCTCCAATTGCCCTATAAATTAGCATGGAATTATTGCCTTTTGCCCAAAGAAAAAGAAGTGGAAAATAGTAATAATGGTAAGACAAATCCAGAATAGAACTTTGAATCTTGGAAGAGTTTACTTACTTTCCAATGAAAGAGTTAGGGTGTAGGCAACAGATATCCTGTGTGTGTGTGTGTGTGTGTGTGCGCGCGCGCTCACACATGTGTGTGTTAAACGCCACATAAGAATTAGTTTATATTTTAAGAATCCCGTTTCTTTGGAAAATCGACTGTGTTGGAGGTAGACTCATCTTTTCTACTATTTTTGGACATGCTCACTAGTCTTTCCTTTCTCTGGTTTTTTTTCCATCTGACATGCTTGCATGATTAGACTACAGATCATTCAATTTAATAACTCTTGATTTTCTGCAATCTTTGGCTTTGGGCTCTACGGTGATATAACAATCTCACTGCAGTCGGCTTCAGCCAGACGACTGGATCTGCCGGTTACCTTAGCGTGGTGCCAGTGGGGGTGAACACGGACTACATTTCAGGAAAAACAGACTGATTTGTTCAGGTGTGAGCAGTGGTTTCTTAACTGCCAAAACATTCCAGTTCAACAAGATGTTCCAGGAAAATATAATTTTGGAACCAGTCGGTTCAGCTCTAGGTGGGAGAGGCTGCGTAATTACCAGAATTATCCAGAAACCAAGAGAGCTGGGTCTTAGCCTCACAGCAACCCAAGGCTGCCAGGAGCAGGTAGGTGGGTTCGGAGCCCCCCTGAAGGAGAGGGAATGGACAGTAAGGGAAGGAACTGAGCCAGGCGTCTTTCATGACAGAAGTTACCGGAAAGTGCCAGGACCAAGTCATGGGCAGAGACTGAAGAAGGCACTGAGGCGCTAGGTGGAGGGCATCTCAAGCCTGAATCCGATTGGTCTCAGATTCCCTAAGATCTTATCAGAGCCTCTCTCTGCTGTTTTGCTGTCTACATTCTTCTCTCTCCGCTGCCGCTTCTTATTACTTTATCTCTCATTTGAAAAGGTTTCATTATTTAATGATCTGCAGCATTTCAGCACATGAATCCGGTCCACATTTTTGAGCTGTAAGAAGAGCATGTCCTGGAGTCGCTTTCTATCCTCATTCCGCTTCACATAAACCTGAACAAGGCACAGAGTTATGGGAGAGAGGTACCGTAGAGAAATAAATAACTCAGCAAGTTCTCTTTGTTTGGATACTTGGCTATTTTCTCAAGATTTTGTTAAATTCCCCAAATTTCACTGCACATCATGCTATTAAAAATCAATTCCCTCCCAGCGGTGTAACGGAAGAGGGTCCCACTCTGACAAAGGATCAAGGGCTATTGATGGTTGAAGAATATAATTCCATGTTCTGACTTTAAAGACAAAACAACATATTCCCATGAGCCTCCAGAGGAAGCCGACTTTACGTAGGTGCCGGTTGACAAATATACATGTTCCTGTGATAGCCAACGAGAGAAACCATCTGAATGTATAAGCTAAGGCGACTTCACACAGAGATAATGAGAAAACACAGTTCTGGAAAGGCTGATCCTCAGACCGTCAAAGAATTTCAAATCTCTGGTTTGTGGCCAGGATTTTTCACACAGCTAAATCATAAATAAGGTTTCATAGGGATCCGAGTTAGGTCCAAATATTAAATATATCACTAACAATGATCAGTCTGTCTGAGCTGGTGTCTACATGCACAAACTTGTTTGGCTTTTTGATGGGTATGAAAATCTTTTTAGTTCTAAGAACAGATTAAATTCACAAGTGCCTTTCCCAACTCCTACATATTGCCAAACTGGCTCAACTGATTCTTTTTTCCTCCTCTGTCAGGGCATAGGATAAATAATCATATGTATATTTAAAACACAAAGGGAAAAGTGCTAATGCCTGAAGAGTTTGAATAAGGCTTAGCCAGAGCCAACATACTGTTGCTTTGAGAACACAGTGAGAAAATGCGATCAGTGCCATTTACTACAAGACAGCGATTTCTCTAAGTCATGACATCAAGTACCATCTTTGTTACTTTCCTCATCTTTGAAAAACCAATTCCTAGCACTGTTCATTTACTCAGCAGAAACACTTTGAAGCATAAGACAACACAGTGGAGCTCCAGAGAGAAAAGGGTTTTATAGTGCAGGATTTCATTATTACTAGTGCTTTCACATCAAATTTATTTTCATATCAAGATTTTTAAACACCATTTATGTTTATACCACACCCTTCATCCAATATGTGACTTAAAAAAAAAGAAGGAATACATTTATTTAGTCTGCTTTGGAAGGAAGGAAGGAAGGAAGGGAGGGAGGGAGGGAGGGAGGAAGGGAGAAAGAGAAAGAGAGAAAGAAAGAGAGAAAGAAAGAAAGAAAGAAAGGAAGGAAGGAAGGAAGGAAGGAAGGAAGGAAGGAAGGAAGGAAGGAAGGAAAAGAGAGAAAGAAAGAAAAGAGAGAAAGAAAGAAAAGAGAGAAAGAAGAAAAGGGGCACCTGGGTGGCTCAGTTGGTTAAGCGTCTGACTTCAGCTCTGGTCGTGATCTCACAGTTCATGAGTTCGAGCCCCGTGTTGTTGGGCTGTGTGCTGACAGCTTGGAGTCTGGAGCTTGCTTCAGATTCTGTGTCTCCCTCTCTCTGCCCCTCCTCTCCTCATGATCTGTGTGTGTCTCTCTCGATCAAAAAAATTTTAATAAATGAACATTAAAAAAAGAAAAGAAAAAGAAAGGGAATACAAATTAGATTGTAAAACAAGGTAAATATTCTCAACAATTCAAAAAATAATAAAATTCATTCCTAAAAAGAATGTAGTGAAAGTGTTGTTGTCAAGCATTATTGGGGACACTGTAATTAGCTTCAGTCATTGGAGAAAACTATTTGAAAATATGTGTACTAGTGCCCAACAAAATAACCTAAAATACCCTTAAGTGCAAGATGTTCAGCAAAGAAAAATATAGAGTAAGAGAAAAACTGGAGGCAATTTTAGCATCTTCTATTAGTATAACTGAGCAACTTTTATTACAACCTTACAATCCTGATTATATAGTCAGCACTGTCCTTATTCTCCTAGAAGCAATGGAGAAAGATACTTATAATAAAATGTGACTCTTAGGGGCGCCTGGGTGGCTTAGTTGGTTAAGCGTCCGACTTTCGCTTGGGTCATGATCTCGCGGTTCGTGGGTTCGAGCCCCGCGTCGGGCTCTGTGCTGACTGCCAGCTCGGAGCCTGGAGCCTGTTTCAGTCTGTGACTCCCTCTCTCTCTGACCCTCCCCCTGCTCACGCTGTCTCTCTCTCTCTCTCTCTCTCTCTCTCTCCTAGAAATAAATAAAAATATTTTTTAAAAAAATGTGACTCTTAAAAGCAGAATACAATTTAAGGAATGCAAAATGGCATATACAGTATTACTTTAACCGAGTCAAAAGATTACTATGATTAAAGACAAAACAGAATGTGCAAAAAAGATAATAGTTGCTAGGTTAAGAAAGTGGGATACTTTGCCTTTTTAGAAGTTTAACTCCCAAATCAAAAGGGGAGAGGAAAAAAAAAAGATTTTGGAAATCAGAAAGAGGATAGAAGTCATTGCCTCATCAGAAAAATTGCCAAAACCAAAAATAATGTATCTTCGTGGAAGGCCCAGCTGCGAAAACACGAAGCTAACCTCAAGACTGAGTTTATTCAGGTAAAGTCACTGCCCGAATGGGGCTGAAGCATCAGGCACTGGTTCTTGTTACACAACTTGAAAACCACCTCCAGGTTGCAGGGAAATGAAAAAAGGGAGGCTCGGGCTTCTGAAGAGAGACTTGAAAAGTTAAATATGTTTCGTCTGGGGGAAAAAGATTGAGAGGTGATCTCATTTCAGTGTTTGGATACCTGCAGTAGATATTCCAGACCCAAGATTGTGACCTGTCCCATTCACTCAGAAGCAACAGAAAGCTGCAGGAGGAAAGGGTTACATTAGAAAGATTTCCTCTCAAAGATAATTACATGTTTATTCCACTTTTAGTCTGAATGACAGGATTACAGTCCCCTCCCCATCTGTAATCCAGGGAGAATAATGCTTGCCACATAAGTTTTAATGGATATAACATCTGTACGATACTTTGAGCCCTTCAGATGAAAGATGCCATGTGAATGCAAGGAATTATTGCTATTATTTTTGTCTCCTGTCTTCCCTATTGGTATGGGTTTCCTTGTGACATTTATGGGACCCCTCCAGCCAGCCAGCTGCTCTGTAACATGTCATCCCAGGGATATTTTAAGTCCTTCACGTGGTTCTGATTGTACCCAGAACAAGAGCAGCTGAAATGTGAATTGTTTGTCTTGAAGGAAGTAGAAGTAGTCACAATACCCCTTCAGGGCTTAGGGGTCAAAGTTTTTCCTAACATCCACTGGAAGGCTCATGCCCACGCATCATCATGGTGGCGCGTTTGGTGGGTTTTGTCTTTCCATCTATTTCCTTTGAACAGCGTCATCTACTGGCAGAGCCTTGGACAAATATCTTGTTCCAAGGTCTCTTTTTTTAAGGCTTCTGTCAGATTCGACTGACATCTATGAATTCCTAACCCCGTATGCCTGGCAATCAGCAGACCTTTGACATAAGTCATCTCATTTTGTAAAATAATTTTCTTTCTTTTCTCCGGTGAAGTAGCAGTATTGGCTTTATCTTCTGATCAAGAGAAAAACGGGAAAATGCGGGAAAATTGGAAGAAGCAACAACTGGAAGGTAAATCATCTAAACCACTAGTACTCAGAAAAACAGTCACCACTGATGTTTTGATATACTTCTCGGGTTTTGAGTTTTCCTCATGTGTGGGTGCGCACGCATGTCTTTTACCTGCTTCATGTTATTTTATGAACATTCTCCCACATCATCAAATTTCTTCATAAACACAACTGGCCGGGGTGACATAATATTCCATCCTGGGGAAGGGCCATACCTGGTTTTTATAACATCTGCAATTCAAATGTGTTCATCAGTGGATTATTGATTTAAGACATTTCTATTGGATCCTTCACAATGCTGCAGTCTTCAAAATAAGCCGGGCAGGTGAAAAGAGCAGCCGTCTTCTCATTTCATAGCTAAGGAAGAAGATCCCAGAGGGGTGCAGTCTCCAGTCAAGTCCCACATCCAGGACCTTGAACGACAGAATCCAGGCCGAAGCTCCTGAATGCAGATCTTCCCCATGGCAGACTGCTTGACTTCAGGGAACGTCACCAAATAGTGACCTCCCAGATCAGTTGACTGGTTCCCATGTCGCTCTTAAATTGTGCTGGTAGAGTGGAAGTACAAAATCATCCTGGAATGAGAGAAGGTGAATAACTTGCAGGGTTTTTTAAAAAAACATGCCCTGTTTGTCGTTTCTTGAACACCTGCATTCGTGCAACATACGTATCCCCACTTTATATTTACAAAGCACTTTCCCATCAGAGGTTTGCCACTCATCCTCTGGGTCAGGCAAACCTGGAAATATGGTACCTGTTCTACTTATGATAAAATTGGGACCCAGAAAGAGCTGGGGACTTGCTGGGGCCCCTTGAGTGACTGTGAAACTCAATTTGCTGACTCTTTGCCCCACTGTATCCTAGTGCTTGGGAGTCCTATTTATTTCTCTCTTTCCAGCACTATCAATTTTGTACATCCTTTTTCCCTTTCCCTGAAATAACTTTCTGACTCTTGTATCTAGAAATATCTTCATTTCAGCTCTTCCCCCACAATCTTCCAGGCTTCCTAGTTATAGCACTGTTGGGCTGAATCGAGAAAGAATTTTCCTGGGTGAAAACTTGGCAGCTGTCTGTGAAAAGGGGCACCAAGGTCATTAACAATGCTGAACTGATTCTGTGAGCACTGGGGTGTGAGCTGGGCTCAGAGGCGGGTTCTTGTCATTCACATTTCATTTTACAGCTGAAGCTAACAAAGCTTAAAAGGACAAATCACTGGGGGGTGCCTAAGGGACTCAGTCTCAGGTCATGATCTCATGGTTCGTGAGTTGGAGCCCCACATTGGGCTCTGTGCTGACAGCTTAGAGCTTGCTTGGGATTCTCTCTCTCCCTCTCTCTCTCTGCCTGCCCCTCCTCCACTTGTGCACAGGTGCGTGTGCGCTCTCACACACACACTCTCTCTCTCTTTCTCTCTCTCAAAATAAATAAACATTAAAAACATTTATAAAGGACAAATCACCGGTTTAAGGAAGCAGGAAGCTAGACCCCAAACCCAGGCCATCTGACGCTGGCTGTATCATCAATCCTCTGTGGCACATTTGTTCTAGCATCACATGAGAATTACATAGAATGAGAGATCCCCACTCCTGGGCCAATTTATACCAAAAAGTAAGGCAAGCTTGAGTGGACATTCAAGTGGCTTTACTTATAGAACCATGTGCCTCTGCTACAGGAACTTGCGTTTTGTTAATGGTTTACTTTTTGAAAACCAAAGGTCTAGAGAATAAAATTGTATCGAACAGTGAAATTTCACCAAGAAGCAGAGACACGATAAGTAAATCCAGGCTGTTGGGTCTTGGCAAACTCTCGATTATAACTCACACGGTGCTGCTCTCCTAATCTCGCCCCTGCCTCCCTGTTTCAGTCGCCAAAACTATAATATTGACAGATTAATGTCCGTATAATTAGACCAGTTCAGAAATCCTCCCCAAAAAGGTGTCTGGGATATGTCTAAAAATGGATAGTTGAGGACTACAAGAATGTAAGACATATTCAGCAATCAAAAAAATATTCCTAATGGCTTTACTTTTACTTCATAAATCAAAGTGGTTTAGTTCCTGGGTTATGATGTAACAACTGGTATAAAACTTTAGTGGGAGTTTCTATTCTAGTTTAATAGGACTATACAAACAAAAACAATTGAAAGAATCCAGGGGCACCTGGGTGGCTCAGAGGGTTGAGCACCTGATTCTTGATTTTTGCTCAGGTTATGATCCCAGGGTTGTGAGATCTAGCTCTGCATCGGGCTCTGCACTGAGTGTGGAACCTGCCTGAGATTCTCTCTCTCTTTCTCTCTCTCTCTCTCTCTCTCTCCTCCCCCATGTCTCTCCCCAACTCATGCTAAAAAAAAAAGAGAAAGAAAAAGAATCCAAAGAATAATTACAATAAAGAAATAAATAAATAATAAAGTAATGAGGTCATAAGATAATTGTCACCCAATTTGGATTCTATATTTTCAAGGAGAACTAACCTTCACACCTTCCTTCTTTTTCTTTCCCACTGCTGAGCTACACTGATTTACATTCTTAACCCCATGAGACTAAATAACTTGACACTACCTGCCAGCTACTTCTTTGATCCAGAACTCACTCTACTCCAATCAGTCCTGAGAATCAAATATTAACTCATGTCATGGTTCCTAATCTTTTGCCTGGCAATCCACCCATCCATCCTTCTAGCTGTCTTTAGAATTATTTCCCCCAAATACAAAATGGATCCTGTCACACCTCAAGTTCAAAGCCTCCAATGCTTCCTTCATTTGGTAAAGGCTGGCAGCCAAGTGTCACCTCTATAGGTCTCTTTGGCCAATCTCTCTAGAATCTTCTTCTAGCAGATTCTTCCTCAAACCCTATTGTTGGACACATACCCCCCTCAACTCCTAACCCCTTCCTAACTCTCTGTCTGCATAACCAACATTTTCTTTTTCCCAGGCCAAAGGGAGAAGTGATCCTACTCTCAAATAAGGCTATTTTCTCCACCTGGAAACTCCGTTGGTTATTCTTTCTTTCTTCTTTATTTTCAATCCTTCCCTTTCAACTGACTTCCTTCCAGACTGTCAATAGATTCAAGTACCTCACATTTTAAAACTAAGTCATTTCTGCTTCCCTTGGCTATTTTCTAATCCTCTCTCCTTTTATTCCCAACTGTTGCCCTAGAAGGAATGGTCTAGCGGATGAGACTATGATTCAGTAGGTCTAGTGGGACAGCAGAGTCTGAACTTCGGACAAGTTCGCAGGTGGGCCCAGTGGAAAGGGTCTCTAGACAATCCACTTCTTCGACTCACATTTATTCTTCAATCCACCATAATCTGGCTTCCACCCCACCACCTCTACACCCTGGCAATTTGTCAAATCTAATGAATATGTGTCAAACCTTATGATCTTTTGGCAGTATATACAGTTTACTATTCCCTTTGTGAAACTTCTTCCTTGACTTCCATGACACTCCACTTGGTACTTTTCATCCTTCCCCGATCACCCATTTTTAGGCTGCACTACTAGTTCCTCTTTAATCTTACTCTGCTCAGGCTGCCATAACAAATTACCATAAGGTTGGGGGACTTAAACAACAAAGATTTAGTTTTTACAGTTCTGGAGGCTGGAGGTCCCAGATCAAGGTCCAGTAGGATCAGTTTCTTATGAGAACTCTTTTCCTCACTTGCAGGTGGCATCTTTCTTGCTGTGTCCTCATATAACTTTCCCTCAGTGTGTGCGCACGGGGAGAAATCTCTCTCTCTTCTCTTCCTCTAAGGCCACTAATACTATTGGATTGGGACCCCAACTTTATGACTTCATTTAACCTTAATTATCTCCTAAAAACCCCATTTCCCAAATCAGTCATATGGGGGGTTAGTGCTTCAACGTGTGGAAATTTGTTTTATGGACAATTCAGTCTAAAGCATCTTCCTTTGTAGTATCTTCATAAGTTCACATTGTCCAGAGTTCTGTCCTCTGCCCTGCCATGTTTTTTCATTCCTCATACCATTTCTGGATAGTTTCATCTACATTCCTGGCATCGACTACATTTATATGTATGTGAGAGTTATATCTTTATTGCAGTCCCTCTTGTGTGCATCCAAACACTTTCCAGATGCTTCCACCTGAATGACCCACAGGAATCTCAGATTCTGTATGACCTGCTCCTCCTGTTGCCTTTTCATCTCTATAATCAATCCATCAATCATACCAAAGAAGCTGGATCACTCCCTCAAGCAAGCCCACTTCTCCTGCCCACTCTTACCTCCTCTGCACTCAGGCCTTTGAAACTCCTTCATACTACTCTGGATTTAGACCAGGACCTTCCAAGCAGAAAAGCAGAGGGCATAAGAATAGTCATTATAGTAGACTACTTGGGTTTAAATTCCAATTCCATCCTACCACTTAATGTTGTGACCTAAGGCAACATACTCACTGGGCCTTAGTTCCCCCCAATCTATAAGATGAAGATTACAATAATATTACTTACATCATTGGGCTGTTACGAAGAGTAGAAGAAATCACCCATATGAAGCTTTTAGCTCGACACAGAATGAAAATTCTATTACTATTAGTTACTATTGTAGTTATTTGCTCCTCCTTTCTATTCATCCTGGAATGGCTTTCTCCTCCCTTGTCTCCCTAGTAAATACCTACTTGCCTTTCAAAATTCAACTCAAAAGAATGGTTTGTAAACTGATGTGTGGTGATTGTTGCACAACTTGATAAAATTACTTAAAAACTTTGAATTGTATGTTTGAAATGAGTGAATCATGATTATTTAAAATTCCCCAAGTAAGTTATGTTTCAAAAAATGAAGCTCAAAACTTCAACTCCAGCATGAATTATTTTTTGTTTGTTTTTGTTTTTCTGTAGTCCCCTTGGATTAATGACCACTTCCTCCTTTACTGCACCCAGTACCTACTTCTATTACAGCTCCGATATTACTTGTGGGCATCATGTCTTGAGAAATGATGCCTTTTACCTTTGTATCTGCATTTTTAGACCACTTAAGTGAATTATTGAATGAATTAAATTCTACTTGAACAATGGTCCAACAAGGTTCATGCCTTTCATTCAGTTGATGTTAGTCTCTTAAGTCTCTTTAATAAATAGCAGTTCACCACCTTTTATTTCCATGCTATTTATTTGTTAAAGAAACTGGATTATTTCTTCTGTAGAAGACCCACATGTTGAGTTTGGCTGATTAAATCCTCTTAGTGTTGTTCGTTTGTTCTCTTTCCGTTGTATTTACTGTAAACTCATGATTAGATCTAGGTTATGTCAGGAACTGTGAAGGATCTGAGGTTTTATCCCTCTTGCATGCTAACAAATCAGTCTGCCTCAGTTCCATGGATGCTGGCAGAAGACATGAGACTCCTGGGTCAAAAACAAAGGACGGTTATTACAACAATAACAGTAGCCAGAGCATCAACATTTGTGCTCCTTCCTGAGCCCCAGTTCCCAGAGAGTGATGCAAAGAAGGAATTTTGCAAGCTTTTCAGCTGATTCTAATGTGTAGCCTGGTTTAGGGACCAGGGATTCAGAGGTTTGATTGGATTTCGTAAAATCTAACTGCTCCATTATTTAGTCTCATATCCCCAGTGCTTAACAGTGCGCTTGGCACCAAGTCCGTTCTCAATAAATAATAATTGCTAACATTTATTGAATATTATCTATTGTAAGCATCTTTCACATTTTTTCCCACTTAATTCTCGCAACAATCCTTTGAGTTAAGTACTAGTGCCATTATTCAATCTTTATATCTGAGGTGATGGGGCACCAAAAACTTAAGTAACTTGCTCAGAGTCAGGGAAGCGGCAAAGCCAGAATTCAAGCTTAAGGCTCCAGTGACAATGCTCTTACTGACTACACTGTAGGTTTCAGACAGGACTGTAGAATGAATAAATAAATAAATTTCCTAGTTTCCTTGAGCAAGAGTTGCTTTGTTATATTGAATAAACTTACAAATAAGACATACAATGCCTAGGGCTGCCTGGGTGGCTCAGTTGGTTAAGCGTCCGACTTTGGCTCAGGTCATGATCTTGTAGTTTGTGAGTTCGAGCCCCATGTTGAGCTCTGTGCTGACAGCTCAGAGCCTGGAGCCTGCTTCAGATTATGTGTCTCACTTTCTCTCTTCCCCTCCCCTGCTTGTGCTCTGTCCATCTCTCAAATATATATAAACATTACAAAAAAAGTTTTTAAAAAGAGAGAGAGAGAGATACCATTCCCGTTTCTCTACCTTGATTGTTAGACCTGGAAAGACCTTACTCTGACCTTTTGGACTTTCCACGAATAAGGCAGTTAGAGTAAAACAATGATATGAAACATAATGATGTGCCCAAGTTACACAGCTAATTAACGGCAGAGCTGAAACTAGAATACAAGTAGCAAAGTGCTACACACAGATGAGAACTTGGTAATCACTTTGATGTTGATGAAGTGTTGGAAAACAAATATAGATTTTCTGTTTCCTTTGGGAAAAAATGATTTCAATTTAACTGAAAAACACATGTTGGAGTTCAGAGAAAAGAAGAGATTTTCAGTACAAGCGGTTCTTTCCTCAGTATAGTCTTCCCCTTTGCCCTCGTGTGAAGTATATGGAGGAAAGGCCTTGGGCACCAGTCCTGGGACCAACCGTTGGTCTCCGTTGGTCCATGTCTTTGGTCTGAAAAGGGAAAAAGTAAAGCAGACTCAGAGGGAGCTCACCCATCCGGTGAGCGCTCTCACAGGGGGGGCCAGATGCTTCCTGCTTGGATGTATTCAAATATAAAACATGTGGACTTTATATTCAAAGACAGCGTTCAAGAGCATCGCAAGGCATAAGCCATTTTTGGAGACAATATTTAAAAAATAAAACCTATGTTGCCTTCGTCTTTTGGCTGCCTGCTATTCTTTTGTTATCTGCCCCTCTTCCATGACTTAGAATTACCTGTTGCATAAGAGGCGGATTTTAGTTCCTGGAGGAATCTGATTCAAAATGTACTTTCTCTTCTATTCATTCAGGCATGGGGCAAATAGTTTTTTGAGTACCTCATATGTCAAGGCTTGTGTCAGGTAGAGGTTATCCCCAAAATGAACAAAAATATGGTTCCTATCTTCATGAGGTTATAGTTAGAAAACATGAATCAAATAAAAATAGAATTATATAATTATAGATGATGTTAAGTGTTATGAAAGAAAAAAAAAGGAAAGATAAGATAGCTTAATAGAGGAAACTAATGTAGATTGAAACCTAAGAAAACCCTCTGCCACTGAAACAGAGAGCAATATTGGTGATTTTGGCTAAAGCAGATATACTAGAATGATGAGGGCAGAAAGATTTGAGGACCTTCTATGTGCAAAGTATTAAACCAGGTTGTCAACAAATGATAGGCAATCAAAAATCAATAGAAAACTGATAAATAGGAAAGGAGGAAGGTGAAAATGGAGTATGAATTTACTCATGACATTGGATTATTGTGGATGAAGCAATTAGACATTGGGTTTGCTCTGAAGTGATCTTTCAACCTATATTCATTGTGCCAAGTCTCGTGCTTGATTTCCAAAGATAGACTCAAAGGGACAAGTCCTCTAAATAGCTCAGCGGCTCTAAGTCACCTATGAAGATCTTTTCAGGTCAATAGCTCCCCTAGGAAGGCCATATTATATGCCCAGACTAATCCTGGGGAAACTGGTGGAAACTGATGTGAATGCCAATTCTGTGTAAAATCCAGTAGTACCCGTGTAATTTCATCACATTATTCACCATAGGAAAATAATAACAAACAGTTCCCTGTGAAGTGCTGATTTGCAATACTAGGAAAGCATGTAACCTGAAATATTAAAATGCAATTATTAAATAACTAAGTTCATTCAGCCACAGACATTAATTGATGTCACTACTCCAAAGCATACAACATGATTAAATTGGCCATGGCTGGCTAACATGGTGTTTTCAAATGTCTTCACAAAAGATTTTGTAAAGACAGACCAGGCTGTTATTGTGGTAGACAATTAACGATTAGCCTATCTAGGACCCTCTTCTTTCTTGAAAACAGAGCTTGCCTTCTTTTGGGAAACTGTTTCTCCCCACTCCTTTATTCCCCCATTCTAATAATTAGGCTGAAAGGATTCTGCCATCTTCTTTCATGGCTCCGCACCCTGGACACAGCAATCGCCCCTAAGATGGGCCTATGACCCAACCTGAGCCAAGTCTAGTTCCCCACTCTCCTGTCCATGGCTATGTGTCCCGGAATTGGGCAGGTAATCCAAAACAAGGCCATCTGATGGTTCTGAGATTTTTCAGCTATTGCTGGAAGAAAAGTCCCTTCCTGTGGATGGCAATGCTGATAGGACATGATCCCAGGAGCTTTTGGTAGCAGAGCCACAGTTCTAGCTTCATGGAGAAAGCTGGACAACAGAGAGAAATGAAGGTGAAAAATGGATTCCTGAAAGCATTGCCATCCTAATTCCAGTCTCTGAATTCCCTGAGCAGCCCCGGTCCCTGTATGTCTGAGGCTGTTCCTCATTTCTGTGACCCTACTACCCACCCAACATCCACTCACAGAGTCCCCATTTTACTTGAGCTGGAGTTAAAGTTCTGCCTCTGGAAACCAATGCTGTCTGACTGAAAACATAACCCATCAACTTGTTTAAATGACTGAGAAAGCCCCATCCAAGGTGCAGCACTCTTTTCTACTCATGTAGACAAGAGTAACACACCACAGCACTTCAGCCCTTACCACCACACAACAGAAGCGAGACATAGATCTTCCCTCTCTGAACCACTCAGACATCTTTGTGAGATTCCTACAAGAGAAAAAAAATGCAGAAAAGGACTTTAGAGCACAATAGAGAATAAGTAAATTACTTTACGAGATGATCAGTGTCTCATCATGTCAAGGCAGGTGGCTTGACTGGTGTCATGAAGGATGAGTAGAAGTTTGCCAGGCTGACAGCAATCTAAACAGAGGGAACAGCACTTATAAAAGCTTAGAATTTCAAGAAGGCATTTGGGACTTACTTAGTTTTACAAACTATTTTCTTTCTCAGGTTAAAGAAGTTAGAGGAAAAACACTGCAGTTGACGAAGACTACATTATGATAAACATTAGCGTTAGCAATAGCTAATTACAATCTGGGTCCCTTGATTATTAAACTATTCTGCATGAAAGTAAGATAACTAGTGTAACCCACCTCCAATAGAATAGAGTTCCACTGTGTTCTTTATCTATGGTGAGAAAAATGTGAACAAAACCCAGCCCTTGGAGTCCTCCAGAAGCCCACATAGCAAGTGTTCACAGAGGAATAGCCCATTCCTTCTTCATGGGGAACAGCTGAGATGCTGTAGAGAAGAGAAATTTTAAGATGGTGCTTGAAATGTTGCTAAGATTTCCTCAAGCAAAAATGGATTAGAACAGAAGTTCTTGAACAATAGTCCAGGGACCTATAGGGATTCCTGAGACCCTTTCAGTTGATCCAAGAAGTAAAAAGTATTTCATAGAAATGCTAAGACGTTATATGCCCCGTTTCCTTCTCATTCTTTCATAAGGGTACAGTGGAAAACTCTACAATTGAGAAATTGGCAAAATTCAGGGGACTGATCATTTTTCAATGACAATTTCATGGTGTTACAAAATGATGTATGGATGAAAGACCTCTTCAAATAGCAAGAGATACCATTGAATTTTGAAATAAGAACATAAGAACATTTATCAACATGGTTACAAGTTCCACATAATAATAACCTTTATAAAAACTATGATTTGTCAAATTTGGTACAGTATCATAGAAAATTATCCACAACTATCTGGAAACTTTTTATTTTTTTTTATTTTTTATTTAAAAAAAATTTTTTTTAATGTTTTATTTATTTTTAGGAGAGAGAGAGAGACAGTGCGAGCAGGGGAGGGTCAGAGAGAGAGGGAGACACAGAATCCGAAGCAGGGTCCAGGCTCTGAGCTGGCAGTCAGCACAGAGCCCGACGCGGGGCTCGAACCCACGAACCGCGAGATCATGACCTAAGCGAAAGTCGGATGCTTAACCGACTAAGCCACCCAGGCGCCCCTGGAAACTTTTTAAAAATACCTCTCCCTTTCCAACTATATTTATGCATGAGATCAGATTTTCTCCATATACTTCAGCAAAACAACATATTCCAGAAAATTGAGAAGTTGAATTTACCTGTCTTCTATGAACCAGATGTTCAAGAGATTTATAAAAATGTAAAACAATCTCCATCTTCTCACTCAATGCTATAATGTTGGAAAATATGGTTCTTTTCATGAAATAGGTTGTATCAACATGTGTTGTGTGTTGAATTATGTCTCCTAAACAATGCTAAAGTCCTAATTCCCAGTGCCTATGACAGTGACCTTACTTGAAAATGAGATCTTTGCAGATGATCAAGTTAAGATGAAATCATTAGGGCAGGCCTTAATCCAATATGACTGGTGTCCTTATAAAGAGAAATTTGGGCACAGAGGCAGACATACACAGTAGGAAGTTAGTGTGAAGACACAGAGAGAATGTCATCTGCAAGCCAAGGAACACTTCAGCCTCCTAAGAGTTGGAGAGAGACATGGATTCGACTCTTCCTCACAGCCCTCAGAAGAAACCAACTTTGCCTACACCATGATTTTGGTCTACTAGTCTACGATACTGTGAGACAATAAATAAAGATGTTAAGCTACTCATTTCATTATGCCAGCATCTAGGAAACTAATACAACATGTAATTCATTTATTATTTTTAATGAATTTATAAAAATATTTTTTATTTTCACAAGTTTTATTTGCAGTATGACAAACATGGGTAGACACAGAGCATATAAGCAAAAGATCTTTGAGTCCTCAGCAATTTTTAAAAATGAGAAGAGATCCTAAGAGCCAAAAGCACGAGGACCACAGAATTAGAGAGTTCCCAGTAAAAAGGCCACTTGAACTGAGACAATGGTTCCCAAATACCAGTTCCTAGACAGCTACATCAGAAACAAACAAACAAACAAACACACAGATTCCCGGGCTTTCTCCATACCCACGGATTCAGAATCTTCCAAGTTCTGTCCAAGGAAATTGTATTTCTACCAAGCTCCCCCAGCTAACTTTTGTACGTAATTGAAGTCTTAGAGGCAGAAATGCCCAAAACGAGATGAGAGTTATTTCAGCCAACCCCTTTGGTGTACAAGAATAGAGAGGCTCAAGTTTGCTCAAGTAATAAAGAAGTTCCTTGCAAAGATACATTGGGCATCACTGGTGGGGGGACGGGGGGAGAGGAACCAGCTCCCTCCCCAAACAGGTGCTGTAATAGAGCCCCACCTCAAAAAGCATTGGGAGATCACAGTGTCTCCAGGGATGCCAGCAAGCAGTGTTTGTGGCTCTTTATGTCTGTCTTCAGTATGACTAAGCTTTGTGACTTTGCAGGAAGAGTCCTACCCGGTCAGCTTCCTTCTGTCCCTTCTCCAAGTATCTGCTTCTTCAGACATTTGGCTGCACATGGTTTTGGCTTATGATGCCTCGGATTCACCTCAAGGCAACTTTTTAGCTTCCACTTTATTGCCAACTGGCAGATTCCTTTGTCTTTCTTACTTCGGTACTTGAGATGGAAAATCTGATTGGTCCATTTGTCTCCTGGGGCCAGGTCATGCTCACATCTACTGGAGAGCGAATGGCTTTGCTGCCCTGGAATCAGATGCTTGTATCTGGTTTACTAGGTCCCTGTGAGTGCAGGGCCTAGATAAACAAGATATTTAACATGAAAGTCCATCAAACACACGGTGGGCAGCACATTTTCCCCTTAGATCGTGCTGTGGGCAGAATGGGCATTAACAATTGTCATCTTCACAACAATTTTTGTTTTTGCTTTTGTAGTTCCAAACACTTTCGAGGGTTTTTTTAAATATATTTTTTAATGTTTTATTTATTTCTAGGAGAGAGAGAGAGAGAGAGCGTGAGCAGGGGAGGGCCAGAGAGAGAGGGAGTCCCAGACTGAAACAGGCTCCAGGCTCCGAGCTGGCAGCCAGCACAGAGCCCGATGCGGGGCTCGAACCCACGAACCGCGAGATCATGACCTAAGCGAAAGTCGGACGCTTAACTGACTAAGCCACCCAGGCACCCCAACACTTTCGAATTTTTTATCAAGATAACTGATTTGCGGGGCGCCTGCGTGGCTCAGCCAGTTAAACATCTGACTTTGGCTCAGGCCACATTCTCAGAGTTCCTGAGTTCAAGCCCCGCATCAGGCTCTGTGCTGACAGCTCAGGGCCTGGAACCTGCTTTGGATTCTGTGTCTCCCTCTTTCTCTCTGCCCCTCCCCCACTCGTGCTCTGTCCGTCTGTCTCTCTCTCAAAAATAAATGAACATTAAAAAAATTTTTTAAAAAGACAACTGATTTGACTAACTCAAATATCTTTTAGATATAAGCACAATCATAGCCTAACTGATGGATTGGTTGATGATAATAATGATGTTAATAGTCAGGCATAAAGATCCTGAAAAAAATAGTGCTTGCATTTCCCACTCACACTCTAATTTAGCCACTATTCATTTGCTACATAATTCAAGTTCTCTTTGCCTTCCTTTTCCTTTTTCTTTATTCCTTCCTACCCAGCCCTCTTTTTCTTCTCCCTCCTACTTTGTTCTTCCTGCCTTGAGGTCTTAGAGATTTTTTTTTAATAAAAAAATAAAGCTCAAGGCACTTTCTAATTTCATTAGTTTTACATTAGGGTTTGATTTGTTTGAGAAGAACAATTTTATATAATGGTTTTGTCCTTTTTTTTGTTTGTTTTGTTTTTTTTTTTTTTGCTTTTTTTAAGAAGGAAAAGCATGAAAATATTAAAGCATTTATCATACATTTAGTAACTATTGGATATTTCAATTATTTGGATTTCCACTTTAGAGCAAACTATAATAGTTGAGATAGGGCAGATACCCTTCCTTTGCATATTGGTACCCATGAATTTTACCATGTGAGACAGTTTAGTTTTGTGCTTGGGTAAATTATAGGTGTGTGTGTCATTGTATAAGTTTTTCTGTGTGTTTGTGTATATATGTTTGGAGTTTTTCTTGGTATGCGTGTGTATCTTTCAACTGAACAAAATTGCATTGTTTTCTTATGTTGTACTGTATATTTTTCATTTGTTGCTCTGAATTGAAAGAAGACAGTTTCTATTTTGACTAAACTGTTGGATTGCTCAAAAAACAAACAGAAACATCTCCAAGATTTTGTTGAATCCAATTAGTTGTATGCAACTTGTAATACATCTGATTCTTATTATATGCTTTTGTGTTTTCTCCAGGAAATCAGTTGAAACTAAGTGACTATGACATTTGACCTACATAGTGAAGGTGTAGATTTAAATTTGCATATTTTATTGTTCTTTGTCTTCTACATGTTAATGCTTCTCTTAGGACACTTATAAAAATTAATTTTTATATGTATGATAGCATAAACTATATAGCATATCAACTCTTCTTTAGGAAATATCTTTGATTCCTGTTTATTTAAATCAACTCACGTTTCCAACTCAATCAATTCATTTATTTGTAACAGAAAATATTGACTCACAAAATTCAAAGTTAAGGAAAGTGCAAAATTTCAGAAGTTTGATCAAGATTTCAGCCCCATTTCTCTACGGTTGTTCTGACTCTGCCTCTTCCATGTGCTGGCTCTACCCTCAGGTCAGCTTCCTTCACTGTAGCAAAATGGCTCAGATTCTCATACCATAGCACCCAGAGGAAGTGAGAACTTACATCCTTGAAACCATTGAACAGAAGTCATTAGCTTCTCCATTAAGGAACAACTCCAATAATGTATCAAACTCTGAACTAATTCCCATGGCCAAGAAAATAATATGCGTTGGCTGGTTTAATCTTAGTTGGGTTATATTCAAGCTGGCTTCCTCTCCTATAATTAACAAAATGGCAATAGCAAATCTAGGCCTCTCATCCATAGACCACTTTTTAGAAGAGAGAGCATTTCTACTCTGCAACTGTTAAATGAAAGCCCTAAGCTCCACTCTACTAGTCACATACCCAAATATGAACCACTCAACTATAGCAGCCCATAAGGAAGAATTACCCTTAGTCCAGGCCCTTCAGGGTCTACCCAAGAGGTTGGCAGCAGGGCAGGGGTGGGAGGGAGGACCAATCTTATACCAACTACAGCCATTCCATGGCGAAAGGTGAAGTGGATGTTGGGGAGCCAATCAGCAATGCCTTTCACACCGATGACCACAAGTGACCATTTCTTGCTCCTCCGTTCCACATGCAGGATGCATGTTCCCTTGAAGAACACAACTTTCCTGATGTACAGATTGTATTTTGCATTCAAATACGCATGACTTCACTTGAGTTGACTCTAAAGAAATCTGCCGGGGAAACATCAGTTAAAGCACAGTAACTCTACTTTCTTCTTAAGTCTGGTAAATTTTTTTGCAAATCATAAAGGAAGGTGGTCCAAGACTCAATTCCCCACACACCCAATTACTTGCAGCTTTTTATTACTGTTTTTCAAATATTTGCTGTCTACCTCTGCACAGCTCAGTCTTGAACGTTTTACTTATTTTTGTGTCTAAAATGAGGAGCTTGCAAAGCAGATCATAACACCTTGAAAACACTTCACAATCAGGCTGCACTCCAACCTCCATGTTTTTAAAATCAAGCTGTTGTGACTTTTCCAAGAAGTCCAAGAACAACTGAGAATTACTTTCTTGAGCAGTCATGCAGGTGCACAGGAAAGAGTCTCAGCCAGCAGACTAGGAGGTGCCAGATCAAGGGACAAAAATTCACTCTCCAACCAAAAGACATTCACCTGGGACCCGCTATCAGAAACAGCCGGGTTGAAGCCTTCTTGACCTACACAACCAGAGAACACATACCCCTACCTCCACCCCGCAATACTTTTAGTCTCCTCTTTATCTTCCAGGGACTGAAAAGTTTTGCCAGGATCACCAGAGAAAGAAAAATATTATATCTGTAGCCATGTAAAATATTTATGACAAAACTCAAAGCTTTTGGAATGCTTTCCACTCATACATATCTTCATAATTGTAAGAAATGTTACCGCACTTGAAAAACCAATGAAACTTTTGAAGACACTACACTTCCACTTCCAAAATGGTTCCAGCTTAATAAATATTAGAATTTTTTAGGTCAACTTAAAGTGTCATAGAAAAACTCTACAAGAAGAAACCTTCACTAGCTGGCATTTTTCTCTAGGGCTCAAACAATCACAACATCACAGAGGCATCATATTATATGCAAACATTTTTTTGCCCCTGAAATGTTCAAAATCAAAAATCACTACATACCACAGGTGACCACGAAGAGTATTACAGAGCCCTTACCTCAACCTGTTGGCCACGTAAGGATGACCTCCCTTGTCCAATGCCAGTTCTCTCTCTGTTCAGTTTAACATCACATTTCCCCAGGCATCCATAACTATTCTGGTCTCTCTTCTATTTCCCATAATTGCCCTGTGTAATATCCTTTTTCATGTTTGTTTTGAAAGCTAGAAATTGTGTTTTTTATATGCTACATTTCCCACATGGCATGTGTGTGGTATGATGTGTAATTGAAAGTTTTCCACTAATCCCTACTGTTGCACAGGTGGGTAAGAACCAGAAACTGATTACTGGAAAACTACAGGCCAAAAGGACATATGTTTATGCACTTTAGGCATTTCTGAAAAGTGAGGCTGGGTCATTATTTCCCTTTCCATCTTCAGCGGACATGATTAAATCATTCCATTCTGAGAATTGTTGTGTTGCTAAGTAAACTTTCCTAGCGTCATTGTTATTTGCCTTAATTGGCTCTGAAAGCTAATCTACTTTGCATTTGTAAAACGTTTCTGGAAGTTTCTTTCTGTTTTGTAAAACATTCCAAAAAGTGGGAAACTTAAGAGCAGAAAATCCCATACGCCTTCAAACTGAGGCTCAGTCAAAGAGACCAAATGCCAACGATCTCACCACTCCAGTGTTCAGAGAAAATAGAGAGGAAAACATAGAAATCAGACATTTGGAGATCAATATTAGCTTTGATGCTTATAAAGAAGACAAAGTGAGGAAGGAAACAAGGCTAGATGAGAAGATGTGGATTTAAAGTTATGACTGAAAGTGCTGATACTTCTTCACCTTTGATTTTACTTTTTTCCCTTTGAATTTAATAGGCTTTTCCATTTCTCTGGTCCCTGGAGCTGAGCAAATACAAACCTCTGACCAGCAACAGACCAGAATGCACTGTCGCTGCAGGGTGATAAGTATAAAAGAAGTAGGAAGATGGGGCGCCTGGGTGGCTTGGTCGGTTAAGCGTCCGACTTTCGCTTGGGTCATGATCTCGCGGTTCGTGGGTTCGAGCCCCGTGTCGGGCTCTGTGCTGACTGCCAGCTCGAAGCCTGGAGCCTGTTTCAGTCTGTGACTCCCTCTCTCTCTGACCCTCCCCTGCTCTCTCTGCGCTGTCTCTCTCTCTCTCTCCTAGAAATAAATAAAAACATTAAAAAAAAAAGAAGTAGGGAGAGAGACAGAAAAACAGAGAAAAAGAAAGGCCTGTATCATGTTCTGTCTACCATACTAACCCATCAGATAGCCTCTCTTCAACCCCTGGAGAAAAATGGAAGTGGGCCAGTGAACAACACAAGCTTTCCTCTTACCCATGTCTCTTAAATCACCAAAACATGAGTTACAAAAAGAGGTGCTCATTCTAACATCTACAAGTTCATGAATATTGCAAGAGATCTTCCTTGCCCTAAATTCAACCAAAATGGCACCAAGACTGGCAGTGTACTTACTCTGAGCAATTTCCAACAAAACAGCTATGAAAACAGAAATGAAGTCAAGTAACGGAAAAACATTTACGAAGCAGCCAAAGGGCTGAAAGATGTTCACTATAAAGTGATTTTATCTATCATCTAACTTTCCATCCCGGTCAACCTCCACCTGGATATTTAGCCTCAGTGTCTCAGATAAGAAGGTCATGAAGCTGAGCATGGAGAGCAGACACAGCTCAGAGGATGCCAGACGATGCTGATGCTGGTGCCGGGTTGTGCGCTTGCTCTCTCTCTCTCTCTCTCTCTCTCTCACACATACACACACACACACACACACACACACACGAAGTAAAAAATATAGATTACCTATTGAGAAAGAAGTAGACACAAAAGCAACTCAGGAGGATGTGGGGAAGTACCAGATCAGTCTGAGAACATAAGCATTTCAGTCATGGAAGTCCTTCCCTCTATAAGGCTAATTAGACTAGGCCGGCCTTTTGGAAAAGCTGTGACTAAAGAAAAGTGGACTCTGGTTTCAGTAGAAGAACAGACCAACCTTGATGGCAATCAACTCTCATAGATTAAAATCCCATTTTCTTCCAACAGGAACTGAGAGAGATGGCCATGTGGCCCCAATTTGGAAGAAATGGAAAAAGTAAACCATCTCCATGTCCCACTGAGAGCTGGAAGAACAGGCTATCCAAAAAGCTCAAGGATACTGATATATATCTATGAGTATATATTTTTAAATTCCCATAAGGCTTATAACTATATAGGGTGATATAGTGAAATAATAATTTGGCATTTTTGATTTCTGGTTCAAAAATGTGCAATTTTAAATATAGAAGCATGAAACATTTGCCAAAACAGAATTTCTTAATTATTTTTATTTACTAAGCCTTTAAACCATTTAAAGTAACAATAACCTGAACATAATTTTAACATTAAAAAATGTAGAATTACAGAGCTTTCAGAATTCAAAAGTTCCCTTCAGAAAGGAAAAATTGAAGTCTGGAGGGAAAATGTAGCTTTCCTGATTCCCCATAACTCCTTAATCCAGCATCTTACCAGACATCCAAGTCTATGCTTTCCTTTGTTAAAAATATTTATTTATTGGGGCGCCTGGGTGGCTTGGTCGGTTGGGCGTCCGACTTTCGCTTGGGTCATGGTCTCGCGGTTCGTGGGTTCGAGCCCCGCGTCAGGCTCTGTGCTGACTGCCAGCTCAGAGCCTGGAACCTGTTTCAGTCTGTGACTCCCTCTCTCTCTGACCCTCCCCTGCTCACGCTGTCTCTCTCTCCTGGAAATAAATAAAAAACATTATAAAAAAAATATATATATATACATATATATATATTTATTTATTTATTTATTGAGAGAGAAAAAAACACAGAGTGTGAGTGGAAGAGGGGCAGAGAGAGAGGGAAGCACAGAATCCCAAGCAGGATCCAGGCTCTGAGCTGTCAACACAGAGCCTAATGTGGGGCTTGAACTCACAAACCACAAAACCATGACCTGAGCCAAAGTTGGATGCTCAGCCAACTGAACCGCCCAGGCTCCCCTACACTTTCTTGAAGCAGTGCTCTTTCAGCTGCATGGCTTCAGAAGACGATCGACATGGTCACCTTTATAAAGACGCACCCCTCCATGAGCCCATTGCTTTACAACCATCGTTTCCCGAATATCCCAGGCAGAGACCACACACTGACCATTACCATGTGACAAAAGAAGAAGTACCCATGAAGGGAAGCAGGATGTGGACTTGGTTGACTGGCTTCTTATTCGTTTGTCTTCTCTTTCTCAGAAATCTGTTTTGAGCTGTTGGGTTTTCTGTGATGTGGGATACAAGGTAATGAGACTGATTTCTGAAAGTCATCATGGAAAAGGCAGCCTCGGGCTTCATTGGCCCATGTTACATTTGCAAAAGGTCTAATGGAGTCAGAACAGGTGGACTTTATTGCCATTTTTAAGTCTCACAGCTTTGTTCCATAAACATGCATACAGTATTGCTTGTGGTCTCCCTACATGCATCGGGGATTATTTCATTCTGAGGCACATAAAATTTCATGTGAATTCCATTTTTTGTATGTGTCTTGAAGTATATTATTTATAGAGGATACATTTCTCATCTGATATCCATGGTGGAATTTATCTAGCACTTTAACAATGTTGTTATGATGGACTCCTTAAAACTCTTCTGTTTCAGATGAATCATAAATCAGATGACTAGACTTTTAGAAGAGCTACCCAAACAGCTAAGCCAAGATCTAGTAAGACTATACATTTCTCATCTTTATTAAGTTTGATCTTTACAGCTGACATGATATAACTGGTGAATACTTCAAAGTAAAAAGTGTCAGTTGGATGATTTTAAATAAAGATAAAACTTTTTAAAACTCTTAATACACTCTCCTAGTGCCAGGAACTTAGTGCATATCAAATGTGCTACATTTGACACCTTCTGTGAACAGAACAAGAATATCTTTATAGGAAACTGAAGAAACTAATTCCTGAGAAGTCTGATCATCAGAGAGGAAGTCACCAATTTACAAAATAGACTATCTCATACTACTGTTTCTCAAAATGCTGGTAAACACTTTTTATAAAACGAAAGATATCCACAATAAAATATTTTGGTGTATGCTGAGTTAAACAAAGTCAAGGTATTTCTTCATTGTTGAACTTCACAGAACCACATGCACGTGCATTGTGAATCTCCAAGATAAGGCTGTGGTATGCAGTTCCCAAAAATATGTAAAAAGTTCCTCCCCATGCCACCTGTTTTCGGAACCACTATGAATCAGTTCCATGAAAACCCCAAGTAGAAAAAGACATTTCTGAATTGAATTCAATTCTCAAGTTTGTTTTCACGTTTTTAAACTACCATAGTGACCAACTCCTAGGGGTCAATGGTTGCGTCCTACAATTCTTTGAGTCCCCTGCTGTGGTTCTAGTGACCCACCTAACCTCACTCATTTCCTCCCTTCTTCCCATCACTCCTAAAGTTAACCCCATGCAAACACATCAACCCCATTCCAGGCTTGGGATTTTGCATTTCCCATTAGCATGCCTTAAACCTCCTTCCCAGAGATAGCCACATAGCTATCTCCCTCCTTTCATCCAAGACTCTACTATAAAGTCATTCCCTCTTTATTATTCCTTTCCCCCTACCCTGCTTTATTTTTCTACATAGCACATAACACTCTCTGGCCTGACATTATCTGTCCATTTATTTCTTGAATACCTTTATCCTCAAGCTGACCACATGGACACGGGGACTATGCATCCTTCACCGCTGTATCCCTAGTCCTTAAGACATTGCCTGTTACATACCCGATAAAAATAAGTAATGATTGAAATAATATGCCAGATAATCCTTCAAGAAAAAGAGGAAGCAGAGGAAGGCCCAATTTTTGACTGTGTCAGAATCAGTTCTATTAAAGGAGGTTCAGGTGCCCTATGCCAAACCATTGGTTGGAATTGAGCATATACATTTCACCCTTACTTGTTGATTTTTCTTTTAGTTTTGGCAGCAGCTAATGGCAACCCACAGGGGCACTGAAGAAAGAGGTCCAAGATGGGTATCAAGAAAACTATGTTCCTTCCCACCAACTTTGCTACTAACTGAGCAAATCATTTACACTCTCTGTACCTCCTCTCTTCATTGTTTACCTATTAACTAGATCCATATAACACAGCTCAGAAAAACTCTACAAATAAATGCTAATATCACTAATCTTAATTGTTGATGCGATCTGTGTTCAGATAAGTTTAAACGATTTGCCGTTGAAGAGCCAATACATTTTTACTGCAGAACTTCCCAGGGTCTTTAATATAGTGACACATATTATCACCCTCCGAGGTAAGGGATAGTATAAGAACAGCTCTTCAAGTTTCTTTAACCAAAGAATCTTCTAACAGCTCCTAGAAACTTCTTCCCTGGAACACCACTTTAGGAAATACTAAAAATGATCTCCAAGGCCATTTAAGGTATTAACATTATCTGACCATGATACTAACACTGCGGGGACAATATTTAGAAATATTACAACCTTTAGAAACACTACAGTCACCTAAACCTTAATAAGAAGACACACAACCAAGTATAAATTGGGTTTGAATAGACATTTCACCAAAGAAGATATACAAATAACCAACAAGTATATGAAAAGATGCACAACATCACTAGTCATTAGGGAAATGCAAATTAAAACAACAATGAAACACCACTACACACCCATTGGAATAGCTATAATCAAAAAGACTAACAACAACAATTGTTGGCAAAGATATGGAAAAATTCCAATCCCCAGGTTGCTCATGTGAATATAAAATGGAAAACAGTCAGGTTCTGAAAAAGTTAAGCCTATAATTACCATATGCCCAGCAATTCTACTACTAGGTATTAACTCATGAGAAGTGAAAAGTAAAAATTTTCGCGCGAATTTCCACACAGCATTATTTATAATAGCTAGATAAACCCTAAAAACAATCTAAATGCCCATCAACTGGCCAAAGGATAAATAAATGTGGTTTACCCAGAAACCAAAAGTAACAAACTACTGATATACGCAACAGCATGGATGAGCCTGAACACATTATGTCCAATGAAAGAAACCAGACATAAAATACGACATGTAGTAAGATTTCGGTTGTATGAAATTTCTAGCAAAACAAAATCATAGAGACAGAAAGCAGATCAGTGGCTCTTGGTAAATTTCTGTGAATCCTAGTTTCCATACCTATCAAAAAGAGATCTATTTATTCCATAGGATGGTTATGATGATTCAATTAAATAATACATATAAAGCACCTGGAAAATAGTCAGTACCCTCAGGATGACAGTGATCATAACACTTCAAAATCCATTCTACCAATTGGTCCATGAGCAGATGCCATCTATGCCCCTTCCCCACACCCCCTTGACACACCTGCCTTCACCAGCTGGAATGGTGGACAGTTTCCAGTATAATCAACTTCTCCACTAAGCACCAGGATCCCTCTTCTCTTTATGAAAGATTCCTCTGGCATCACAAAGACTTGCGCAACTATAAGCAGGAATTAAAGCCCCAGTCAGAGGCAAGCTTCCACAAAGGCAAGTGGATAAATGAGCCACCAGGCTCTCCATCCTCTGGCAGTACATGGCTGAGGTGTGCTCCATGCAGTCTTTTTTTTTTTTTTTTTTTGAGAGGGTCCCCAGTGTGATACAGCCTCAGTTGCCCACCTGAGTAACCCACTAGCTGACCTGCCTTCATTGGATTTCCTCCTTCTCAGTCATTCCCTCTTTGCTCACATCTGCTTTTTGTGATCACTTCCCAAATCAACTCATAACCGAGTCCCTGTCTTAGAGTCCGCCTTAGGGGAGACCCAAATGAAGATAAACTGGCTGTGTGTGCTTAGGCGGTCTCATCAGATAGTTTTATCTGTAAAATAGGGCAACTGGGCAGAACAACTCTCATGATTTTAAAGTCAGCTTATTTATTTTTGTCCACATTTCCAACTAGCATATGAAAAGAGTGATTTATATTTTTATAGTTTAGTAATTTTAGGTGAACACCTAAACATGGATACACCTTTTCCTTTGTATAAAGAATGATTGGTTTCGGCATATTTAACAATAGGAAATGATATGCTCTTTGGTCTTTGTCCTCACAGACCATGGAATCACAAACAATTTTCAAAAGTTTGTAATGGCTGTCAAAATAAGGATATATTAAGCTAATTCAGGTATTGAGAATGTGTATCAAAGATGGACACAGTGCTATCTCCCATCTCCCACATGCATTTATATTGGGACCTTGTCATTCCACCATTAGTAGGCAGGATCTGGTGTCCCCCTCTGGGAGGCTGGGTGGGTCCTGTGACTGCTTTGTCCAATAAATATGATGTCCCAGGTTTAGGCGAAGCATTAATGAGCATGTCTTTGGAAAACAGCCAGTGGGAAAGAAGAGTGAGTTCCCTGAGACTCCCATGCCGTGTGAAGCCCACACCATGTGGAGAGGCCATGTGGGGAGAGAGGGGCATCAAAGGGAGTGAAGAGGCCATCTTGGAAGTGGATCCTACAACTCCACATCCCCAGCTAATGCCTAGCGGAGCAGAAACAAGTGACCACGTGAGCTTTCCGAGCATTTCTTGTCCCACAAAATCATAAGCAACATGAACAGCTGGTCTAAGCCACTAACTGCTGGGTCATTTGTGGACAATAGTAAGGAATGAAAAATCATAATCATCAAAACTGAAGAATTTGGGGGCGCCTGGGTGGCTTAGTCGGTTAAGCGTCCGACTTTCGCTTAGGTCATGATCTCGCGGTTCGTGGGTTCGGGCCCCGCGTTGGGCTCTGTGCTGACTGCCATCTCAGAGCCTGGAGCCTATTTCAGTCTATGACTCCCTCTCTCTCTGACCCTCCCCTGTTCACGCTGTCTCTCTCTCTCTCTCCTAGAAATAAATAAAACATTAAAAAAATTTTTTTAAAAAAAACTGAAGAATTTGAAAATGCATAAAATGTTTTCTAGGATTAGACTGACTTCAGAAAAAGAATTGTAGATATTGTCTCAGAAATCGTGGTGAAGTTCCTTTTGGGGAAACAGAAACAATGAAAGCACAATCCTATTTGAAGTCTCACGTTTTTTCATTAGCTGCAGAGTAATGAAAAACAGCCACCCTGAATATCCAATTTCCCCCAATACTTTCATTCTTTTCTTAGGCTGGAAGTTTTAACAATTCATCCTTTACTACAAGTTGGAAAAAAATATACATAATGGTTTTTTAAACTTTTTTTTTTTCTTTCTGGCCAGCAGATTTTGAAGGTGAAGCTTTAATCACATGCTAGTCTTATAATCACTGCTGGTTTTCAACTAAAGTATTACAAATTGGGCTTTAGTTCAATTTAAATCGCATGGGCCAAATCCGACCCTTGGTTATTACGGGCCACTCCCATTGAAATCATTAGTAGTTGTACATGTGGAAACAGGAGATAATTTGGCCCCATGTGCTTTTGTGTCCATGTGTCTCTACATAAATACCAGCGCAGGGGCTGAGCTGCACAGAGAAAACATCTTGTGCTATTTGGAATGAGTTATCTTTTTGCCATACTGCGTTCATGTCAACATGATGAAAAGAAAATGTAAATGTAAGGACAAGCAGCATTTCCTTCCATTGCTTTTAGTGCTTCTGGCTCTTGGCCTCTAAACACAGTTGAGGGTCCTATCCGTAACCGGGAGAAGAGTTCTGTGTGCCCCACTCCTCCCCCTCCTCACTCCCGGGAGACACCGCCCGCCCCGCCCCATTCACAGCAGATCAGAGGGGGTGGTGCTTCGATGTCAGGTCCCGGTTCCAATTCTGCTGGTAGCAACTATCATCCCTGCAAAAGCGTTCACTTTTGACAAAACAGACACATGTCCAATGCCCAGGCAATCCTAACATCTGGCCAAAAGACTTCTTTACAGAAAGTTCTGGGAGATACATTTTGCTCATACAACAGCCAACAAACTCTTTTGAACATCTAGAGCAGTGGTTCTCAATCTGTAGCCTACTTCAGGATCACCTGCAGAGCATGTTAAAAGAACAGAGTGCTCAGCTGGTTAAGCTCCCGTCTCTTGGTTTTGGCTCAGGTCATGATCTTGTGGTTCATGGGATAGAGCCCCATGTTGGGCTCTGCGCTGACAGTGCGGAGTCTGTTTGAGATTCTCTCTCTTTCTCCCTCTTTCCCGGCTCCTCCCCCACTCTCACTGTCTCTCGCTCAAAGTAAATAAATAAGAACTTAAAAAAAAAAAAAAGGCAGAGTGCTGCACATCCCAGCCCCCAAGGTGTGTGAATTAGTATGTCTGGGTAAGGGGTCTGGTGGTGACACACATAAGCCGATTTAACATAAGAAAGAGGAACGGCATATGTTTAGTGATTAAAAAAACCAATTGTAGTGAACATTGGTGGTTTTAGTCTGCCAGTATCCCTTCTTCTGGTATCAAAAGAACTGTCTTCCTTTTGGGAACTGACTACCCCTGGCTTACTGCACTCTTGTCAGCATCTAATGCCAGTGACCCTCCTTCTCAGTCAGAGAGACATATCACCCAGGCTGGCCAATCAGGCTAGGGGAGGGGGAGGCGGGGGCTTGACAATGATACTGGGAGATAAAGAGAGTCTTTATCCTTCAGAGATTCCCAGCATTAGGGATCACGTATGGCTAGAGCTACTGTGGACCTTCCTTACCGCATGTGGGCAGAGCCAGGCTGAGGAGAAAGCCATGGCTGATCATATTTTTTCAAAGATAATCACAAAAATGTCTCTCATCACATGCTTTTCTTTGACGTGCCTCCTATGAAGCAACAGGGTCTACGTTCCCTTTTCTTAAATATGGAAAATAGAAGCAGCACTGTGTGACCTCAGAGACTAGGACATAAAAGGCAAGTCAGGTTCACCTGCTTCTCTTGATGGAACCCAGCCAAGTCGCCACAGGGAGAGGATCTGTGCTAGTGTTCTGGCTGATGGTTCCAGCTGATTTCCCAGCAGCCACCAGCACCAATCACCATACATGTGAGTGAATGAGCCTGCAGATGGCTCCAGCCCTCAGAACTCCAGATTCTCTCCAGTTGAGTCCCCAGACATTGTGTAGTAGAGAAAAGTCATCCCTGCTCTGCCCTGTCTGATTTGTGACCCAAAGAATACTATAAATGTAGTGGAGAGCTTGAGGTCTTTTGTTTTGTTGCAATAGTAATTAGAACAGAAGCCAACCTGAAGGAAACACGACTGATCTAAGAGGGAGAAAGAGAGTGAATGAACTTCAATTCACCTTCTTCTTCGTTTGAAACCTCAGCTTTGGGGCGCCTGGGTGGCTTAGTCGGTTAAGCGTCCGACTTTCGCTTAGGTCATGATCTCGCGGTTCGTGGGTTTGAGCCCCGCGTCGGGCTCTGTGCTGACTGCCAGCTCAGAGCCTGGAGCCTGTTTCAGTCTGGGACTCCGTCTCTCTCTGACCCTCCCCTGCTCACACTGTCTCTCTCTCTCTCCTAGAAATAAATAAAACATAAAAAAAAAAAAAAAAGAAACCTCATCTTCAACCTTGCGTCAAGTAAGACCCACCTGATCTCAGGCATCCTATCTCCATGAACTAACAAATTCTTATTTTTGCCTAAGTGATTTTGAAGTGGGTTCTTGTACACTTCAACCTAAATAATCTGAGTACACCAACTTTTAAATATGCAACCAAAAAAATGAAGAGGGGAGCACATAAAATATTGAGAGAGCTTGGTACTTGATGCCTCTTAAGAGGCCTTTAAAGATACTGCACATGTGGCTAAAAACCTCAGAAAAGAACATTGTTCAAACAGTAGGAAAATAATATTAAAATCAGGAAAATGTCGGATATAAGTGAACATCTAAATCAGGAACATCTAGATAGTCTAGATATAGCCTGGACCCTGTTCTAGAATGCAGGTTCTCATCTAAAGTCCACCTCCTGCTGCCAAGTCCTATTACATGTACCTAGGTCAAATTATTGGAAAAGAAACCATATAGTACAAAGTGTAGGGTGCTTCTGAGAAAGAGCCACAGGAAATCTGGGAAGGAAAGTTTGTGAAGGAAAAAAGAAATAGGACAAGGAAATTACTAAACAAATGAATAATAAATGATTTTGACAAACCATTCTATAACTTTTGAGAAGTTATTATTTCCTATGGAGTCACCTTTCTAATTCATTTTTCTTCCTCCAGGGCTTTCTGAGCCTTCCCCTCTTCCCCCTAAAATATTAGGGGTTTTTTTCCTTTTGAATATGACTATTTATTCCCAACCATATTAACTTTTAAAAAGATAGAGTCAAACAAAGATAAAGCAAAATAATTCTAATTTTCTCTGAGACTTGAGTATCTTTATATCATTCTTCTACAAGGACCCAGAGAAATAGACACATAAATTATCATTAAAGTTTACAAATGAAGATGAAAGACTGAGTATGATTCTTTTCACTATATTATGAGGAGCATAAGGTTAAGTCAGTCTTCTTTGACACATTGTGTCAATTATTGTGATTAGTCAAAGAAAAATGCTTTCCTACACAGTAAGTCAGGTTTAAATGACTGACTTACTTCTCTGCAGTCACAGGATAATAGAAAGAACACTGAATTTGAAGCCACGGTACCTCCACTCAATAATAGATATATTGCTTTGGATAAACCATCTAATTTCTGAAGCTAAATGCTTCATCTGCAAAATTCTTCCTCCCAACCCTGTGGATGCTATGAGTCTCAAAACAAGTAATGTGAATGTTCGTTACCAACCCAAAGTCCTATATACTGTGAAGAGCTCTTCAAGTTCAAGTTACACAAGGTAAGTCAAACATATTTAGATTGGATAACCTTAACATTTCCCACATCTGTATTAATTCATTATGGGAAGAATTTTTTTAAGTATATTATACAAGTGACCTAAAAGCCTCCCTTAATGTAAATCCTAAAATAAGCACCTGAAGCATTGCTTTGTAGAGTCCTGACAGCATGGCCCACAGCTAGAAATCCCATTAGACATTAAGAGTTAAGGAATAGTGGAGTGCCTTGGTGGCTCAGTCGATCAAGCATCTGACTCCTGATCTTGGCTCAAGTCATGATCTCACAAACCATGGGTTTGAGTGCTATATCAGGCTACGCACTCTCAGGGAGGAGACTTCTTGGAATTCTCACTCCCTTTCTCCATCTGTCCCTCCCTTACTCATTCTCTCTCTCAGAATAAATAAACTTAAAATTTTTTTAAAGAGTTAAGGCATGGATGGGGCTCCTGGGTGGCTTAGTCGAGTAAGCGTCCGACTTTCGCTCAGGTCATGATCTCGCGGTTCGTGGGTTCGAGCCCCGCGTCGGGCTCTGTGCTGACTGCCAGCTCAGAGCCTGGAGCCTGTTTCAGTCTGTGACTCCCTCTCTCTCTGACCCTCCCCTGCTCATGCTGTCTCTCTCTCTCCTAGAAAAAAAAAAAATTAAAAAAAATTTAAAAAAAAGAGTTAAGGCATGGAAAACTAAGTGGGAAAGTTACTACTAAAAGAACCTACTGATTAGACTATTCAAGCCAGTCTTGTTTGCAAACTACAGATTTGACTTGAAATCTCTATGGGTAAATGCATATATTTGATACAAAAGATTTGAGGAAATAGTTGTCACTGGAGCCACAACTTGACTTTCTAAACTCAGGATTGACCCCCTAAACTCAAGAGACTCCTAGAAGCTTCTGTCTAACTGTCAATTTCATCTTTTAGAAGCTACCTAATGACTTGCTGGACCAAGACAAGAAATATTTGAAGAGGACCCCTGTGCAGATGAATCAGAAAGTGCCAGGCAATTACCCAGGCTTCATTAGAATGTTAAAATCCCCCTCTGAATATTCATCCCAATGCCCAACAAAAGGAGGCTGATCCACCCTGTTTAGAGTGTCATGGCTCTGGGAATGACGCCTGGGGGTCCCTTTATTAGTACAACTTCATGAGGCATCTCCACCTGGAATGGTCTCTATTTATAGCTCACCAAGGAGCAGACCCACTTTGGTCTGGTAACACAGTTAGTGGGAGGCAAGCAGGATCAACAGAGAGCTTTCTCCTAAAACACATGTGCCTTAGTTAATACAGAAACTTTCTAAGCAGCAACCCAAGGGTTGACGGATTAGCAGTTGGCTAGACATGGGAAAACAAACATAAGCTAGGAGCACTGGCCACTTTCCCTTCTTAGAAATTCATAACCAGGAAGTGGTAAAAATTTCCCCATTGCAATAATTGTGATAAGCCATGACTTCCCATGGTATTGATGACATATTTATTTCATAGGTGGCACAGGAATCTATGACAACTCTCTTATGCTACTTTCTCTTTCTAGAGCCACTCAAAGGACAGGGCTGTGTGTAAGGGGGGAAATCTAGGGACAAGGGTCAAAATAACCATTTCCCTCAATCAATAAATCTTTCAGTTAATTGAATTTCTATCTTAACTCTCCATTTACCTTTCTCAATATACTCACAACACAAAGTATCATTATTCAGGCAACCAGATTGCCTTTATAAAACGTCCAAATGTCACATAATTCAACTCCTATGGTCTGAATTGTGCTCCCAAATATTCATATGTTGAATACCCAGTATCTCAGAATGTGACTCCATTTGGAGATAGGGTCTTTAAAGAGATAATTAAGCTAAAAGGAGATCTTTGAGTGGTCTCTAATCCAATATGACTGCATGTTTTAAGAAAAGGAGAGGAGAGAACACAGACAGACACAGAGGCAAGACCATGTCATGATACAGTGAAAAGATAGTTACCTCTAAGACAAAGGGAGAGGCTTCAAAAGAAGTAATCCTGCTGGTACCTCCTTCTTGGATTTCTAGCCTCCTGAAGAGTGAGACAATAGATGTATTATTCAATCCACCCAGTCTATGGTACTTTTTTATGGCAGCCTTAGCAAACTATGCACCAACCATTTTCTTTTGGCCAAAACAGTGATCTAATGGTGCTGATTTTGATAGACAGAAATCCCATGTCATTCCAAAGTAAATATTTTTAGAGACAAGCCCACTTCTGTGTTCACAGAGGTGTTTTCTAGAGTCACCAGGTTAATTTGATCAAGGTAGGAAACCAATCGTGCTCTTCCATCCACTTCCTGATCTTTCACTACCCTTCACTGAAAAGTACAGATGGGTGTGACTTCCAATAATTTCACCTCTGAGGGTCCTTGTGATTGAAGACTCAAGTGAATTCAAATAACTTTTAAATATATCGGTTTCCATAAAATGGGTGTTCATTTTATGCTGCATTATCTAGGAAATATTCTTTGACTGAAAGGACCTGGAAGATGGATGATGAAGTTCAGTGCCATCGCTTAGTATGGCTCTCAATCTCACACCTGTGTGCCAACACTTAGATTCAACCTTGAACATAAACATCCATTTGAGTCTAAACCAGATCGCTTCCATTCTGATCATCTTCTTATTCCACTGAGCCCAGAGTCAAAGAGCTAGGGAAAATATGTTTTCTCCCTTCCTTCAGGGGAGAGAAATGACTCTTTCAGTCATGTAAATAGACACAGGTTTATGGCTTTCTGACTTCTGAGTCACAGACCAGAAAACAGACTATTGATGTTATAAACAGCTGTGATTATGGCTGCTGGTTAGATGTTTAGGAAACGGCATTTAATTCTGTCATTCATCTACTTCAAGCAGGGAAAATCAGAAATTATATTTAGAATAATATGATATTTACCTCAGCAGACTTTATTAGGCTGTCATTCAACAAATCTTGTGCAGTAATTGCAATTAAATTACCTCCAATTGCCATCAAGGGCAAGTCACATTTTCTCAGATTTCAGCATCCTGGTGGCAGGTGTCTTCTACTCTTGACTATTGCATGGATTTTAAAGATGAATTAGATTAAATCATCAGTTACAGTTCTGTATTTATTTTATCTTCCCTTGTTGAATTAAAGTCATCAACATATTTTTGTGCCTTAATATAAGGTCCTTTGTTTTCCTGCTTACTTTATGGATGTGGTGTTTGTCATTAGCATATTGTATTTTAAATACTTTGTTCGGCCTTTCGACTGTTACAAAGGAAAAGAGAAGCCTAGAATCCATTAAGGAATCCATTTCTCAAAAACACTACTATTGCATCAAAGAAATCTGTCATATTTGTTTGGATAAATTGTAACGACAATGCAGTGATCTTTTCTGACAAGAAGTCAGAAAACTTTGATAGTTATGAACGTTAAAAGTTATTAAACAAAAGCAGACAGTGAGAGGTCTATGGTGTACAGGGGAATAATTTTCTCTTTGTGTGTTTTTGTTTATTACCGGCCATGGAATAAATGATTCAATCCCTCTCCAAACTGTTACAGAGTTCATACATACTTACTCCCAGAAAGATAAATCTGTGCCTTGTTTAGCTCTAGGTATAATGTATCTGTTGAGAATTAAAAATGTGTTGGCACTCTTTGGGGAGAAACAAAGAAGGAGTGTTTACTATGACTTTTAGCCTCATATTTCTTTTTGCCAATTGCCAACAGAGTCATTCCTTCACGGCATCGCCTGGCCAGGATTGAAAGCTTCATATAAATACCCCTTCCCCAAGTTAACAGCTCTTAATCTTCCATTTCTTCCAGCATTTTTCCTTAATGTGCGTCGATCAAGGCTCTTCCTGTCACTGGCGGCTTTCTAGCAAAAGCTACTGCCATATGGCCTCAGTTCAACTTGTAAAGTATGGTTTAAAAGTCCATAAAGTACTGAGATCTTCAGAAAAAAAGGGAGAGATTGATGTTAGAATTTTTACTACTGTCTTGCACAGCATCTGTCACAGTTGAGGAAATTTATGACTGCAATAGCTTCTACTGTGTTGAAAGGAATCCATAAATGGGTCTTAACTTTACATGCGACCAGACACAAGCATTAATCAGAACTGTGATAGTATGTTATCGACAGAGCAACTATATCACCAAAATTATATACGAGTTAAAGATAAGCCATTATCTCTATGACCTTGGCTAAGTCACTTTTCTTCCATAAACCTGTATTTCTTAATCTTTCGAAAGTTCATTTCCAGCATAGAATACTGAGATCCTATGACCTGTAGGGGAATTATAAATTCCACTCTATAAATACCAGTGTTGGGATTTACATTCTGGAGTCTATCTTCTGTTTACTTGGAAGGTAGGAGGTGCAAGGAGATCTGATCAAAATTAGTCACTGCCTGGGAACAAAGAAACAACCAGATGTGTAGCAGGGTTTGCCCTGCCAGACTTCTGATGCTGAGACTTTATAACCAAAGGCAAACCCTTGGAATGGCTTAATGCACATACCATATGCATAAGCGTATAACCAAAATTTACCAAGCATTCAAATTAAGCATATACAACTCATTACAAATCTCTTATACAACCATATCTACAAATAAACTATGCATATGTGAGTTTCATTTAGATTACCCATACTTCCCCCAACTCGGAATTAGAAACAGTGTTGATAGGGGTCTTTGTTCATTTTTCTGCTGTATTCCCAGGAGTCCAGCTCAACTGAATGTCAGGTTCAGTCCCTGAGCAGGTCTTTGTGCTTAAGACATAAGCAAAAGGTTTCTTTCACCAAGCCGGTTACCATATATGTGAGTTAAGAGAACCACAAACAGCAATGAAGTGGACTTGACCCACCATTTATAAAAAATGCTTGGCCAGAGGGATTTACACAACACTTCTATTTAGAAAACACAAGGAATTCTCATAGATCCAAGTTACAGAATGATTCAGAATAGCCTGAACTTTGGGGGTGGGAGGGAGACACAGCTAATGCTACTCATTTTACAACACCCTTTCTAGACTCTTCCTTCCTTCCCATGTTTCCTATGTTCCTTATCTCTCACCCACAGGGGAAAAGGCTAATTTGTTACCTTTGAGGAACCTCAGATGTTGCTCTGATGGGAAAGGACAATCCGGAGAGACAATTCCTTCTCCTCCAAAGAAAGAAATTCTCCATCACTAGCACTTCCAGATTCCTGGCAACAGTTTCTTCTAATGGGTTCTTTTCAGCATGAACTATTCAGACAGCATAGTGGATGCTGCCAGTACCTCACCCATATCTGATGCAGTCCACCCCGGAGGTTACGGCAACGTGGTAGACCCTTCTTGATTATGCTGCCAGGATCTTACTGCAAGCACTTGCTTCCATCTGTCAGCACACTTTATCTGACCAGAGGAGAGAGCACAGGGCAGGCTGGAAATGTCAGAAGTTAACACCTAGTTAAGCACAAACCTCAAACCGTGAGGGAGTGAGGGACAGTGAGTGGGTAAATACCTCAATTTTTGCACTTCATTAGTTGGATAATCCTGAGGCGCTTTCTCCCAGTCTCTCAGAGGGTCCCCCTACCTCTTCACCACCCCCACCCCCACCCAAGGACTGGATCTTCCCACTGCAGTGGCCTCAATAATTAATGTGCTCTTTTTTTATTTTCCTCTCCTCCTTGTCTCAGTTCCTAACTCCTTCTCTGTGCTTCCTAAGATCATCTCCCCAATTAACTTAAACCCAAATCTATGCCTGAGATTTGCCATGGGGCAATTCAAGATAAGCAAAGAAGAAAGATAAAGATGCTTGCATTTGATTATGGAAGTATCAGAATTTAAGACCAGGGCACGCGGGAGAGTGGAAGAGGTCTGTTCCAGAAGCCTAGATACTGAGTTAAAACAGGAAAAACTGACCATTGGCAATAAATGTTCTGGCATGATCTGGCCAAAAATATAGATGCAGGCACCAGTAAGCAAAAGCAATGAACCTTCCTACTACTTAATCAAGTGATCAAGGATCAAGACAGAGGGATATTAAATGATTGCAGAAGGTTCATCAAACAAAGTTGAAGGCCAGTTCTGAGCACATAAGCCAGGCAGGAAAAAGTCAGAGGCAGAAGCTAATTTTGATAATAGCTAACAGAGTTAAGAGACAGGCTTATAAACTAATGACACTTCCAGATTACAGTACAGTCTTAGCTTAAAGTAGAGCCATGAAACTGAATTTTCTCTTGAAAGTCAAGTTGCACCAGAGAAACTGGGTACCGAAATTTACTTTGTCACTGAGAAGAAGTCAAACTTTGTGAGCATCTCTCTATGCCATAGAGTATGGTGACTTCTGTGTCTGAGGCATTGATCTAGAATCTAGGTCTTCTGATTTCCTGAGTAAGGTGCGTTGTTAACTTACCAGTAAACATTGAGTACTTTAAAATGCAAACACACACACATACACACACACACACACACACACACACACCTCATATCTTAAGTTACCTTGGCACATGATGATTTTATGAAATGAAAAGAACAAGGAATAAAACGACCACTAGCATTTATTCTCAAATCTTCTCATTCGCATAAAAAAAATTAGTTTTTGCTGTTGAAAGACTACTCTTGTGTTTCTATTACTGTTGAGTTTTGAAGATAATAAAATAAAGATTCTAATTCCACAAGGGTGGAATCAACACATCAACTCTGCCGATTACATCATGGATTTATTCCTTCTTCCCAAGGCTCACATTCTTTCTGTTGAGTTTGATATGCCAGGTCCCAAAATTGGGAATTGCATCAAGACAAATATTTTTTAAGTAAAGTAAGTATTGTTAGTTTCAAGTATGATTGCCTCAAATATAAGCAACTACACAAATTTGAAACATGTTGGGTGAAATGGAAGAAGGAAAACAGAGGAAGAAGCAAAGTAAAAATAGAAGCCATATACATAAGGGCATAGCATATGAGGCAGAGGATTTCTTCTGAAATTAAGTGAAGCTGGTGAAAAAGATATCATTTGGAACATAGTATTGTGCAATTCTAGTCAATGTAAGAGGCAATCAGAATGTTTCAGGGGGGTTGAAATGTTTGAAACATGAGGACACAAGTGTTGGCCCATTCAATACCTTAGAGAAAAGAAAACTATGGGAAAATTTTTTCCAACGGTATATGCATGAGCCAAATTCCTCACTCACATACTTGTATATGGGCCCTAATTCTGCACTTGGATATTTGTGGCAACTCTGCGTTCTGCAGACTTAATGCTTGTGTGAAACAGGAGTGAAGCATGTGGCACACTTCAGCCTGCATGCCAATGGAGCTTCTGTTAGCATTAAGCTTCTCATTAGTAGGCAATGAAACTCTTTAAAAAGAAAACAACATTAATGACTGTAAGCCATTTGTAAGCTATTGTAAAAGTTGGACTTCAAATAAGATTGAACAACACAAAGCAAACAGGGGCATAATCTACCATCTCCATCCATCGAGACCCTTTATCAGAACCAGCACAGCTTAATCGAAGAAACGATAAACCCATTTAGCAACCTGGATGTGTTTCCAAGAAGCACATCAGAGATCGATGAGGAGATGTACAACTCATAACTTTGTATCACAGGCATGTTCCAGGTGGAGAGTGAAAGGAGGTTGCCTGGGTGGACAAAGCTCTCAGCCTCCCTGAACCTCCCTGGAAAGTAAATGCTTCCCAACGATTTGGAAAACAGCTCACTCTTAAGCTTTAAGTCTTGTTTTCTTCCCGTGTTTATGTGGCCACTATCTTCAAGTTGTAAGGGAGAGAAGCTCTCACTTTAAAATTCAAAAGACTTTGTCCCTCTCTCTCTGAACCTCCTCCTCTGCTCACGCTGTATCTCTCTTTCTCTCAGAAATACATAAAACATTTAAAATTTGTTTTAAATTCAAAAGGCTTTGAAAAGACAGCAAATTACTTCTGTGAACAGAATGGCAGGCATTCACTGTGTTTTCAATATTACAATTTCTTCAGTGGGTGGATGTGGTATTTCAATGTACTGCACAGCCATGGTCTCCTTCCTCTTCTTCCAATGGTTTGGTGTACTTGACATTAACCTATAGAAATGCATGCATCTCCTTGTGGGAGTTCCTTGAATCTTCCAGGTCAGTTCTTTCTTGGCCAATATTTGATTTGACAACATGGAGTAGGCAGCAAGTGAGAAGCAGAGAAACTTAGAAAGGGAAAACAATGAGCTTTAGCCTAAGTCCATTTAGGGTGGTATGAAATATAATGCAAAAGACAAGATGTTGTGAAGAGAGAAGGCTGGAGGAGAGACAGAGTGACCTTAGACTCGAAACGAAAACTAGAGACAACTAAGATATGTTAAAGATTGAACCCTTCACCTGTCTTCTTTCTCTTCAATTTTTTTAACAAACAAAAAAAAAAATAGGAGCATAGGACATGATGCTATTCAGCAGAAACATACCCCACACAGAGCATATCAGGGGGAATCACTGCCTTTGGCTGAATCACTGGCTGACTGTAAATGGACAGAGTGTGAAATAGAACAGAAGTCTAGGTCAAGGTACTTCCAGAAGAGCAAATAGGGAAAGGACAATTGTCCACTGGAGAGAACAATAAAATAAAATGCCCTTAATTTCAGAAACTAAAAACATAGTCAGTGGAGCCCATAGCCAGAGGAGAAAAGTTACCAAAGGAGTGCTCAGCTGCTATATAAGCCACAGAAAAACTAGATTATTTACTCAAGAGCAGGGGCTCAAGTGGGGCCACAGAAAAGGCAGTGGGAACAAAGAAACTCAGTCATTTAACATGCCAAGAGAAATAAGTGGTAGCAACATTTTTAAACCATAATTTATGGGGAAAAATTATCAGTCCCAGCCAAGAAAAATAATAGCCCTGCGTATCTTCACCTATTGGATTTTTGCATTCCTGAATACGTATCTGTGGTCTGTGATTCTCAAGTCCTTTTCCACATGACAACTGACCTCCATAAACATCTCCCTAAGCCACGTTTCTCCATCCGAGATGCAGATGAGGTATTTACTTTACTGACTCAGCTGTGCTCCATGCCCATAACAGCATCATCGTTTACTGTGAGGGTCCTAAAGCTCTTTTATAGCTTATTTGGCATTTTTCTTATTACAAAGAGGCCTATCCTCTGGGTTCTGAGGAGGCAGAAGGGCAGAAGGGAGGCAGGAAATTGTTTGTCTGTTCCTTGACCTTAAACACAACAGAGGAAAACCTGGAACTAAAAATGAGAGCCCCAATGGGTAGACTTCAACTTTGTCTGCAGTTTTATTTCAGTTATTAGCCATGAAAAGGGGCTCAGCAAATTTGATTAAATGTTACTAAGTGTTAATGCTGAGGGATGCAAACAGATGTTTTTATAAATTCTTATTCCCTTTATTTATCTATGTACTTAAAATTTTTAAAGAAAAATTAGTTAAAAATAAAATAAGGTTAATGGGAGATTATATGGTACAAAGTTCTTGTTTTAGTTTTTTGCTTGTTTGTTTTTAGAGAGAGAGAAAAGAGAGCACATGCAGAGAGAGGGGCAGAGGGAGAGAGAGAGAAAGAGAGGGTGAGAGAGAGAGAATCTTAAGCAGATTCCACACCCAGTGTGGAGCTGGACACAGGGCTCAATCCCACAACCTTGGGATCATGACCTGAGCTGAAATCAAGAGTTGCACACTCAGGGGCGCCTGGGTGGCTCAGTCGGTTAAGCATCCGACTTCGACTCAGGTCATGATCTCATGGTTTGTGGGTTCGAGTCCTGTGTTGGGTTCTCTGCTGACAGCCAGCTCAGATCCTGGAGCCTGCTTCAGATTCTGTGTCTCCCTCTTTCTCTGACCCTCCCCTGATCACACTGCTCCCCCCACCCCAGAAATAAATAAAACATTAAAAAAAAAAAGAGTTGCACACTCAAATGACCAAGTCATCCAGGTGCCCCTGTAATGGTACAAAGTTTAACAGTGTCTGTCATCTCTACCAGCAAGAATCACAAAGTTTAGGAGAGGAACACACAGAATTTCTCAGTCACCTGCTCTATAATACCAGTGAGTTTTGACCCCAGCTATAAATTCCCATCACAAAAAGGTAGTTTTTATTTCAAAAGAAAGAAAGAAAGAAAGAAAGAAAGAAAGAAAGAAAGAAAGAAAGAAAGAAAGAAAGAAAGAAAGAAAGAAAGAGAAAAAGAAACCCACTTCTTGGCAAGGCACATCTAAGTCCAAGTAAAAGTTAACATCAATGAATGTAGGGCCCAGACATCTATTTTTTTTTTTAATGTTTTATTTATTTCTAGGAGAGAGACAGCGTGAGCAGGGGAGGGTCAGAGAGAGAGAGGGAGTCACAGACTCTGAAACAGGCTCCAGGATCTGAGCTGGCAGTCAGCACAGAACCCAATGCAGGGCTCGAACCCACAAACCGCGAGATCATGACTTAAGCGAAAGTCGGACGCTTAACTGACTAAGCCACCCAGGCGCCCCCATCTATATTTTCTAAAAAGCTTCTCTGATGGTTCTAAATGGGTAGCCAGCCTTGAGAACAATTCATATCTTTTGCGATATCACCCTGTTAACCTGGGATGAATCAGAAAGAGTGTAACAACAGAAGGAGCACCAGGAGGTTGGGTTCTGGACCCAACTGCATGGCAAGTCTAATAGCCTTAAACAATGCATGTAATCTCTTCGGAATCCACTCCCCTTTTCTGGAACATGAAAGCACTGTACTAGATCAATGAAGAGGTTTGTTCCTTGTTCCAACATTCTATTAAGTAAATATTTTAAAAAACTCAATTTTGCATTGATGGGTTAATTGGAAATGTTTTCTACAACACTATTTTCAGTAGAATAATAGATTTTGCACTCTTCAATGCAGCTAACTTCATTTGGCCAGCTTCGTTTATCAAAGATTCCTACACATGGCCAATTTGAGAGTATCCTTTTGAGCCACTGTTGGAAAGAGGAATTCATCGTTGCATTATCATGAATCAGTGGGATGCATCAGCCACGAATAAAAGATGCCACACTGTGCTTAGTGGAATTGCTTGCCTTCTGTTAAATAAAGATGGATCTTACACTTTCAGATTACAACAGTAAAGGGATACCCATGTAAAAGGGATAATTTTATAAAGAAGCCATTTTACCAGCAAATAGCCTTAGAGAAACCTTGAGGCCTTTGGTTTAGAACTCAACAAACCAGCTCCTTCACTCCCCCAAACCCCCACCCTCCCTCTCCCCAAATCTTCCACCCTCATGCAAATGAGCAGCTCAACCATATGTGCTGTGTGTGTGTACCTTAAAGTCATGTGGGCAAAGCCAGCCTGTGGCAAATTGGTCAGTCATTTTTGGATGAAAAGGAAAATGCTTTGTTTCACTCATTTTTTAAAGACGTTAGATGCACTGAGAGGAAGTCTTTTTTTGTAGGCTACTAATCCAAAAGAAAAAAAAAAAATACCTACAGGTCACATATAAGTCAACATTGTGGTATCTTGTGACATGACCTGGAACAAATGGATTAGCAGCAAGGGGGTAAGAGAGAGCAAGGGGGGGCCTGGGAGCTGGAACTAGACAGTGGAGGTTGGGGGCGGGGGAAACCAAGCCAACAACATGGGTTTTAAAGTGGGTGATAATAGATAACCAGTCTACTACCAAATGGTGCTGGAATCACAATCACTTCTTTAATTCTGGCACAAAACAAGGTAAGGGTCTTTATCTCACAAGGTCTAGAGAATTGAGCAGAATATTACAACTGGGAGCTGGTCATAGAGAACATGACAAAGACCCAGATACAGGCCCAGGGCCACATGGTAGAATTCAAGAATAAAACACAGACAAGCCCAGCATCCCAGAGGTACAGCAGGGATGACTTGTCGCTGATTCACGTGGTGTAGACAGCAAGGGAAAGACTAACTAGCCCTCTAAGACAAGCCCTGAAGACTGGGACTGGGCTGGCAGTTTGGGTTAAGAAGTTTCTCCTATAGAGATGGGCAAAAATGGGGCAAACAACCAGGGTATGACAAAAAGCAACTTAGAATTAACTTTGGTGAGTTTTCTTTTCTTTTCTTTTTTTTTAATGTTTTTAATTTATTTCTGAGAAAGAGAGAGAGACAGCATGAGCAGGTTAGGGTCAGAGAGAGAGGGAGACACAGAATCTGAAGCAGGCTCCAGGCTCTGATCCAGCTGTCAGCACAGAGCCTGATGTGGGGCTCAAACCCACTAACCGTGTGATCATGACCTGAGCTGAAGTCAGAGGCTTAACCAACTGAGCCACCCAGGCGCCCCAAGTTTTCTTATTTTTAGAAAGAAAATAAAGAAAAATTGAAATTGAGTCAATATCTAGCAAAATAGCTATGGTTTTATCCCATAAGAATGCATTAATTAACGGATGTGGGAAAAAAATCTAGATATACTCAGAGGACATGAAAAAAACCAAAGGATTAGAAAAAAGGAAAAATCTGGAAAACCCAGGAAGGAGAAAGAGCAAGAGAAAGAGAGAGGTCAGCAAATCCCATGCATACAATTTCTAGTCCCTGAAACATCACTCTCCTTCATCACAAATTGTCCCTCTAGCTTCTGTTTTAATACTTTGGTTTCCATCTTCCTTGTTGAATGAACAAAACAAGATCTCTTCAGCACAGAGCTGCTGGAACTTCCCTTATCACTGTCCTTCCTTACCACAGTGCCTGTCAACAATTCTGGCATACGTACCTCTAAAACCAGTCTTGATCATTTCAGATCACTTTCCTTCTCCTTCACCTCCCCCTTCCAGCCAGTTGTAGCCCCCTCATCTGTTTGGCTCTGCAGGTTTTACCCAGGCTTTACCCAGCTCCCATGCTCCTGGAAGGTCTAGACTCTTCATTGGCAGCTCTGACTATGGTTCCTTCTCCATCACAACCACCTTGGAAGATGTGTCTGCTACAGAAATGAGCTCAGCTCTTTGAGAAAATGATAGTAGGAATGCCTACAATACAAACTAGACATAAAAACGACACCCCTTCCTCTGATCTACCACTTAGAAAGAACTTTCCACCAGTTTATCTGTATCCACATCATTGAATCACATAAGACAAGTTTTGCAGTGAACCACTGCTTTTTGGTAAGGATCACGAAAGTTCTGGCTTTGAGGGGAAAGCATATATGAGATTTTCAATGGTAGGATTTATTGTGGAAACCCTGCTCAAGCTCTCCAAGAAGACTGAAGAGAACACAGAGCAAGGACTTTTATGCCACAACCATCTTCAACCTCTCCTTGTGGACCAATATCTAGTGCTCACTTCGGCAGCACATATACTAAAATGTGGACCAATATCTAGATGAAAGGGTAGAAATAATAGCAGTGGGATGGCTAGTCCTCCATGACCCTTGGTGTATCTAATAGCTTATTCAGCCTTTGTTTCTGGTCTAGCATCTTAACATACCCCACTAATTCTTTCATCAAGCTCAGAATTAACTATGCTAAGGTCATAAAGATTATAAAGTCTCAGTATTTCTTTATGTAGATTTTAATGTTCTTTAATGAGTTGAGTAGTGTGATGGATATGGGTGTTTGTTTCATGTTGGTAGTCAAAACACACTAAAGTTTTTTATATTAGCTTTTATGGGGGAAAAGTCTAACTGTATAAGTCGACTCAGTATAAGCTATATTTTCCTGGAGTGTAAACTTCAAGTATGACGGAGACCCCTTTCACCCTGTCCCCTTTCCATGTGTAAGCCACCCTTCCTTCAGAGAACACTGAAGATTTGCTCAAGTTTAGATAGTGCTTTATTGACCCCTCCGTAAGGTTAAGCATGTTAACCTTTAAGTTCAAGTCCTTTGTCTCCAGAACAGAGGAATTCTCTTTGGTAGAAGCAGGTGAAGCTTCCCTTCCTTGCTGAACTTAATCATAATTTCCAGAAGAGATGTGTATTTTCATCCTGCACCTCTATAGTGATTTATCTCCAGAACTTTATCATAGGAAAATAAAATAAAATTGATGTTGGTTAAAGAAGCTCACAGACCCTTCATTTTAAGGAAACTTGAAAGATATCCAATAACATTGAACTGTATTTAAATCCAATTTTAAAATTCCCTAATCTTAAAAATTTTCTAGCATTCCACAAAACTGGAGGACATAAAGAAAAAGATTAAAATATCTATAGGAAAAAAATATATACATGTGCATAAATATGTAGAGAGAAAGAGTAAAAAAAAACCCAAAGATAAGCAGAAAAAAACAAGATTTCCATCATATATATAGGACTTCGACAAGTCAATAAAAAAGAATGAACAGCCAATAGAAAAATTAGTAAATACCACCCATGGGTACTTAATAGAAAATGATATACAAATAGCTAATAAATATATGAAAAATGCTTAACGTCACACATAACTAATCATATGCAAATCAAAAATAAGGGGACTCTGGGTGCCTGGGTGGCTCAATCTGTTAAGCATCTGACTCTTGATTTTGGCTCAGGTCATCATCTCATAGTTCATGAGTTCGAGCCCCGCATTGGACTCTGCACTGATGGTGTGGAACCTGTTTGAGATTGTCTCTGTCTCTGTCTCCGTTTGTCTCAAAAAAAAAATAAATAAATAAAATAAGGGGACATATTTTTTCAATTATAAAATTGAAAATTTTCAAGTATTTAAAAGTTTAATTAAAATCTGATATGTCTGATGGTGTTGCAGAAACATATTTTTATGGATTGTTGGTGAGCATATAAAGAAGTACTGCATTTTTGGAAGACAGTTTGGCAATATCTATCAAAATCTTAAATATACATGCATCACATCCAACAAATGCAATGGATATGGTCTCCTAAATAAATAGATGTATGTACAACAAAAGACTAGGAACCATAGTATGTTGCATCAGGAAATTATGATAACTATAGAATATTGATTATCTGTAAAAAGAAAATGAATTTGGCATACATACATTGCTTTAGAAGAATCTCCTAAGATTAAGGCACAAGAAATAGATATACTGTAATCTCATTTGTGTAAACAGAAAGGAACAAGTATGAAGGAAATTTAATTACATGCATAGATATAGTTGTTTATATTCACTGGTGTTTGCACAAGCCTTTCTGGAAGAATAGGTAAGAAACAGTTAAGAGGTTTACAGGGCTCCCTCCATTTAAGCTACATTGTTTTCCTTTTACATTTGGCAGACTTTAAGGAAATGAAAGCTTTCCTTGGCTTTTCTAGGTGAGTCTGTTATTCCATGAACCCAGAGATGAGGGAAGAATGAGTAGAAATTTCCCCTATCCGTTTGTCCTTCCTGCTCATTGCCCAGTGGGAAATCTTTGTCATTTACGCGGGTTGTCTTCCCAATGGTCCTTTTATAAGGTTCATTGCCATTGTGATCAGCTCTTTGTAGGCCACGAAGACTCCATGTATCAGTGTCACTCATTAAACCTATGATGTTTCAGCAGCTCCTCCAGCAACTTAGAGCTTGGCAGTGCAGAAGACATAGGAAGTGATTTTACCAGCCCTCTTAGGCAGAAACTTGTCAGGCCTGTACTGAGCCACAGAATCACAAAGAAGGCTTGTCACCAGATACAATTACTCTCTAACATAAATCATTTTGAAACACCAGCTTCCAAGAGTCCAGGCTAAAGGTAGACAGACCAGAGAAGCTCTATTTCATGAACATTTCAAAGCTCCTTCTACAAATGTGAATTATTGTCTTTGCCCTAACTGGCTACTCATTTTTCATTCAGTTTTCCCCTCCCCGTTTCATTTCCCTCACCACACAAAGTCCTCCAATTTTTTTTCAGGAAGAATGTTCTTTCTTTGTCTATATAAGTAAATGAAGACTCACTGGGTGAGTGAATTTCCAAATACAGTACTTTATAGGAGTTGCTATATTCATTTCTTGAAAACATAGATTTAGGGCCACCTGGGTGACTCGGTTGAAAATCTGACTCTTGATTGCAGCTCAGATCATGATCCCAGGGTGGTGAGAACAAGCCTCAGGTCAGGCTCTGTACTGAGCATGGCACTTGCTAAAATTCTCTCTCTCCCTCTGTCCCTCTTCCATCCCTCTCTTTCTCCCAAAAAAAAAAAAACAAAAAAAACAAAAAGGAAAAGTAGGTCTATATCATGTCTCATCAGTATTTTCAATCCTAAACTCTTAATTTCCCATTCAATGGCATGGGAAAATAATAACTGCTGTTATATGGATTTTTAATTTATGCCCTGAAGAAAACACAAATAGATAAAGAATCCTCTGAACTGGAATGGTGATGACTGAATCGAATTTTTTTAGGAGGATTATTTTCCAAAGAGTTGGTAGAGAAGCATTCTTGAACAGACAGAGGATTTTGTACAGCATTAATTTCACTGTTCAAGTCTATTTTTGGGTGCACATTGTCAGCAGATCTTAGTGGCTAGTTTATTTCAAATGCACAGTTAGCATACTTCACATACTAGGAAATAATGCCAAGAGAAAGCATGACCAAGTCCACAGCCTCAAGTCTTAGGCTACAGGACACAGAGAGAAGTCAAATTAGGATGCAGATGCACATGATTCTAGAAGTCTGAAGACCTGGCTCTAGCCTCAGCCTTGCCTCCAACAACCAGTGAGACCTAGGGCCAACCACTAAAACACCCCAGCCTCATCTGGACAATCAAAGAAACAGCCTTGATGATCTTGGAGGTCCCACCCAGCATTCTAGTCTTGTGAAGGTGGGCAGGGATGTCCTTACTCAAACACCATTTTCCAATGAGTTATCCTTGTGTTTCAATAAGCTATATTCCCTCCTCTGGCACTTAAAGTCATTTGGCCTAAAAACTAGTTTCAAGGGACAGGGTTCATTGTTGGGCACGGAGACCATACACCTGACTGTTTCCAACAGCTTCCAGAACAGCAGCATCTCAGACCTGCTCACCATTTCAGACGTGCAGAGATAACATGATTCCTTTATATCTCTGATTGGTCTTCCTCATTAACCCCCATCAGTCTGGTTAGCAAAGAAATTCTATTTTAGTTTGAGCCAATAAGATTAGTCTGATTCAGTAATTTAAACATTTTCTTTATTTTTTCAAATGTTTGTTTGTTTGTTTATAGAATGCAAGCAGGGTAGGGGCGGAGAGAAAGAATCCCAAGTAGGCTCCCTACTGTCATGCAGAGCGCAACACAGGGCTCAATCTCATAAACTATGAGATCATGACCTGAGCCAAAATCAAGAGTCAGAGTCTTAACCAACTGAGTCACTCAGGTGCCCCTAAACGTTCTTTTTCAATCAACACACCGTATCTTCTTTCCATGAGAGTCAGGTGCATTGTTGCCAAGGAGAATGAGGTTAGGACCCTGGCTCTGGCACTTGCTAGCTATGAGAGCTAAGACTAGTTACCTAACCCCTCTCAGCCACGGTTTTCTCATCTCAAAAGTGGGAGAAATGGGTTTGTTATCAGGCTTAAATAAGATATTTCAGGTAAACAGCTAAACCCATTTCTCAATAAATGTGAAGTATCATTATTACCATTTTTGTCCCCTTTTCCCATCACAGACTATACCATCTGCTATTGGACGTTTCCATATCTCCATGACTTTTCTGCTTCAAGGCACCTGGGCTGGATTTCCAAATCTGCCTTAACTGCCCAAACCTGCTTTGGAAACCTCACTGTTACTGAGTCAGAGCGACAATTTGGTGAGTGGCAGCGATGGTTGGTAAGCGTTGGACTCAGCATCTGAAGATTTGGGTTTCACCACCTCTGCCATTTACTGGCTGATGGAAATGTGCAACTCTTAGGACTGTTATCGTTTTATCCTGCTCAATTTCAGATGAGGATAAAATGGCTGCCATACTGCAAGGGGCATTCATTGTGAGGCCCCAATAAAAAAATAATCAAGAGGGCGTGTCTCACATAGTAGTGTTTGTGGGAATTTAAGAAGACATGAGTGACATAAATGAGAGAATGAAATGCTGTAAAACTCCTAAATGATACTAAAATAAGGCCTTCTGATATCCTTGTGTGAAATGAGATTTCCTAATAGCGACTGCCCTTATTCCGCTCTGAGTTCCCACTCTGCATTATCAACTTCCCATCTGTCATCTGTTCTCTAAACTAAAAGAAACCATTTTGTTTTCTCAGCAAGGGTCAGGGACAGACACTAGCTACATCACACCACATCAAACTTTCAAACTAAAAAGGGCAAATTCTGCTCACTCTGGATTCCAATAACTCACATATTTCACACCTTATGGACTCTTGACTATATGTCTCATGTTGGTTTTTATTTGGATGCTTAGCGTTATGAAATGAGTAATAAGTATGAATTTGTTTCCCAACTACTACATGAGTGGTAGACCACAATTAAAACAAATAACAGGAGGGGGCCTGAGTGGCTCTGTCTGGTTAAGTGTCCTACTTCAGCTCCGGCCATGATCCTGCAGTCCCTGAGTTCGAGCCCCACATCAGCCTCTCTGCTTTCAGAGAGAAAATCCAAAGCAGAGCCTGCTTTGGACCCTGTCTCCCTCTCTCCCTGCCCCTCCCCCACTTGCACTTTCTCTCTCTCAAAGATAAACAAACATTGAAAAAACCAGAGAGGTAGGCAAACCATGAAAGACTCTTAAATACAGAGAACAATCCGAGGATTGCAGGTGGGGAGAGGCTAGACTAAATGGGTGATGGACATTAAGGAGGGCACTTATTAGGATGAATCACTGGGTTTTAACTCCTAAAACCAATACTACACAGTGTGTTAACTAACTTGAATTGAAAGAAAGAAAGAAAGAAAGGAAGGAAGGAAGGAAGGAAGGAAGGAAGGAAGGAAGGAAAGAAGAAGGAAAGAAGAAGGAAGGAAGGAAGGAAAGAGGAAGGAAGGAAGGAAGGAAGGAAGGAAGGAAGGAAGGAAGGAAGGAAGGAAGGAAGAGGAAGGAAGGAAGGAAGGAAGGAAGGAAGGAAGGAAGGAAGGAAGGAAAGGAAGGAAAGGAAGGAAGGAAGGAAGGAAGGAAGGAAGGAAGGAAGGAAGGAAGGAAGGAGGAAGGGAAGGAAGGAAGGAAGGAAGGAAGGAAGGAAGGAAGGAAGGAAGCAGTGGAGGGAGGAAGGAAGGAAAGAGAAGGAAGGAAGGAAGGAAGGAAGGAAGAAGGAAGGAAGGAAAGGAAGGAAGGAAGGGAGGGAGGGAGGGAGTGGGTGGAGGAGGGAGAAGGAAGGAAGGAAGGAAAGAAGGAAGGGAGGGAGGGAGGGAGGGAGGGAGTCATGGGAAACAATATGAACTAGGAGGCAGTTTGTATTTACCCAACTTACTCACCCAATTTACTCGAACTTTGTATACCAAACATGGTTCATGGTTGCAACAGGCTCTGGTTATCGTAAGCAAAACAGAATATCACTGATAGGATATTAAGGATGCAAAATCATCAATAGGCCAGAAAATGAACTTAGAAATTGCATGAACACTAGGGAAATCTTCACACTTGGCAACTAAACCCATGATAAAAACCTTGCAACAAGAACTGCCTGGTTCATACAATGTCCCACCGTTGTGACAATGACTCCTAAGCCTCCCACAACTCTCTCCCTTGAAGCCAAACTTCCCAAGGACTAGTTGGCCAAGTCCAGGTCATTTGTCTTCTTTGACTCCAGTGCCGCAGAAAAAGGGAGGCAGACTCTTTCCGAAAAAAAATATAGGCAAGGAGGGAGTTCCACCAAATGATAAGGTAGGAGGGCTCCATGTAGAAAGAGAGATTGCATGACGGACTCTCACCAATTATCAACCTTTAGTAGATCCTTTCTTTTCATGGTCTGTTTCATCATCTGTACATGAGAAGGTTGAACTCAATATTATTTCAGATTCCTTCCAGTCCTCAAAGATGCCACCATCTGCCACCTCACTTCTTCCTCTGACAGCTGGTTGTCCCTCTGAGGACCAGCACCAGAGAGAGCCTTTAGATGGGTAACATCTAACCAGAGGTGAGTACACATTGTAAGAATGAGATTAGCCTCATCATAAAAAAATAAAAATTAAAAAATTAAAAATAAAAATAAAAGCTCTGAGGGGCACCGGGGTGGCTTAGTCGGTTAAGTGTCCGACTTCGCTCAGGTCATGATCTTATGGTTCATCGGTTTGAGCCCCGTGTCGGGCTCTGTGCTGGCAGCCTGCTCAGAGCCTGGAGCCTGTGTCGGATTCTGTGTCTCCCTCTCTCTCTGGTCCTTCCCTGCTCTCTCGCTCTCTCTCTCTCTTGTTCTCTCTCTCTCTCTCTCTCTCAGAAATAAATAAAACATTTTTTAAAAATTTTTTTAAAAAGCTCTAGGGACGCCTGGGTGGCTTAGTCGGTTAAGCGTCCGACGTTTGCTTAGGTCATGATCTCGCGGTTCGTGGATTTGAGCCCCGCGTCGGGCTCTGTGCTGCCTGCCAGCTCAGAACATGGAGCCTGTTTCAGTCTGTGACTCCCTCTCTCTCTGACCCTCCACTGCTCATGCTGTCTCTCTCCTAGAAATAAATAAAAATATTAAAAAAAAAAAAGCTCTAATACTCCATTGACATGTCTCCCTCTTTACTCATATATTCCCAAACATCACCATTTATTTTCTTAAATAAGGGAAAATGCCCCATTTCCTGCTTCCTTTCATATGGGCTTCTCCATGCTGATGCTGCTCTCTGTGCTTTTTTTTAGACCCAAACCATTTACTTCTCTGGACCAAAATACTCTTCCTGAACTTCTCTCCAAAGCCTCCACCTCACAGCCTTTCACTTGAATCATCCATTCTAACCGAATCTCGAAAGCTCACAATTTATTCGTTAAACTACAATTTAATTGTTCCCAGTTGTCCATCTACTTTCCCGTTTAAAGAGCCAGACTGGTTGTTCAAAAGCAATCAGTTCACCTATTTTAGGCTTTTATTCTCTCAAGCATATCGTTTTGGGTTGATTTTTTTCTCACCATTGTTTTTTTATTTCAGATAAAACTTGTTTTATTACTGCCGATGACTAAAACTAACCAATTTTGATTGCCTTTGCCCACTTAGTTATTTTTTTCTTAGCAAGTGCCTCAGATACCTCTCTGAATTCAGTGTCTGAGCAGCCCCTCCAGCTCCCCTATCATTTCCATTCAGAAAGCCGGACAATGGCTCTGTACTGATTTGTTTTTCTCTCTCTAAGATCTTCACACAGCTCTGCCTGCATTCTCTAGTGTGTTGTGCACATGCTATTTTTGTTAAGTCCCGCATTCTTCTTTATTCAGAAGGACTGCGGTTCTTTGAGCTTTAATTATGGTGTCTTAAAAGATTCCTCAGCTGCTTTCATGCTCGCGAATTTTATACTTCCTCTTATTGCACCTTCTTCACCAGATTTCTCAATTCCCCAGCATTTACTCTCTTGAAATCCGATACCTTTGTTAAGCTGCATTGTTTGAACCTCCATCTTATTATTCTCAAAGTGAGTCATCTGTGGACAGGAAACCCTTTTGCTTGCTTGCCTACATCTTCAAATACGATTTTTTTTAGTCCTCACTCCACCCTATTGCAAAAAAATGTCTATGTATTGTTATTTCTTTACAATTATTTCAACTCTCTAAACATAGTCAAAATTCTACCCCCATGCCCCTTTGTCAGAAGGATCAGACCAGAATGATTAGCACAGTGCCAATCTTTGCAGCCATCAGTGATCACTTTCTTCCTGAGTCAAATCTAGTCTACATAGAAGGAAATATTGTCTATGATCCCAATATTTGATCAATTGAACATAACTAGGAAGGTGGCTAGGTCCAGACAAAGTTGGACATGTGCACATTGAATGGACGAGCATCTACCTATTTTAAAGCAAGTTACGATAAATACAGAACTGGATCATGGAAGAATGAAGGTTAAAACCACTTCCTGGAACAAACTTAGTTCTTGGAATTCTTTTGGCTCAAATGTAGGGTTATTATCGTGAAAGTCGTCATGTACTGCAGCCCTGTGCTGACTTCAAAGTAAAGTATCACAAAGACGATCACTCTTAAACAGGAGAAAGAATATCTTGATGGAAGCAAGGCAAATAACATATGAATTCTGGTTGGTTTGAGTAGAAAGGGAACTAGTAATTGAGGAAAAGGGTTTAACCAGAAGGATTTGAGTTCATTTGATTAAAAGTATTTTTAAAAGTCTCACATAAGCGTCCCTGAATATTAAAGTTTCTGAGGTTTATCCATCACTAGTCATTTTCCAATTAACTGTACATCCTAATACCGCCTGATCCTAGTTCAATGGCTTCAGTGACTGATAATTTTGTTTCTTTTTAGAACAGATATTTAAAGTTGAAGTCTTAGGATAGTGGTTACAATCATTTTGTGGGCTCAAGTTCGCAATCCTGACCCTTCAGAGGCCATTTATTTCTCCTCAGGCCATTTTTCAGGCATCAGGTCGCTGTCATCAGGTAAATTTAGGTGCAATTCGGTGCATAGACCTACTGGACTTTCCTCCAAAATCAATGATGCAATATCAAAATAGCGCAGTTCATTTCTCTCTTTAATAAAAGTTAGATGCACACATATGAAATACTTACTAACTGCTGCATTTGCATCCATATGTTTACAATGTTACACACATGATTTAACAACAAAAATTTAAAAAAACATATGAAAAATACAATATGGATGAATCTTAAGAAATAATGTTGACTCACACAAACACAAAATTAGGAATACTCTGTTTAAAAGAGAGTAGGGAAATGTAGATATTACAAAAGTTGTTATCACATAAAAAAGAAGAAGAAAGGGTGAGAGAATATTCCAGATTAAGGGAAGTTAAAGAAGACATCATAGTTAAATATAACAAGTGACTGGGTCCTATCTATACTAGAGAGAAAAATGTTCACTGGAAGGGGAAAAATGTTATAAAAGGCTATTAGTCAACTAACACAATTAGATTACAGACAGTAGATTATATTGTATCAGTGTAAATTTCTAAAGTTGATCCCTGTACTGTGGTTACATATGAGAATACCCTCATTCTTAGGAAACACACACTAAAGTATTTATGCAAAAAGCCCCATGATATATATAACGTACTCCCAAGTGATTCCGAAACATCACGTATATGTGGGGACAGACAGCACACACACATAATGAAGCAGATAAAGAAAAATGTAAATAACATGTAAGTCTGGATGGCATGTAAATGGGAGTTCTTTGCACTATTTTATTTTTTCAAACTTTTTTAAATTTTTTAAATTTAAATTTTGACTTTTTAATTGTTTTCAAATTAAAAATGTAATGATATACAATTGATCAAATAAGACAGATGGAACAGAATACATCCTATGGGATTCCATTTGTATAAAGTTTCAAACCAGGCAAAATTAAATTTTATTCTCAACGACAACAGTAAATTAAACTGTATTCTTTAAGCATACATCACGAGGTAATTAAACTAAAAATTAAAGCAAAGAAATAAATGCTATAATAGGTATGTGGGAAGCATAATCCCATAATAGGATTCCATAATAGGATAGTGGTGATCTCTAGCAAGGAAGGGGGAGATTACTTAGAGTAAGGGACTTGCTGGGGTCTTTGGAGTGCTAGCAACATACTCTCTTGCATTCTGGGTAAAGAGTCCATGAATATTTGTTTTATAATTTTTAAGCGTCATGTTTATGTCTTATGAGTTTCTCTGTGCACGTTTTCTAAGGGATGAAAGGAAGGATAGAGAAAAGGGAAGGGCAGAGGACAGAGAGGCAGAGAGGAAAGATACCCAGGCACAGCTTATTCCCTGCTTTTAGATTCATTGATGAGGGCAGTGCTCTATCAAATCACCCTGGTCAAGACTACAAAGAAAATCGTCCCTGAATCTTACTTTAGACCAGAAGCCCAGCTTGCTTCTAGGTCCCTGACTTAGCACAAGCCAGAGCTTTAGAGCTGTCCTATATATATATATATATATATATATATATATATATATATATATATATATATATCAAGTATCAACTAGATACGGTACAGTTAACTATGGTCCAGAAACAGGTAATTGACAGGAGAAAGATCCAGAGGCTTTAATTCTTCACTAAAAATTGAGATCATTGGAGTTGATTCCTTGGGTTCATTATTTAGCTGTTGAAAAGCTTTGTGAGATCAATAATTTATTTAAAGGTTGTTAAAAAACAACAATTAAAAAGTTCTAGCCAAGAATTGGCTTTAAAGGTAAGAATCGTTTCTTCGATGTTTGGATGGGAAATCTACCACAGTCCGTGGAACATTTATGCTCAATCGTCAATAGTATAAAAGACGATTCCTATGGGAAGAATTTTTAGGTTTCAATATACAAGACTTATCACTGGAGGGAAATGGTACAGCTTGGTTAACTTATAATTCAGACATCAGTCTTGTTACTTCTATATACACAGCATAAGGGGACTCAAGGGTACACTAACAACATATAGAAGAACCTAGGCTGTTCCTGGAAACTGCTGTCTGACCAGCTCTGCATACAGAATTAATTGAAGAAAGAGGTTCCAAACAACCCAGTGAGGGCTTATATTTTAATTTGTGCAAATGCATCTAGAAAGCATGAAATTAATCTGTTCTGCATTTGGGTGGTGCCCAAATCCCTAAAATTCTAAGTAATATATGAGCAATGTTTCTTTAAATTACACAAACACAGCAACAGTTAGATGACAGTGTTCTGTTTACTGACTAGCTTTTGGAAATATGTCCGGCTTTAAGTTTAAAGTAATAAGTATAGACTTTCCTGAAGATACAATCTACTCCCCTAAGGCAAGTGACATATTTGTTCTGGTCCTAAAAATATCCCCATCAGCACCCAACCCAAACCAGTAAGTGCCAGTTATCACGATGTTCCATTTTTATGGGGGTGCCGTCTTCACTTGCCTTGAAACAAACCGATTAGGGACCCTGGAAACACACAGATTACACTGGAATGCTCCTCTCGGATGCTACTTAATAAAATCTTAAAAAACAGCTTAGTAAAACATTTCATTAAGCTTTTATACTTGGGGACTTCTAAGGTAGAACAATCTAAGGACATTGATAAGGCACCGTTAGCCAAGGAGATGTGAATCAGAGTCCAAAATGAGAAGGAGGAAATTTTTGTGAACAAGTGGTGTGTCTACAATCGTCTGTCTGCCCTAAGTGGATCCACAGAGTTTGGGCTGTTCTTTCTCCAGATATACTCACCCCACACTCATTCCAAAGCTTAGAACCAAGGGAGCCAATGCTCATAACTGCCTTAAAGAGACTGAGTCTCAGGATGTTGCAAATATAATGCCTTGTCCCAGTGGACTCCTGCACACCTAACCCTCTCAGTATGTCCGCCTTGTGAAACCTACCATTTGTAAACCAGTGGTCTGGACCTTAGGCTTGAGGAATTGGCACACAAGTGCATGTGTAGGTGCATGTATGGTTCTTTGATCACTGTTGTTCACAAACTCAGTGCAAAATCTATTTTTTAGAAGCAAAAGGTAAGTTTTATTTGAAACATTTGAGAGATGTTAGTAAGATTCAATGTGAATGATCAAAAATGATCACACGTGAAGAATAAAAATTATATTCTTCCTAAAACACTTCTGAAATACATCATAGCTCATAGTCAGAGCACAGCTAGGGGTCTGAAAGATTCAGGGACACCTGGGTGGCTCAGTGGGTTAAGTATCTGACTTCAGCTCAGGTCGCCATCTCATGATTTGTGGGCTGGAGCCATGCATCAGGCTCTGTGCTGACAGCTCAGAGTCTGGAGCCTGCTTGAGATTCTGTGTCTTCCTCTGTCTCTGCCCCTCCACCACGTGTGTTCTCTCTCTCTCACACACACAAAAACAATAAATAAACATTAAAACATTTTTTTAAAAAAAAGAAAGATTCAGATGGACTGTTGGTCAAACCATATCCCTCTAAGTATACTATCTCTAATACTAATTGCCTCCAACATTCGTATGGCCATCAAGCTTGCCTCCTCACTCTAATATTTCAAAGGAGGCCTTAAAGGGGCACTGTTCTTTAAAGTGTGTCTAATAGATAAGTATCAAGGTCACCACCATGGCATAGCAGGTCCTGTCTCACACCTGACGTTCTACATCACCAGGGGAGCTTGCTTAATCTCAGCATTTCAGTTTTCCAGTGTAAAAGTGACCATAATAATAACCACAACAAGGGTGTCTGGGTGGCTCAGTCAGTTGAGTGTCCAACTTTGACTCAGGTCATGATCTCACAGTTTGTGAGTTCGAGCCCCACATGGGACTCACTGTTGTCAGCGTGGAGCCTGCTTCAGATCCTCTGTCCCCCCTCTCTGCCCCTCTCTGGCTTATTCTCTCTCCTCTCTCTCACTTTCTCTCTCTCTCTCTCTCTCTCAGAAATAAATAAACGTTTAAAAAAAACAATAAACACTTTATTCTCTCAGGGAAACTTTCAGAAGAGTTTCAAACTCTCACAGGAATACTTATTATACCAATTGAAGCATCTTCTGATTTCAATCATATTTTTCTAAAAATATTAACATGTGGCCTTTTTATCAGCTACTAATAATAGTAATAGCTTAATAACAATATCAAGCCTCTAATATATCAAGCAATAAACTAGGTACTTTTGAAAACATCTGATTTAATCTTCACAATCTTTGTGGTTAAAGTAGGTAGCATTACTTATCCACTTTTTATATGAGAAGAACATGAGATTCAAAGATACCAAGTGACTTTCCTAAGACCATATAATAATCGCGATGTACACTGAATGCAAACCCATGTCTGCCTGGAAGATTCAAAGTATAGACTTATTTCTACCATGTCAGAATTACTAAGGGTTCCCAATAAAATTATAATTTACATAACATTTCCATTAAAGTTCTGAAAGATAAAAATTACTAGGTTGTCATGAAATGTACGATTAAAAATAATAAAACCAGTAGTATACTTGGTATATGTGGCTAAGTCCATGCAGTTAGTATTTACAAAGTGCCAAAGAAGAAGCTGATTAAGCTTATTTAATAAGTCAACTCCGTCAGGCAAATTAGACACTTCCATTAAGAAAGTCAGTCAGATCGCTTATGCTTTTCATTTTAAATTTTGCAAACCAAAACTACAACCGGTCGAATTTTTCATTTCTCTCTGAGCTACATGAGTGTGTCAAATACATTCACAATCAAGGTCAGATCTTTCATGTTCTCAAAGGTAGTCATGTAATGAGGTGACACGGGGTCGGGGGAAGGTCTGAAGACTATTTTCAGCATTTCAAAGAGTCTAACAGATATCAAATATGTCTCCCAGATTAGGCTGAACAGGCTAATTAAATAATCACATTCCTAAGCTTTTGACCAGAATTACTTCAGCTCAATGCAGTAATACTACTGGTGATCTCATACTGATTGGAAAGACTGATTGAGAGCTGCATGTGTCTTTGGTTAATAAAAAAAATTTTGAAAAAATATATAATGATTACTTAATGTCATAAAGGTCTATGCACCAGGATGTTTATACCTTTTACAGTATTGCAGTTAAGGTAGCAAGGGGGGGGGGAGGGGGAAGTGTGAGGGGTGGAGTAGAGTCTCAACAATGAAGGTGCAACTAAATAAACAATAGCTTATGGTGCAACAGAATAGTATGTGACTATAAAAAGGGCGGGGTGTCATTTCAAGGTATGTTATAGAATCAAATAAGTAGGTCACATGACAACATTTATTACATGGATACTATATGCCATATGCTTTCACCCAGGTTAAGAAAACACAGATGGTAATCTGTGTATATGGATAGAAAGGGGCACATTCTCTTTGTACCTTCTAGCGCATTCAAAGGAAGGGAAATGGGGAGAGGAAATCTGAACCGGTAACAGCATTAACTTCCAGGAAGGGGAAAAGAGTGGGTACCAATACATGGGTCTTTCCTCTTCTACTCTAAACTTGTATGTGGCTTGAATTTGGACAGTATTCATCAACCATGTTGTCATTTTATTAAATTCCTTAATAAATGCAAGGGGTGTTGTTATTGGGTAAGCCTTTCTAAATGAGAACTTGATACAGAAAACAAAAAGAGGGGCACCTGGGTGGCTTAGTCGGTTAAGCGTCCGACTTTTGCTTAGGTCATGATCTCGCGGTTTGTGGGTTCGAGCCCCACGTCGGGCTCTGTGCTGCCTGCCAGCTCAGAGCCTGGAGCCTGTTTCAGTCTGTGACTCCCTCTCTCTCTGAGCTTCCCCTGCTCACGTTGTCTCTCTCTCTCTCTCTCCTGGAAATAAATAAAACATTAAAAAAAATTTTAAAAAATACTGGGCAACCTTTTAAAAAAAAAAAAAAGAAGAAAGAGAGTCCATGGTGGTGGAATCGAGGCGACCCACTAGCACGGACATCCCCTTCCAAGGCACATACAAAGCACACACACTCACGCTACCTGGGAGTGATCAGCCCCTACAGCCTTTATAAAGAAAGCTTTGTTTTTCCCTGCAATGGCTCTTCTCCGTGCCCTTGTGAATACTGAAAACTGGTAGCTAAGCAGTGTAAACAAGTTAGAGGACCAACATGAAGACCATCAAAAAACGCTGGCACCTTCCTTAACTTGGGAGGAGACCTGCTCCTAATTAGTCACAAGTGTGCCTGAAGGGAGGCTGCCTTCTAAGTGTTCCCGGGGAGGAGCCCAACCAGCCAGGCCGCCCCCCACTGCAGGAGCCGGGGCGCAGGCCTGCTCCAGAGGCCGAGACACTGAGCCACTTGCTCTCTGCCAGGTCCTGTCCCTGGCACAACCCCCCAGCCCATGAGGTGTGACCCTGTGCGTGCCAAAGCCTCTGCTTTGGAGATGCTGACAATCTCCCCCAACTAGAAAAGACGTGGGCTTCATGTAGCCTTGTAAAAAGTGCACCTCTTGGGCTAAACTGCAATGGCAATATCAGAGTGAGTTCAAAGTAGGTCTCAACTCCACGCTCAGTCTAAGGAGAGAAGAAGGAGGCTTGGCGAGGCCTCTTCTCTTCCCCACCCCACCCCCAACCATCCCCATTTAATCTGAATCTTTTATTCCAAGTTTCTTTTTCACTGGAACGGCCTAGCCATCAAGTTCGGGCCCTCCACCCAAGCTTTATTGAACTGAACAAGTTTAAGTCTGTGGCTGAGCCGGAGAGGGCTGACCCCACCGAGTAAAGGACCAAGGCTGAGACACGACGCCCCGAGTTTTGCAGAGACCCACCCCTCCTTGCAGGTGCTGAGGGAGGTGGGGTCCCCGCACTGTCAATGCAGTGAGGTCAGATGGGCGCTGTGGGGAGTGGGGTCAATGCCCACGGGACATAGAGCAGCCAGAGGTGTCCACCAGCAGGGCTGTTCCCAGCAAAAGGGAGAAAACTAACAAACCAGATGCTGCAGGAAAGAGACGATAAAGAGGCCTGAGCTCCTAAAGGTATAAACAAAAGATGTGCCAGGTCCTCATTTGTTCATTGTTTCACCCTCTTAACCTTCAAATACAATGAAAGAGCCTTTTTAAACCATTACACAAAAAATGAAGGCACACCCTCAGCATTTCGAAATGCTCTTTCGAAAGCACTTAACTGAGATCGTGAACATCAGGGGGTCCGCAGAGGGCAGGTGGTCCAGCGGGCGGATATCGGGGCTTGGGGGGGTCCGCAGCTCTCTGCCAGTTCTCCAAAAAGTGTCCATTCATGGTGGTTCTCTCCTCTCTGGCCCTGACACCCCCAGACTCCATGCCTCAGGACTTCTGTCCTCTGCCTTCAGCAGCGTGTTCTGCACTTGACGCTTGTTCCTGTTTCCACCTGTCACCTCCCGAAGTCTCTGGCTTGAACACCCTCCTCACCAAACCCCAGCCTGCCCCACTCACCTGTCCCAGCTCACCGCAACTTTTCACGGCCTCGTCTCTGCAGATAGCTTTCTGGGGACAACCCCAGCCCTGATGTTCGCTGTTGGAAACCCTGGGCAACTCATCAAGTGTCCCCCAAAACAGTGTTTGTGAGCTTGAGTCAGAAGACGAGGCTTTACTCCTGTTCCTTACATGTTATTGTTTATTATCTGACTCTCATCCTGGAAGGTGAGTTTTCTGTCGGGAGAGAGCCTGTGTTGGATACCAGACATCTATGATGCCTAGAGGTGTGTGCCCAAAACCACAACCGCAAGCCACACACAGCTGAACTGAGCACTCAACAAGCGGCTCCTCAAACCGGAATGTGCTATGAACTGTGAAACTGAACTGTGAAGCCTTTGTAGGAAGAAATGACTGAAATCACAAATAAGTTTTACATTGATTACTTATTGAGGTGATAGTTTTCCCAATATATGTGGTTAAATAAAATATTTTTAACCTAATTTTACCTATTTATCTACTTTTTTTTTTATTTTAGAGAGAGAGAAAGAGAGAGCATGCCCACAAGTGGGGGAAAGAAGCAGAGGGAGAGAGAGAATCTTAAGCGGCCTGGCCCCACAATCTTGAGATCATGACCTGAACATGAGTCGGACATTGAACCAACTGAGCTACCCAGGTATCCCTGTTTCTCGACTTTTAAAAATCACATTATTGCGGGGAGGGGGGGTGCTTGCTGTTGATTCATAGAAGTTCTTTATATTAACTCCTTCTCATTTGCAAATGTCTTCTACCGTTCAGTAGGAGAAAATGCCTTGTTGCTGTGTGGATGATTCCCTTCACTGTGTAGATGTCATCCCAAAAGTTTAATTTTGCTTTTGTTTTTCTTGCCCAAAGAGACATATCTAGAAAAATGTTTCTTTGGCCAATGTCAAAGAAATGACTGCCTGTGTTTTCTTCTCGGAGTTTTATGATTTGGGGTCTCATATTTTGGTCTTTCATTCATTTTGAGTTTATTGCTGTATATGGTGTGAGAAAGTGGTCCTGTTTCATCATTTTGTGTGTAACTGTCCAGTTTTCCCAACACCATTTGTTGAAGTATTTCTCTGTTGTGTTCTGATGTGGCCGCTGGAAAATTTAAAATTACTTTTAAATTACTTTAAAATTTTGCTTATATTGTAGTTCTGTTAGGCACCATTGACCTAGACTTCTACCTGGCACACTTTGGTGGCCAATACTTCTTAAACACATATGCACATCCATACTGTGGCTCCTTGGGCCCATCATTTAAATTTGGAAAGTCTCCAGGCACCTGGGTGGCTCAGTTTATTAAGCATCCAACTTAGGATCAGGTTATGATCTCACAGTTTGTGAGGTCAAGCCCCACATCAGGCTCTGTGCTGACAGTTCGGAGCCTGGAGCCTGCTTCGGATTCTGTGTCTCCTTTTCTCTCTGCCCCTCCCCCACTCATGTTCTGTCTCTGTCTCTCAAAAATAAATAAATGTAAAAAAATTTTTTTAATCTTGCAAAGTCTTTTTGTTTTTACCCTTGACATGACAATAAAAATATCTATCCCACAAGACCTGTTGTAAAGACAGAATAAGATAGCACTACCCAAATATTTAAAATATTTAAATACTACCTGAAGATATGTTATTTGTACTTAAAGGTTAGTGAATGTTTGAAGAGTGAGAAATGTAGAGTAACTGAATAATCTTTTAATTGTGAAGACAATCCTACTGGCAAAGATGTAAACACTGTGAAGGACACAGTAAAGGGGTAAGATTATTGCTCTGAAACCACTGTTAATCACACACAGTCAGAAAGCAGGTGTCACCAGAATATCAACAGTTTGCCAAATTTGTGATGGAAGAATAGATTTTTTGACAGCTTAGTGAAAACATCAATACTAATTGCCTTGCATTCTAGATTTCAATGTGGGCAGGGTGTTTTCCCTTTGGATAATTAACCGTTCTGTTTGGTAAAGCACCTTTTACACGTCAAGGAAAAAATGGCTTCCAACTGAAAAGTAAAAGGTGACAATGAATTTTTTAAAAGTTATGTTAACTCTTGGGGCGCCTGGGTGGCTTAGTCGGTTAAGCGTCCGACTTTCGCTTAGGTCATGATCTCGCGGTTCGTGGGTTCGAGCCCCGCGTCGGGCTCTGTGCTGACTGCCAGCTCAGAGCCTGGAGCCTGTTTCAGTCTGTGACTCCCTCTCTCTCTGACCCTCCCCTGCTCACGCTGTCTCTCTCTCTCTCTCTCTCTCTCCTAGAAATAAATAAAAAACATAAAAAAAAAAAGTTAACTCTTGAGGAGGGCACTCGTTAGGATGAGTACTGGGTGTTGTCTGTAAGCGATGGACCATGGGAATCTACCCCATAAACCAAGAGCACGCTTTACACACTGTATGTTAGCTGATTTGACAATAAATTATAATAGATGACAGATAGATACACAGATAGATAGATAGATTAACTCAGGAAAAGGCAAATCAACTTGGAAAAGTCACAGCCATTTTGACCGAGGCATCCTTGACCGTCTGTCAGTAACAACCGTATTCTCAAGTTTTCCTAATAAGATTGAAATACACAATTGAGGAGGAAAGGCAAACCCCAAAAACCTCAGGCTTTCTTTGTCACAGGCTGGACAGATTCAAATATCAGTGCTTAAGGTGGATAAAAGTTTAACTGATTTGCAATCCAGTGATTAATATATAAAGATGAGGGAAAGATGGCTATCAACCAAATTCAATCAAAAGAAATCCCTTCTTGAACACTGGCATATTCGGGGATCTTTAAAAGATGTTTTTCAATAGAAGCCTGGGTTTTGGAGATGGAAGTCTTTGTTCTTTTTTCTCTCTCGGTTACATGTTTGTAATATACTAAAGTAGTGGTTCTCCACCAGGGATGATTTTGCTCCTTAGGGGATACCTGGCAATGTATGTAGAGATATTTTCAGTTGTCACATGTGGGGAGGGTGCTATTAGCATCTTGTGGGTAAAGGTCAGGGACCCTGCTAGGCACAGGACAGCCCCCAATAACAAAGAGTGCAGAAGGTCAAGGTGCCACTGTTGAGAAACCCTGCTCTAAAATAACAGGTGTCTATCAGATGTTTCAGAAATTTGTAAGTGCTTTTGCTGTACATTGCAGAAAATCAAATGAACTTGGACATACCCTTGATGGTCTTCAGCAACCACCAATACATGAATACATGGCTAAGGAAGCAGTAAATAGTTAACTCATTGTAACTCATTATAGAAAAACTTAGGAACAAATCATTAGCCTGTAAGAACTGATCAAGGAAATGGGCAATACTACAAAATGCTTAATGTAGCCAAGGCCAGGTTTGTAAGGAGGAAAGACTTCCCTTGACACACTTTATTCGACATTAATTCAATGAGTCTTTGGTATTCAAGAGCACTGTACTAAGGACTTTGAAGGATAAAAATGTAGAGAACCCCATTGTTACCACCAGCAACCTTACTACAGACTGGAGTTTAAATAACCCTTCAAGAAATATCTCTGGAGTTAAAGAACATCGGTGAGGCATTGCACCATAGCGAAGAAAAATCTGGCTTTGGAATCACCAAAGGACAAAGCAGCATTTGAACCAGGATGTGCCCCAGGGAAAGCCTCTTAATCGTCCTGAACCCCAAATTTCTCATCTATAAAATAGGAATAACAGCACTCCTTTGGCAGGACAGCTGTGAAGATTATATGCAATTATTTATGTAAATTGTCTGGTATGGTGCCTCGGTGATGAATCATTATCCAACAAACACCAGTGTCTTGCCTCTTAATTTCCTTGTGTTTTCATCTTAACCGTAGCTAAGAAACCATGGTTAGGTGAGATAGAAGGGAAGGCTTCTTCATGGTGTTATGGAAAAAATTGGTTTTTGGAGAAACAGCTACATCAAACGAAACAAACAAGAACTCGTAAATCCTTACCCCCCAAAAAATTACTGGAAAGGAAAGAAATAGTAGAGAAATCTGGAAACCTGGTTATAACAATCCTGATGCCAGATCTTACAAAACTCAGAAGTCTAGTTGTGATGGAATATTTCAGGTTGAAAGAGACACTATGCAAGAAGGCAGTATAATTTATGTTATTTCAATAAAGAAAGACATGACCTGGACTTTGAGAAAGAACCTGATATCTAAAGCTAAGTGAAAAATCAAGAACTCGTTGCAGATGTTCTTGTATCAAAATTTATTTGTGAAAACCTTTCAGGATCTATGTGACAGCTCCTGGACGTTCAAAGGGCTTTGAATTATAGACTTATTTAAAAACCAGTAAATGTATATTTTTTGTATTCAACATATTTTTTAACTATCCATAGAACTCCTTATGAACTTCATTGGTGCTATCATCAACAACAGATTTCTGTGGTTCTCAACATTTTTCGAATATATTCATATCTGTCTTTTGGGATTTTACTTGTTGCTGTTCTATATGATAAGCAAAGCAGATGTTAAATATTCCCATTTTGTTGGTGAAGATATGGACACTGTGAAATTAAGTAATCTGGGGGTCTTCACCACTCATTGATGAAACAATTGGTCCTAACACTCGGACTCTCTGTCCAGCCTTCCTTTCATAAAACAACTCTTTCTTATCACATGCATAACTCAATTGAACAGTAGTTTTGAGCATCTAATCAACAAAGATAAGGAATTCCATCTGCCTCAAAGACCTACAACCCTTTATGTATATAATTATAATGTAGAGGTCACATAATGACATAATGCAAGAAATACGCTCTGTGAGTTGAAAGTAGCGAAGGATTATATCAGGTTGGCAGAGAAGACTGGAGGTAGCATTCCAAAGGGACAGTGATGTGTCCGTGGCATTTTCACAGAAGACGGGGAAAGGATTTTCACAGAAGAGAAAGAGACAAGAATACTTGAAGGTATTTTCAGGGATCAGAGACAGAAAATTTGACTGGAGCGTAGCATACCACAAACCCAGGAGAAGTGGAAACTAACTTGGAAAGTTAGATTGATGTTATCTATTAAAGGGTTGAGATGCCTGGGGGAGGAGTTTGTATTCAATTGTACAAACACTGTGGAAACTTCATGGGGTGGGGGTGGGGGGTAGGGGAGGACATCAATCTGAATTTCAACAACACTCTTGCCATTTGGCTTCTACCTCCCACTGGATTCTTAGTATAGCTCTTTGTATACTGTCACTCTGGACCATCTCTAAACTAAAGAATAAAAAGTGTATCTTAATTATCTTCACATTTCAGTGGCTATATTACCCTGCAAGTCACACACTCTGTAAGGGTTTTCAGAAAAAGTGAGTAAATATGAGTAAACTAATGAATGAATCAATGA
>JAESUZ010000905.1:0-19673 GCA_017311185.1 Proteles cristata cristata
TTGTGTGTGTGTATATACACACACACACACACACACACACACACACACACACACATATGCGTATATATTTTATACCATACTGTCTTGGTCCATTCATCCATTGATGAACACTTAAGTTGCTTCTGCATTTTGGTTATTGTGAATAATACTGCAATGAAAATGAGAGTGAAGATATTTCTTCCAGACAGTGATTTCATTTCCTTTGGATAAATACCCAGAAGTGGGATTACTGAATCATACAGTACTTCTATTTTTAACCTTTTGAGGAACCTCCATAGTGTTTTCCACAGTAACTGTACTAATTTACATTCCTTCCAACAGTGTATAAGAGTTCCCTTTTCTTCATATGCCTGCCAATATTTGTAATCTCTTGGATTTTTTTTTGATGATAGCCAAACTAATGAGAGTAAGTTACATTAGTAGATTTGAAGTATACTATGATAAATAGAGATGTGTATACAAACTTGAGATCAACCCCTAAGAAATTAATCTTATAGTTTAAAAGCAAACAGAGGAATTTGATTTGTACACCAAAAATAACTATTTAACAAAAGACCATGGTAAACACCGTGAGACATATAAAAAGACACGAGACAAAAAAAAAAAAAAAAAAGCAAAATGTCAATTTAAATAGAACTGTATCTGGGGTGCCTGGGTGGCTCAGTTGGTTAAGCGTCCGACTTCTTCAGTTCAGATCATGATCTCACATTTCATGGGTTTGAGCCCCGCATTGGGCTCTGTGCTGACAGCTAGCTCAGAGCCTGGAGCCTGTTTTAGATTCTGTATCTCCCTCTCTCTTTGACCCTCCCCTGTTCATGCTGTCTCTCTCTCTCTCTCAGAAATAAATGAAACATAAAAAAATAAATAACAAATAAATAAATAAATAAAACTGTATCAACAGCCACATTAAATGTAAAGGTATTAAGCATTCCAATTAAGATATTTTAGGCTGGATTTTTTTAAAGAACTAACTATATTCTGTCTAAAAAATGTTTCAGAGCCAAAGACACATATACTTTGAAAGTAAAAAAAAGAAAATGAAGAAAGATATACCATGTAGATAGTGTCCATAAGAAAGATAAAATGGTGATACTAATACCAGATGAAATAGATTTTAAGATAAAACATGTTACTAGTGCTAAAAAAGGACATTTATGATTACAATATGGTCACTTCATCGGAAGATATAATTAACAACAAACCCCACATTTTATGATGCAGAAATTAACAGAATTCTAATGGGAAATAAACAATTCAACAATGATTATTGGAGATTTAATACCCCAGTCTCAATATTTGGTCAACCAATTGGACAGAAAATCAGCAATGGTATGGAAGGCACTATCAACTGACTTGATGTAATAACTGACATTTATAGCATACTCCCCCATATGACAGAATACATATTCTTTTTCTTCATTTTAATTGAAGCATAATTAATATACAGTGTTATATCAGTTTCTGGTGTACAATAGAGTGATTCAACAATTCTATACGTTACTCAGTGCTCATCACAAGAAGTGTACTCTTGACCCCTTTTATCTATTTCACTCACCTCCCTAACCCACCTCCCCTCTGGCAACCACCAGTTTGGTTTTTATATTTAAGAGTGTAGTTGTTTCAAACTACCTATTCTTTTAACATGCCCATGGCATATTCTCAAGGATAGAGCATATGCTAGGTCACAAAAACAATTCTCAGTTAATTTTCAAGGATTGAATTAATTAAAATCATATTATCTTAACATATCAGATTTAAGTCAGTATATAACAACAGAAGGAAATCTGGGAGATACCAAACTATTTGGAAATTAAACAACACCTAAATAATCCATGAATCAAAAGAGGAATCACAGGGGGGATTAGAAAATATTTTGAACTGAGTGAAAACAAAAACACATGTAAACATTTATGTCACACAGTTCAAACAGTGTTCATAGGAAAATTTAAAACTTTAAACACTTATGTTAGAAAAGATTAAAATTCTCAAATCAGTAACTCAAGGTTTTACCTTAAGAAACTACAAAAAAAAAAAAATAACACTCTAAACCCAAAGGAAATAATGAAGACTAGAGCAGAAATCAATAAAAAGAATAGAGAAAAATCAATGAAACAAACATTAGTGTTTGAAAAGATTTTGAAAATGGCAAAACTTTAGCTACACTAATGAAAAAAGAAAGAAATCTAAAGTTATCAAAATCATAAAGGAAAGATAGGACATCACTACCAACCCTACAGAAGCAAGGACTAGAAGATTGTCCTATAAACAACTTTACACCACAATTTCTCCAAATTACATAAAATGGTAAAAATCCTAGAAATATATAAATTACCAAATAGATTTGAAGAAAGTAGAAAATCTGAATAGATCTAATACAAGTACAGAAACTAAATTAGTAATTGGAAATCTTCTGACAAAAGAAGTCCCAGTACAGATGATTTACTCATGATCTGTTTTTAAAAAAAATCTCTTGTAAATGCCAGCCGTTTACAAATCATCTCAGAAAAAAACAGAGAAGGGATTCCAATTCATTCTGTAACACCAGCATTACCCTGATCTAAACTATACAAAGATATTACAATAAAAAATTAATAGAAAAACATCCCTCATGAACGTAAACACAGAATTCCTTGACAAAAATTTAGCAAACTGAATCCATAGTCTGTAAAAAAGATTACTACCATGTGATGGGGCTCCTGGGTGGTTCATTTGGTTGCATGCCCAACTCATGATTTTGGTGCAGGTTATGATTCCAGGCTCATGGGATCGAGCCATGTGTCAGGCTCCTCACTGAGCATGGAGGCTGCTTAAGATTCCCCCTCTTCCTTTCCCTTTCTCTCTTGCTCCCTCTCTCTCTCCCTCTCTTCCTATCCCCCTCTCCCTCTGCCTCTCTCCCCCTCTCCCCCACTCAACCATGTGTTCACTCTCTCTGTTTCTAAAAGAAAAAAGAAAGAAACAAAAGATTACATGCCATGTGAGATTTATTCCAAGAATGCAAAGTTGGTTTAACATCAAAAATAATTATTGTAATGTATCATAAGGGAAAAAAACCAAATGATCATGCAAATGGATGTAGAGAAAGCTTTTGGTAAAATCTAACACCTAGTTATGGCACAAATTTTCAACAACTAATAAGCTTTCTTAACATGGTAAGAGTCATATATGAAATACCAATGGCTAATATCATTCATAATGGTGAAAGTGTGAATGTTTTCACCTAAAGGGCAAGAACAAGGCAAAGATATCTACCTTTAATACTCAACATTCAATGCTGTGCTGGAATTTTAAAAAACGGGGGAAGGAAGAAAGGTGTAGTGATGGTACACAGAACCCTATATGTTTACTGAAAGGCATTAAGTTATACACCTACCATAGGTGAGTTTTATGGTATATAAATTTAAACTTCAATAAACCTGAAGAAAGAAATAATTGAGAATGAGAAAATATAGAAAAAAAATTTTGGCAATATACTGGTAATTGTTGAATCTTGATTACAGATAATAGGAGTTCATCATACTGCTATGCTTTTGTGTATGCTTGAACTTCCTCAAGATGTTTTTCGAAAATTTCTACCTGTATGTCCCTTTTTATCCAGTGTAATATAGGCATGGTTCTTTTTGCTTACCTTTTGAGAGTGCAATCTACTTTTCCCCTAATAAGTGTATAACACAAATCTATTTACTGCCTGTTGGCCTTTTACTTCTCCTCACTTTTGCATTATACTTTGCTTTTTGGGTCATATAGTGACAAAATGTAGCATTTGCTTAGAAACCACCCACTGTTTATAGAGAATACAACTCTCTCCTATATTCAGCAGGAAAGTAGTACTAGTCAGCTCCCAGTGAAGAGAAAGAAGCTATCTTCAGTCTTTATGAACCTATAGACAATTGTTTTCAGTGTTATGTCAGTCTGCTGTCTGTCCTAAAAACAGATCTAAGAACCAGGAAACATTTTAGTTCACACTCTGTTGACTCTATCATATGTGACTAAGTCTAAAAAAACCCCCATCTTTAGAGTTCTCATTTGTATTCTACTATTTTCAAAGGTATGCTTAGGTTAATTAAATAGTCTACTTTATGGGTCAAAACTAATCTTACATTATCTATTAGGTAGACTTACTAAGTTCTTCTGTATCCACTATGGAATATTTAATGAATCTAATCATTGATGGGGAAGGTAAAATAAATAATACACTAATGAATTTTATTCATGGTCAAATTTTAATACCCAGAGATAATTAGGTAAAAGTTATTATATTTACACAGACTATTTAACTAAGTACTTTTACTATAAATACTTAATGATGGATAAATACGTTATTTTAAAAATAAACAGAATCATGCCATATCTCTACTGATAAACCTTTTGTGGTTCTCTTGTGCTCCAGAAGCAGTGTTTCAACCTCTGCAGACATGTGGAGCTTTGCAGAACCTGACCCAAAACTACCTTTCTAGTATTTGTCTCACCAATCCCCCTTCCATATTCCTTCACTATGGAAACACTAACTAGGCCATGAATTTTTACATGACTATGACCTTGTTATTGCTGATCCTCTTTCTACAATGCTTTCCTCCTTCATCTAATGAGCACATTTTCTGGGCTCCTGGAAAGTCATTCCTCCCTTTGAATCTAGGACTCTTAATAGTTTCCCATTGCATTTATGGTAAAATTCAAACTCTTTCCATGGCCCCCTGGACCCTACTCATCCTTCTGGCCTGATCTTCCACTCTCCACCTTGTTCAGCATATTTCACTTACAGTGACCTACTTTCAGTTCCTCTGAATCTCTCTGTGTGTACTGCCTGAAGGAAGATGGCTTTTCTCTGTGGAATCTATTCCCCTACACTTCATCTAGGCATATTTACACCTATTTCATGGTTAAGTTTCAATGTCAGTTACTCAGAGGGGCTCATTTTTAAAACCACCACACCCTCCTCAATCTAAATAAGATCCCCTGTTCTCCTTAGGAAAAGGTACATTCCAAACTACCTTTTGCAAGTACATTCGCTTTTAAACCATGTACCTCCATACAAGAAACCAAGAATTGTTCTGTTAAATCTTGTGGGAAAATGTGAAATGTTAAGGGTATTGGAGGAGGAAGAGGAAGATTATTCTTTTCTATGGTTTTCCAGCATTTTCAACAATTTCTCTCTGGTTTTACCATGTTTGAAACTAAAACTGAGCAATGTTTGTATAATTTATTCATTTAAAAATTTTAATAGCTCATTCCATGTTAATATAAGTAACATGCTTTATAATTAATAACTATTTTCTACAACAAAAAAAGATTGTGGGAACAGTGACATTGGTTTACATTTTTGAATAGTGCTTTAGTATTTACCTTAAGAGAGTTGATTCTGGAGGCTCCTGGGTGGCTCAGTCGGTTGAATGTCTGACTTGGGATCAGGTCATGATCTCACAGTTCATGAGTTCAAGTGCCACATCGGGCTCTGTGCTGACAGCTCAGAGCCTGGAGCCTGCTTCAGATTCTGTCCTCCCTCTCTCTCTGACCCGCCCCTGCTCACACTCTGTGTCTCCCTCTCTGTCTCTACTCTTCCCCTGCTCATACTCTGTGTCTACCGCTCTCTCAAATATAAATAAACATTTTTAAAAAGACAGAGAGATGATTCTGGGGTACCTGGGTGGCTCAGTTGGGTAAGCATCCAACTCTTGATTTCTGCTCAACTCATGATCTCATGGTTTGTGAGTTCAAGCCGCAAGCTGGGTTCTATGCTGGCGGCATAGAGCTTGGAATTCTCTCTCTCTCTCTGTCTCTGTCTCTCTGTCTCTGTCTCTCTCTCTCTCTCTCTCCTCTCTCTCTCCCCCTGATTCTGCCCCTCTCATGCTCACTTTATCTCTCTCTCAAAATAAATAAATAAACATTATTTTTTTTTTTGAAAAGATAGCTGATTCTGTTATCTGCTTCCACATTGTATTTCCATATCACTTATAGCCTCTGGAAAACTCTTAAGAAAAAGGAAGAGAAAAGGGGAAATGATATCATTTTATCAGAATAGTTTTGACCTCAAAGGCCCCAAGAAAGTATCTCAAGGACCCAAGAGATTCCCAGATCACACTAAAGGAACTGCTATTTGAGGGAATGAAATGATTCTTGTACCTCCTATGGCTATATTCTTTAAAGTATAATAACCTCTGTTTCTGAAAAACTTACCTGGAGTTGTGTACAGATTTTAAATAAATCAAATGGAAATACCCTTTGCCTTTTCTCCTCCAGGATGAAAGTGGTGAGATAAATATGTCCTTTGTCTCTGTATAAGGGACTTTGGTCTTCCTTGTCTATCTAATCCATTGATAGTCTACTGGAAATGTACATCGTGCTGGACAATAAATGACATTTTGCTGGGGGTGGAAATTACAAGCACCCTGAGGAATTCAAAATACAGACACAGTAATAAAAATCACTATAAACCCCACAGAAACAGACTGACTTACCAAAAAAGGATGTGAAACTATAGAAGTGATAAAGTTGGTTTTGGGATTAGGAAGAAAGAAAAATAATGAGAGAAACTTGAATAACGTGAAAGCAAAGAATAGGAAAAAGGGAAAGATGCCCCCAATCTTTCTATTTTTCCATGTTTGATTCCAAGCTGAGTAAATATAGTTTCTCATACTGGGAAACTTTAGTAAATTTAAACAGAATAAATATTTGTAATTAGATACAATGTGTAGTTTTCCTTTTAGCCATCCTCATGTTATGTAGCATGGAATACTAATTGTGTAAAATGTTCCTAATTATTTCAAAGAGTGAAAGAGCATTTTAATAGCTCTTTCACACATTTTCATGAACATACACATAACAGGACTAAAAAGGTGATACTGATTTGCTTACATCAGAATTCTCATAGCTTTAATTCCCTAGTATGTATCTAAGAAATAGATTTTGTATCTTGCAGATATCAGCAAACTTTGTACAATACCAAGTAGTAAATGCTTTTGGCTTTGTGAGCAATCCAATCTCTGTTACAGCTACTCAGCTCTGCCACTGTGATGTGAACACAGTCATAGATCATATATAAGTGAATGGATGTGGCTATCTTCCAATAAAACTTTAATTTCAAAAACAGGGACACTGGGTGGTTCAGTTGGTTAAGCATCTGACTCTTGGTTTTGACTCAGCTCATGTGCTCAAGGTTCAGGAGTTCACGTTCCACACAGAGCTCTGCACTGGTGATGTGGAGCCTGCTTAGGATTCTCTCTCTCTGTGTCTCTCTCTCTCTCTCTGTTTATCTCTCTCTCTCTTTCTGTGCCCTCTCCCGACTCACACTGTCTCTTGCTCTCTTTATCTTTCAAAATAAATAAATAAACTTTATAAAAAAGAACTTTCATTTCAAAAACAGGTACTGGGCAGGATTTAGCTGATGGGCCATTGTTTAAAAGCCCCAAGAAAATAGCTTTCACCAATTTAATTTAGTTAATTTTACACAGAACTTGTCTTCCATAACACATACTTTATTTTTCATGGAGAATCCCTGAAGAATATGTAAATAATGTTATTATTCTCAAGTACACATTTATGATGTCATTCTGAAATACTGAATTTAAGAATTGAACAAATACTATATACTAGTAGGTACTGAGAACAGAGTGTGATTGCAGTATAGTGCCTGTCCTTATGGTGCTTGTAACATATTCACAGACATAGGAAATTACAATATACCCCAAGATAGAAACAGGATGAAGAACTATGGGAGTATATAACAGGGCCCATACACAGACTTGATTGGGATGGGAGTGATAATTAATTGAGGAAAGCTTCATAGAGAATATGATGGCTAACCTGAGATTGGAAAGGTAACTAGAAGCTACCTAGATCAAGACATGGGGAAGCGAATCCCAGACAGAAGGAGCAAGAGTATGCTAAGTCCTAACTTGATCACAGTACTGGATTTCAAGGAAGAGTGGTTTCAGTGGATTATAGAATATAAAGAAAGATAAAGAAAGAGAAATAAGTAGGGATCACATCTTAAAGAGCTTTTTGACCCCTGTTAAAGAAGTTGGATTTTATCCCATTAACCCTAGGAAGTTACTGAAAGTGTAAGGGTATAATCAGAGACATATTTAGAAAGATGATTCCTTTGGAGTGTCGAGAATGGGTAAGAAGATGGCAAGGAGGGAGGCAGAACCCAATTAAGACATAGCCTCAGTAATCCAGAGTGGATAGAAGGAGTCAGTGGTAGGGAGAATGGAGAGAAGTGGGCAAATTAAGGGAGCTATCTGGCATGGAAATGTGAGAACACATGTATTGATACACTCTGGGAGTAAGAGAGAGGAAAGAATCAAGGATGCCTCAGATCTGTAGCCTGAGAGACTAGGAGCCAGCAGATACATCCGCAGAGGCTGACAGAGAAGCTTCCTTGGGAGGGAAGGTGATGATATGTGGGAAGAAAAGAGCCTGGCTGTGACTGAAAGCAGAAAAACAGAGGCCCTTCACTTTTCATTGCATCTTCCACTGCATGGCAGTGGCTTTGTTACAGCCTTTGCTAATAAATTATGTCACTTTGCCTCTGACAGATGGAGGGCCAAAATATCCTCAGTGTTTTTATAAATCAGTTCCAGCACCAGTATAGACAACATACAACAAAAAAACAGAAATTCTGGACTTCAGTTAGTCAATTGGACCTAGTAAAGTAGGAATGGAGAGCACAGTTCGATCTGGCATTTCCCCAAAAGATTATTTTAGTATTTCTTCTTATCTAAGAACTGAGTTTGATGGGGAAGGTGAATTATGACAGGCCTGGGATTCTAAATAGAATCTACTTAGATTTAACTGTTTGGTCCTTTCTCTTTACTATCCCCCAACCCCTCTCTTTCTATTGCAAATGTATTTTTTTTTTCACTTTGTTTTTCTGGGAAATCCTGTGCACACCCCTGCCTCAGGACTTTTGTATTTTTCATTTCTTTTCTTTTCTTTTCTCTTCTTTCTTTCTTTTTTTTTTTCTCAATGTGCTTCCCCCCATTATTTGCTACCCCACCTTTTTTATTATCTAATTTAATTCAAGCCACTACTTTTAAAAAGAGGCTCCGTATTTCAATGGCTTCACACAATGCAAACGTTTCACTCATGCAAAATTCTAAAAATTGATTTTGATCAGCAAATAGCTCCCCTCCAAATTGTGAATCAAAGACCCGAGCTACATGGCTTTTGTGGCTCTGAGATTTTTAACAAGTGGCTTTAAAAAGAGGAGTAATGAAGAATATCACATGTGTCGGGATTAAGTTATGAGCCAGGCCTGGAATCGGTGAACATCACTTTTGCTCACATTCTACTGGGTGGCATTCAGTTATAGAGTCATACCCAGTGGCGAGGGAGGATGGAAATGACAGCTAGCTTTGTGGTTCAGAGAAGGGGATCAGATTTTGTGGTGAGCAGATTTCCATTCTCTACCATGATGATTTTACTTGAATAACTCTTCTCAATGAAGCTTGCTCTGATCCGTAGAAAATTGCAAAATCACCCTCCAACTTTACTCAGTATTCCAATTCTTCCGGGCTTCATTCCCCGGTACCCCCACCCCGGAGCCCTTAACACTATGTCACAATCTACCTGTTTTAGTTAATCTTGTTTATTGTCTGTCTCCCCCTAATAGAATGTAAGCTCTAGGAGGACAAAAATTACTGCCTACCTTCATCGCCGTACCACTGGACACTAATAGCCTTCAATATATATTTGGTTCACTGTAATCATACATCTTCTTCACCCAGAATTAGTCTTACGTGGCGACACTTTTACTCATAGATTGGCATTTTGACTCTAATTGTGTTTCCCCCACAAAATGTGTCAAGGAGATTTGTCAGTAGAGAGAAATAGAGCTGTCAACTGGTTCATCACAAAGCTCAATTTCAAATAGTCCTTCTGTGTACTCATGCATGCGTTATAAATACTGTTATGTATGTGAGTGTGTTGGCTTAAGCAAAATTCTGAGCTAGAAATAACTGTTCAGTATCCAGATTCCCCCTTTTTGTTTTAACTCTTCATTTTCTCTACCATTTCATAAATGCTATCAGTAAAGGCCTAGACTAAAACAGGTGTTTCTGAGAACAAAATCCATACAACCAACTCTGATGTCTTCACTGTCCATTTTAGGATAAAGAAAATGATGCCCATAGAAATTAAGTAACTTCCCCAAGTTCACACCCTCGTGTAATAACTTGCAAGGCGTCATTCTGGTCTTTTCCTTTCATTAACTCATCACTAAGCTTTGTAATATCCCTTCTCATTCTCCTGTTACTTTCCTTACTATTGAGAAATAAAAGACTGAGAAGGTTTGATATGTCATTCCTCTCAGGAGCACTACACTTGAATAAAGCGCAAACTGTGGACAGAATGAATAAATGTCTGATTGTATAACTCCAGCACTAACCAGGTACAAGGGGCATGCCAATTTATTTTTTCTAATTTTTTTAATGTTTTACTTATTTCTAGGAGAGAGAGAGAGAGTGTGTGAGCAGGGGAGGGTCAGAGAGAGAGGGAGTCACAGACTGAAACAGGCTCCAGGCTCTGAGCCGGCAGTCAGCACAGAGCCTGATGCAGAGCTCGAACCCACGAACCGCGAGATCATGACCCAAGCGAAAGTCGGACGCTTAACCGACTAAGCCACCCAGGCACCCCAAGGGCATGTCAGTTTAAAAATAGTTGATGCTTTGGGGCACCTGAGTGGCTCAGTCAGTTAAGTGTTCGACTCTTTCACTTTAGCTCAGGTCCTGATCACATGGTTCGTGGGTTCAAGCCTCATATCAGGTTTTGCACTGAGAGCCTGCTTGGAGTTCTCTCTCTCCTCTCTCTCTGCCCCACTTGCATGTGTACTTTCTCTCTTGCTCTCTTTGTCTCTGTCTCTCTCTCTCTCTGACTCTCTCTCTCAAAATAAATAAGTAAACTTTAAAAATTAAAAAAAGCTGGGGCGCCTGGGTGGCTTAGTCGGTTAAGCGTCTGACTTTCGCTTAGGTCATGATCTCGCGGTTCGTGGGTTCGAGCCCCGCGTCGGGGTCTGTGCTGACTGCCAGCTCAGAGCCTGAGCCTGTTTCAGTCTGTGACTCCCTCTCTCTCTGACCCTCCCCTGCTCACGCCTGTCTCTCTCTCTCTCTCTCTCTCTCTCCTAGAAATAAATAAAACATTAAAAAAATAAATAAATAAAAATTAAAAAAAGAAAAAAGCTGATGCTTTGGTTCTGATTCTGACAATGTCCTCTAGAGGGTGTGACCTGGGGAAGTTAACATGTGTGGCTAAATATGCATTTTTTTCTTGGCCTTAAGGAAGACCTTATATCTGAATGCTGGTGAAATTTCTCATGTTTCAAGATACTTGTTTTATTTTGCTCAGAACAATAAAGCACTGTCAGGGAAAGACATTCATTTAATATCAATTGACTTTCTTGATGGAAAAAAAAACCAGGAAAAATTTAATTAACAGAAGTCATGATTAGCTTTGTTAGTATGACATCACAGTTGAAAGAGTTGTATGTCGTCGTAAACAAGGTCTGAAAAGATTATTTTAAAAACAACTCAGTAACTGAATACATTGTGTACCTTATGGGCATATGGCACAGAAAGGAGAAAAACTGTCTTCACATAACAGACAACTGTCTGTTGTAAATGTGTGCTTATGGCCTGGAATAAAATTTCCAGGGGAACATTAAACACGGATTACGCAGTGCTGCGCCTCAGGCCACATGGGTAGAGGTGAAAATGACTCCGTCTAGAAAACTGAATAAGATGACTCAAAAGTGCATCCACCAGGGTGATGATTCCAATGTTGAACATGCACATGAGGAAGATATACACAATGATTGTATAAACTGTGAATGGGAAAATGGGGTCTTTCTAATATGACATCTAATTTTCAGTTAGTGTGTACCATCAAATTAACTAAGCAGTGTGCATGGACAGGTGTTGATTCTGTCCACACCTGCTGAAGTTTCTGTTACAGTTCATCAAAAACTTAGAGAACTATTTCTTATTTGGAACATGGGAGAGATGGTCACTTTGTATTTGGATATATATGATATATTCATCTCTAGGGCCTCAGTTTCTTCATCGGCAATATTACAAAAGCAATACAAACGGTATATTCAGTATACAGGAAAGATTCAAATGGGAAAATATTTAGCACTTTTCCTGAAACACTTATTAGATCCTCTCCTTCTAAAATCATGCCATGTAGGGCTGCCTGGCTGGCTCCATCAGTTAGGCATGGGACTTGATTTCAGCTCAGGTCATGACCTCAGAGTTGGTGAATTTGAGCCCTGCATCCAGCTGACAGTGTGAGGACCTGCTTGAGATTCTCTCTCTCCCCACTCTGTGCCCCTCCCTTCTTCTCTAGATACATACATACATACATACATGCATACATACATAAAACTTTAAAATAATGCTGTGATTCTGCTATGATTTGGCAATCTTCCTCTTACCATAACAGCAGCTCCACAGAACATGTTCATTAAGAGTTAATGTGAAATTCATTGAATTTAGCAGGACATCCATAACTCTTCCTTTCTGATTATGCAAATCTCTCCCCATCATAATATGTGCTTCCTTCAATTGCATTAAGAGCGTTTATAATGTAAACGGCAACAGAGCCAATATTTCAAACAGAAGCCATTCTTAAAAAAAATAGCTAAATGTATTGAAATGCCTCTAAAAGTAAAATATTTAGCACTTAATTGCAGATGGGTAATGTTAAATATCCCATTCATTATTATTACTACCACATGCCTGAATAAATCCTACCATAAGCATTAAGCGAGTAGGTAAACAAAGAAATAACACTTCATGTGATGAATGCCAATATAAAGCACATTTAAACTGTTCTGTCAAGAGACAAGCCTGGAAATGCTAACTGTGTTCCTTTGCTTTTCTGCAATCATCTGAATACATAAATTCAAATTGCAGCTTTTAAAACTTCAAATCGAGGCTTTTGAAATTTCAGAAAACACATGGACTTGAAAAAGCAGATTATAACAAGGTCCTGGTGGGATTTTGGCACCATCTTTTTTATATTTCAAAGTATAAAGAACAAACCTAGACAAGAAATGACTACCAAATGTTTTCATATTTTAAAAAGATGCTGTACTTTTTAAAAAAAAATTAAATCGTCAGAAAAGTTTTCCACAAACATTGTGTGAAGAGAAAGATTATGGCAACTAGCTTAGCCAAAACTTTTACTTTGTAAGTGATGATTTATTCTATCTGGGAGTACTGAAGAATTTTCTAGATTAATATACAGTTAATATCCATAAAATCATATGCAAGTCACTGCCTTTCACACTGATGCTGAAAGTTAATTAGAAAACGTACCTAATTATTTATAATGCATGGATGAGTCCCAGATACACTCCAAATGCCCTGCAAACATAGAAATTTCAGCAGATATATAATGGAACAACAGTAATTCTTTACAAAATAATTTATTGATTTAATGGAATCCCTATCACAGTCCCCAATGTGATTTATTTTGATATTTGACTAAATGATACTCTTCTTACATAAGTTGGGATTACTAAGACCTACCACAAATTAAGTGCTTGATGCAGTGCATTACTGTCGAAAAATCTATAGTAGATCAGTAAACAGAACCTCATTACATATAAAACACAAAACAAAATGAGGCAATCACCGCAAATCAATAGAGAATAAATTGTGCTGGGAAAAATATATCAATTTCTGAAAAAACCCTTCAAGGTCAGAACTTAGCTGAAGATGAATTAACTTTTTATTCTTTCTAAATGAAAGTATAATGACCTAGAATAATATAAAAGTGAATATTTAAGCAACTAGAGGATATTCACAATTTTCACAGTAGTATCAATGAGAGAAATAACAAAAAAACATGATAACATTTTATATAGAAACAAAATTATTAAAATTCAAAGGGAAAAAGGGAAGCTAGAAAAATATTTTCAGTAAGGTTTTTTTTTTTTTTTTTACTTTTTATTTTTTATCAAAGTGGATAACGTGAAAAGAGCTTTTCCAAATAAAACACTGAGGAAAAATGAGCAACAAACCCAGGAGACAATTGATAGCAGAAGCAAATGGTAAATACACACCAATACACAAATTGTTTCAACTTTTCTATTAATAAAAAAAATCCATGGCAAACTGTTTTTCTTCTTTCAATCATATAAATCATCATTCACTACAGTGGTAAACATGTTGAGACAAGTATTTTTTAACTGTTGGTGGAAGTGCATGAGAGTTCTTATTGCCAGCATTGCAAAGAAATTTATCAACGTGTTGGGGCGCCTGGGTGGCTCAGTTGGTTAGGCCTCTGACTTTGGCTCAGGTCATGATCTCGCTGTTCAGGAGTTCGAGAACCATGTCAGGCTCAGCGCTAACAGCACAGAGCGTGGGGCATGCTTCGGATTCTGTGTCTCCCTCTGCCCTCCCTCCCTTGTGTGCACTCTCTCTCAAAAGTAAATAAACTTAAAAAAAAAAAAAAAGAAATTTAGCAATGTGTATCTAAATCCTTAGTGTTCTTAGTGTTAACTTTTCTTCCTTATTTGAAGGAAATTAGCAGGTATCTAAGCCCAAATGCATAAACAAATGTATTTGTTATAGGATTATTTATTATAATGAAATAGTGGAACCAAACTAAATGCCTACTAATGAAGGAATGGTGAAATATGGTGTACCTACATATGGGTTATTACTCAGATCTAAAAAATCAATTTTCCAACGAATAATTAATGACCTAAGGAAATACAGTATAATATTCAAGTTGGAAAATAGGTATACAGTGTTTATAGAGTTTAACACCAATTAAATATATAGATCTCAATTATAATGAATAAGCACATTTTCCCTATTTTCCTTGGGTGAATATTCTTAAAAAGAAAAAAAATACGTAAGTAATTAATTTGAGATGTATTTGAAGCAGAAGTTGGGGATATTTGTTTTTAGAATTGTATTCAAGGTTTGAGGCACATTTTGGGGGGTTTGATATTACTTTTTCTTGCTCTTCAAGCTTTGTTTGTTGGGTTTGGGATTTTTTTTTTTTTTAATCTCTCTGACAGGGTGAATTTCTAGATGAGGGCTAAGAAAAGCTTTACGCACCTGTCTAGATTTTACACATGTAACCTGGTTTTAGTAAGGTTTTAGTGAACTAAAATGAGGGGGTAAATGGTAGGAATAAGGTTGCTGCTCTCAGTATTTGGGACACTGTACAATATGATGGAGCCAAATACTAAAGGAGATAAAGATTTGCCGAAGAAAACAAAACAAGAATGATGAGGTAAACTGACAATCACCCTTGAAACCTAGACCCAAGCACGTGAACCACCTTAGAACTTTTAGACGAATAAAGGATGTCTCTAATGGACTTTTTCCTCTTTAAGAATGGCTTCTCATTCCAGAGTCCATGGAAAAATGGTTCTATTCCACATTCGAAAGCTGCCAACAGTTGACCTCAGTCATCTCCCCATAGGGGTTCCTAAGAAGTATCAGCAGTACTATGAATGCTTACTGGTGCTTTCAACCTCCTCTACATGCTGTGTCCCAGGCCATGCCAGACGACTCACATGGGATGGGATAGCTTTGTAGGGAGTGCAGTTTTTCTCATGAGGCTCAGTTTCCTCCCTTCTCCCCTTTCATTTCCCTAAAGTCAAAGGGAGGGGCTTAGAGATCATCCCTGAAAACAAGTATGTGCAATGCAAGCAGGGAAAACCATGTTCTCTTTCAGCTGAGTACTTGAGCTGAAGAAGTCCTTCACAGGTCTGTGTAGCTTTTGGAGGGCCCAGAAGCATACTCTTGAGATTCCTTTGGCTTTTCCACATCAAAGCTGGGAAAGTGGAGGAGGAGGGGAGCCATAGGTTAGCCATACATAAGAAAGCAATGAATGGCTGTGAAATGGACTTTTTTCTTTAATTTTTTTATTTTTAATAAGCAGGGGTAAGGTTGCTAATCTTAATCTGAAAATGAAGAGAAAAAAGACTCTGAAGATGCCGAATGTGAGCTGTAAATTATTAGTGAAAAAGTTAGTTTGCCATGTTTTATCCACCAACCCATTGCTGAGGATTCTGAAGTCCATATTTCCAGCTCTCTGAGCTCCAAGTCTTTTATTTTCTCTATTAGTAATTTCTCCTAAATATATGATGCAATTAAATGCACTCTTATCTGGAGTAAATATTGTCCACTCAGCTAGATAAGGTGGAAGCACTGGTAGACCAGATGTCATGGTCAGATGAAGAGCATAGACTTTGGACCCAGATGACCTAGGATTGAATGTTGTATTGACCACTTAATAGTTGTATGACTTTGGGCAAAATACTAAGCCCCATTTTCTTTCATTGCAAATGAGAAAAGATGAGTACCATGCCATAGTAGTAATGTGGGGACTTGGTACTTGATTGAGGGCTACCACATAATAATTTCTCAGTAGTCCCTAGCCACTAATACCAGTCTGTCTCCTTTCAAGTCCTCTTGAAGTACCTTCTACATTTTCCACATATCCTGTCTTACCCTTTTCTCTTCTACGTCTTAATGATTTGAACCTTCACGACTTCCTCCTTGACCTATTATGATAGTCTCATACTTGATTCCTCAGTCTCTTATCATATCACCCTTATGCACACCCATTCTCCATTGTGTAGTCAGAGTGTGCTTTGGATGAAATGAATCTTGCCCTACTCAAAACCACTAAGTAGTTATCCACCTACGGATTAAAACAGCACTCTAGGTGCTTCATAACTCAACGTCTACTTACCTCACCAACTTCATCTCTGGACACTTGCTGTATAAATCTTGAATACTTTGCTAACTAATAATGCCAACGTGAGGCTTTAATGTAGGCATTCTTATTTTTCATGTACAAGAGGGGCCAACATATTTGTCATTGACAAAACTCACGTAAACAAACATTAACTCCTGTGAAAAGTAAAGCCAAATCTTACTGACTCTGTTCATGGAAACTGAGCTCAAGCATCAGGCAGATAATGCCAATAATAATATCCACTCACAATTATAAGCTAAAGATAGAAGTAAGCTGTCATTTTATTACGAGTCTTTAAAAAAAAAATTCTGGACCTGCAAGCAACTTGGTAGCAAGCAAAAGAACCCAAGTCACCATGTCAAGTGCTAGGAGAATGTGCAAATGAACTAAATTGCATCCATTCTAACCTGCACATTTTATCACAGTGAAAGCACTGAAACCAGGATGGGTTTTACAGTCTCTGCTGGCCAGGCCACATGCGGTTTGGAAGAAAGTCCAAGAAACAACAGTGGAGCCCTCTTAAGAAATGATATGTTGGCGACACTCTTGCTACCACAGAGGATACTAGGGTGCGGGCAAAGTTAGAGGTCAATTACTCTGAAGGGAAAAGTGATATAAAGGAGACACAAGTTCTAACATGAGAAAGTTTTAGGACTACCTCACTAATTTTTCACTTATAATTTACTTTTTATGTGTATGCCAAAAATACAAAAAATCTAAAACAAAATTTCTTAATCCAAAAAGCTTGTGAATGATAAGGGTCATCATCAACTCAGCACCATGCAATTTTTACTTCACGCCTGGTAGAAGTTAGGATGGTATTACTATATGACCTGCAATTGAAAGTGTCTTTGCTTTGGTGAAAACTGTAGTACACATTGACGAGTAAAGTAGACTATGTTTCAGAATCAGTATTACAAAGAATGGGAAAGATTTTTTTAAGGTTTTATATAACTCAATTCCAGTTACTTAGGGGAAACTGGGTGGCACAGTCAGTTAAACATCCAACTCTTGAGTTGAAGTACAACATGATCCCAGCGTGGTGGGATTGAGGCCCGTGTGGGGCTCTGTAATGAGCATGGAGCCTGCTTAAGACTGACTCTCTCTCTCTCTAAAATAAAAGAAAAAATAAATTCCAGTTAGTTAACATATGGTGTATTATTAATTTCAGTTGTACAATATAGTGATTCAACACCCCCATAGATTACCCGGTGCTCATCATGACAAGTGTACTTTTTAATCCTCATCACCTATCACTATTACAAAGAATGGGAAAGATTCTTTTCAAACAGAAATGCACTTAAAATTGAAAAGAATGATGGCAGAATTCATTCATTAATGGAACAGTTACTGATTTGGTGTCTTTCTGCCAGACATTGTTCCAGGATCAAAGCTTATGGCAATAAACAAAAATCTTTGCTATCAGCAAGCTTAATTTCATGTGATAGACATCATATAAAATAAGCAAATTATAGTGTTTGTTACTTTTAAGAACTAGAAATATAAAACAGATAGAAAGGATAGAAATATGGGAGGAGAGGTGTAATGTTCAGTCGAGTCATCAGGGAAGACCTGCAGGAGATGAGCCAGCTATATTTGATATTTGAGGGCAGGACACTGTAGGCAGAAAAATACAGCAAGTGTGAAGACTCAAGCAGGGACCCATGTAATGTATCTGAGGAGCACAGCAAGGAAGCTAGAGGGCTTCAAGAAGGATAAGAGAAATACATAGTAGATGGAAATGAGGTCAAAGAAGTAAGGAGATTGGAGATCGGCAGATTTCCTAGATCAGTGCTGGTCAATGGAAAAAATAAGGTGAGGGGCACCTAGGTGGCTCAACCAGGTAAGCGTTCAACCTCAGCTCAGGTGATGGTCTCATGATTTGTGGTGTCGAGCCCCTACATCGGGCTCTCTGCTGCCAACACAGAGCCTGATTCAGATCCTGTCTTCTTCTCTTTTTCTGCCCCTTCCCTGCTTATGCTCTCTCTCTGTCTCTCTCAAAAATAAATCAATATTTTTTTTAAACAAAAAGGAGTTGAGCTGCTTATGTAATTTAAATTGGCAGAGCTGATACATGTTGTTAAAATGAAGTAGGGGTAGGTGAAATGAATATATTTTACTTAATCCAATATACTAAACATACTATTTCAACCTATACATGATATAGAAAGCACTAATGAGATGTTTTCCCTTCTTTAAAAAGATGTTTTAAATACCTTTATTTTTTACAGCTATTGTGGGTTCTCAAGAAAGTTGAGTAGAAGGTACAGAGATAGATCACTTTTATATCTGGTGCATATTTTACATTTAAAGCACATCTCTGTTCCTCTTACATCATTTCAGGTGCTCAGTAGCCACAGGGGATGATATCTACTGTTTTGGCCAGTATAGATCTAGACTCTCATAGAACACTGTATTGAGTTTGGCTTTGCTGTGAGTAAATTGGGAAGCAAAGAAGAGTTTTGACTGCAAGTCACATAACATGACTTGGGTCTCCGTAAGATCCCATATTATGACTTGGGTCTTCAAAAGATGTGCTTTTTTTGAGAAAAGACAGATGAAAGAATTGTCTCCTCACATGCCCCAGAACAGAATTTGAACAAGCTCCCAACACAGAGCAAAAGTGAGTAGAGACAAGCATACATTCAGTAAGTGGACCTGGTTTGAGAAATAGTGTAATAGGAGTTCTCTCAATAGCCTGTCTTTGCACAGGCTATAAATAGGACAGGCTGTGTCTTATTCCTACACACGGGAATCTCTTTTTCCTCTCAGGGACTGAGATCATCAAGGCAAGGTATGCCACATATCTTTTTTTAATCCTAATGCCCAGTAGCCTTGCTGGAAGTTAGTAAGCCCTCAATAAATGTTTGTTAAATTGAAACAAAAAAAAATAGCTAAACGTCCCCAAATGGAAACTGTCCAACTGTCCACCAACAGAGATACATATTTAAACA
>JAESUZ010000906.1:0-73478 GCA_017311185.1 Proteles cristata cristata
GTCACAGCCCGTGGGTCTCAGCCCGTGGGTCACACCCCGTGGGTCTCAGCCCGTGGGTCTCAGCCCGTGGGTGCAGGCGGGGCCCCGTGTCACAGGAGCCGCCGGGAAACGCACGGGTTCAGATCGCAAACACAAACCCGCGTCGGCAACGTTGTCCACACCCGCAGACACGCCGCCCGGGGCTGAGACGCGGGGACCCCCGGACGACCTTCCGGCACCCCGAGGTGCGTCCTGCAACCCAGGCCGTAGAGACACCCGTGCAGAGCGCCCTTGGCGTGCACACTCATGCGCACGCCCACTAGTCAGTGTGCGCACGTCTACAAGTCGGTGCAGTGTGCAAAATCGCCCCGTAACTGTGCACACGGGATTACACACCGCAGCAAGTTGTTGTTTCCGGGAGGACACGCCTGCCGTCCAAACCAGGGCGTTTGCCCTGCACGCTCCCTTCTCTCTGGACGCAGGTACGCGTGTGACCCACGGCTCACCTGCGTTTCGCGACCTGCCTGTTCACACGTAGGCACACACTCACACACGCCTCTGTTCACACGCGCACACGCGCACACTCCCGCGTGCACTCACACACTCACCACACGCATGTACCTGTGTGTCCACGGTACACTCACAGCCACACACGCATATGTGTGTGTTCACGACCAGACACACGCATTTATGTTGCACACTCACACACCTGTGCACAGTTGTGGTCACACACAGACACCCTCGCACACACGCATACATGTATGCGTGTTCACAGATACACACACAGGGCACTCATATCCATGTCTTCACAGACACGTGCACACAGACTCATATACATATGTATCACACAGATGTTCACACACTCACATGTGTACATTCTGACACACTCTCACACACAGGCACAAACACATGCACACACTCACATGTACATGCATGCTTGCATGAGTGTGCAGGCACACCCACACATTCATACATGCACACCCAGCCACCCACACTCATGCAGCCTTGTGCGCTCATACACTCATGTGCACACACTCACACGGCACATGCACACTCCTGCAGTCACATGTGTGCACACACTCATGCACTCCACACACAGCACACGCACACATGCACACTCCTGCAGCCACACATGTGCACACACTCACGTACACTCACACGGCACATGCACACTCATGCAGTCACACACATGCACACACTCACACCCACCCACATAGCACATGCACACTCATGCAGTCACATGCACACACGCACACTCATACACTCACACAGCACACACGCACTCATGCAGTCTCACGCGTGCACACACGCACTCACACAGCACACGCACATGCACACTCATGCAGTCATATATGTGCACACAGTCACGCACTGACACGGCACACACACAGCCATGCACTCACACACGTGCACACACTCACGCACTCACACAGCACACGCACACTCACGCAGTCACACATGCAATCTCACGCGTGCACACACTCACGCACTCACACAGCACACACACACTCACGCACTCACACAGCACACGCACACGCACACTCATGCAGTCACCCGCGTGCACACACTCACGCACACATCGTACATGCACACACGCACACTCATGCAGTCACACAGGTGCACATACACACAGTCACGCAGTCTCGCGCGTGCACACACTCACGCACTCACACAGCACACGCACACGCACACTCACGCAGTCACCCGCGTGCACACACTCGCCCAGCCACACGCCATGGACACACACACACTCATGCAGTCACACGCGTGCACACACTCACGCACACATCGTACATGCACACACGCACACTCATGCAGTCACACGCGGCACATACACACAGCCATGCACTCACACACGTGCACACACTCACGCACTCACACAGCACACGCACACTCACGCAGTCACACGTGTGCACACACTCACGCACACTCATGCAGTCACACAGGTGCACATACACACAGTCACGCAGTCTCGCGCGTGCACACACTCACGCACTCACCTATGCCGAGGGACACAGCCCGGCGGCTGCGTGTGCACATCCTCCCGCTTCCTAAACTTCCTAACCTTAAGCAGAGCCAGTGAGTCGCTCTCAGCCTGGAATCCACGTCCCGATCCCGTCGGCACCGACGGCGCCGCCGAGGGCCTCGCGCGGGTTTGCGGGCAGAACCCGCAGGTATCGGTGCCCCGTCGGACGCAGGGAAACGAAGTGACAGTTGCTGTTTTAACTTAATTCTAAATGTTTCCAGGCTACTTGTAACTAATCAAGTCCAAGCTGCACCAGAGCCCAGAGCAGCCGTTGTTTCAGGAACCGAAGTGAAACAAAATGTCCCCAAGTCGTAGGCGACGCTGGCGGTTACAGCGCCCGTTACGTTGACGGAATCGTTTCCCATGTGGCCGCTTCCCGTTGGAATTCCGTGCACACGATTCCGAGCAGCCGCCGCCCCAAACAAGTGGGCAGACAGGACACTTTGCACGTGCAGGTTTTTTTTTTCCCTGTGGAGACGAAGCAGGAAAAAACGTCTTCTCCAAGATCTGTTTTATTAGAGGCTCTCATTTCCCAGATCTTCAAGGAATGATAAAAATTTCCTTGTCCTAAACCGCGCCTGCTTTTTATCTTCAACGGAAGCACTGGCGTTTTGCAGGGAAAACAGATACTCAGCGGTCACTCGATGGGCCCGTGGGGAGCGGGGGCATCGGTAACCTATAAGGGAGGGTTTAATTCCGTTTCTCGGTCTACACTGGACATGCGATGGTGTCCGGGGAATCACGTGAGAGGCGATGGGTCCCCACGGGTCACGCTCAGCCGAGCAGACGACAGGATCCAAACAGGCGGCACAGATATTTCCTGCGCCTCGTTTTCATATGGCTTCATTTAGACTCTGCATCGTCTGAGGCACGGAGGAGGGGGAAGCCACGCACGCGTCTACACAATATACGTTTTCAGCCGAGTTTATGGAGGAAACAGCTACGTAAACGCACCCGGGCCGCCTTTCTCTCCATTAGAAGGATGTGTTTGCAAACTGCAAACTATCGACCGCCACGTTAGAAAAGTCAAACTGAGAAAAGACACAAAAGAAAGAAAGAAGAAAGGGACGGTTTCTGCAAAAAGCGTTGTGTGTCATCCACAGGGACGCGGGTCTGACAGATAATAAAGGAGAGTACGGATGTCCCAGCTCAAGCAGACACACACGCACAGAGAACGTTTTGTTCTATTGAGGCCCTCAACTGATTAGATGAGGCCCACCCACTTTGGTGACCTTGATCTTTACTCTGTCCACATACCGTTCTTAGCCACCTTCACGTTTTCATCATCCCCAAGGAAGCAGAGAGCCAGGTCTGTCTTCCCAGGATGATCTCTCACCTGTTTTTCACGATAAAGACGGATGGATGGATGGATGGATGGTGGATGGACGGACAGATGGATGGATAGATGGATGGATGGATGGATGGTGGATGGATGACTGGATGATTGGTGGATGGATGGTGGATGGATGGTGGATGGACGGACGGACGGATGGATGGATGGATGGATGTACGGGTGACTAGATGGATGGATGGATGGATGGATGGATGATGGATGAGTGGATGATTGGTGGATGGACGGACGGAAGGACGGATGGATGGATGGATGGTGGATGGTGGATGGATAGATGGATGGATGGATGGATGGATGGATGGACGGACGGATGTGACGGACGGGTGACTAGATGGACGGATGGATGGTGGATGGACAGACGGATGCATGGACAGATGGATGGATGGATGATGGATCGTGAAGTCCAGGTACTACCAATAATCCTTGAGCAGCTTGGGATGCACAGGAGGGGAGAAAGCCCCAGGACAGGAGAGGGTGAAGAACGGAGGGACGACGGGAAGAGAAAAGTCTCCCCTCCCTCAACTCAGAGGCCCCCAGAGTGAGGCCCCCTTTGCAAACCAGCTGGCTCTCCTGGAAAATCTGCACACGTTGCATCCAAAATGTGTGCGGCTGTCGAGGAGCGCCAGCCCCTGGGCACAACCTTCCGCCTACCGCGGGGACCCGCCTCTAACCGTTTACATTCTCGTAAACCTCAAGCCCCTTGAAAAGGTTGCTGTTTAAACGATCCCACCAGGCGCCACGTAATCGAGGCTAATTTGCGGGCACCGCTGGGTGTATCAGCCGCTCTCAGGATCGGCGCTCAACCACAGCGCGGAGATCACATTAAGTCTAATTAGATTGTATTCAATTTGACATTTTAAAATGTTTATTTATTTATTTTGAGGGAGGCAGAGAGAGAGAGTGTGTGTGCACATGAGCAGGGGAGAGGCAGACGAGACAGAGAGGAAGAAGCCGAGGCTCGTTCCTCACTGTCAGCACAGAGCCCGACGCCGGGCTCGAACTCACCAACCGTGAGATCATGACCTGAGCCGAAGTCAAGAGACGGACGCTCAACCGACTGAGCCGCCCAGGAACCCCCACTTTGACTTTTTTTTTATTTTTTTATTTTTAGGAGAGAGAGAGAGACAGCGTGAGCAGGGGAGGGTCAGAGAGAGAGGGAGTCACAGACTGAAACAGGTTCCGGGCTCCGAGCTGGCAGTCAGCACAGAGCCCGACGCGGGGCTCGAACCCACAAACCGCGAGATCATGACCTAAGCGAAAGTCGGACGCTTAACCGACTAAGCCACCCAGGCGCCCCCCACTTTGACTTTTTAAAGCCCTAAAGCTCTGTGCAGCCAAGTTCAAACGTAAGGAGGAAAAGGTACACGTGGTAACTGATTTCCTTTCTCCGCACCTTTCTGGACGGGTTTCTCAAGCCGTCTTCATTCGTGATGGGCAGATACAGTTGCAATAATTTAATCTGTCTTCCTGGCGTCATCTTCCTCTCTGTTCAAGGCGGTAACGTTTCCTGACGTAGAGATTACGTGTGTGTGTGTGTGTGTGTGTGTGTGTGTGAACTCCGAGGACTCTGATTTTGCAGAAGAAATTTAACCGCAATGACAATACTATCCCTTTAATTTCTGCTCCGACGAGGGATCCCCGTGGCGGCCTTCACCGTGAGCCTCCGGAAACCGGCTCACATTTCTGTGAGGTTTGCCGTGGGAAGTAAAGGCGATTTTATTCATAACATAGAATTAAATTCCGCCAAATGTTCAGTTATTGGTTATTCTTTTTTTTTTTTTTTAACCGTTCGTAAGTTTCTGGAAACTTGCAGACTTATTATATTTTCAAAACTAGTTTGGGACTTTTAATATAGCTAATAACATCAGATCAATCATATCGATGCCACGCGGAGAATTACAGAAAGAAGGGCCCACGTCGTGAAGGAATAAGTGAATTTACTCGGCCCCAACAGCTTGTTTATAATCGGCCAGAAGGGTTTCAGGGAGAGAAAATTAACGTGCTGGATGTTCATGCTGCCTCGTTTATTCGATGTGGTGTAATACAAATATATATACGTTAAGTATATAAAGTGCTTTAAAGCAATTACTCTGGGAAGTGTGTAAAAACACCCACGATGCAAGGTTTTCACGCACACTTTTCTTAATAAGGCCGTATTCCGTTTTACGGGGAATGTGCCTTCTTTTCACTTCTTTACTAGCAGGTGGTTCTGATTCAGAATCTTACATGCAAGTAAGACGCGTGCTTTCTGCTCGAGAACGAAGCCTGAGCCAGGAGTGAGGTTCTGCGTCCTTGATTCCTGAGGGCGAACCCAAGTTCTCATTTCACAACGATTTTCCTCACCCAGAATCGCCGTGTTTAATTTCTCGGAACAGTTAAGGGGCGCCTGGGGGGCTCCGTCGGTTGAGCGTCCGACTTGGGCTCAGGTCATGATCTCACGTCTGTGGGTTCGAGCCCCGCGTCGGGCTCTGTGCTGACAGCTTGGACCCTAGAACCTGCTTTGGATTCTGCGTCTCCCTCTCGTGTTCATGCTCTGTTTTCTCTCTCCTTCTAAAAAAAAAAGCAAAACATTAAAAAAGCATCGCTTAAAAAAACAGGACGATCTGCAACTGCTACTTCAGAAGCCACGTCCATACAGGCAGAGAGTAGATGCTGGATACGGGGGCTGCGGACGGGACTCAGCATCTCACGGGCACAGACCTGCAGTTTGGGGCCATGGAAAGTTCTGGACACCCATGGTGGGGACGGTTACACGACAGGGTGATTGTGTCCGCCGCCGCCGAGCTGTGCACGTGAAAACGGCGAAGGTGGTAAATTTTACGAAATCTACACTTCATCTCAATTAAAACCTGGACCAAAAATTTAAAAACGCGTTGCTCACTTAAGTCCCGAGGAGATTCCCAGGTGTTTAAAATGTTGCTTTACAGAGAATATGTTCTGACCACGTTGGGCGTGAAGATTCCTTACAACTAAAATCCTAAAAAAAAAAAAAAAACAGAAAAAATGAATACCGTTTATTTTCCTTGGAGTGGGTTGCGGGTCAGGCGCACAGTGTGCAGTGACATTCCAGCGCCCCGCGGTCCGTCCCCAAGCCCTGCGCCCCTCTGACTCTCACCCCCGGCTCCACCCTAACCCTAACCCTAACCCAAGCCCCCGACCCCATGGAGCGTCTCCCTGTGTCCACGTTTTTCCCTTTCCCGGAGCATCTTGGAGGCAGAATCAGGCGAGATCGGGAGTTCCCGGTTGGCTTCTCTCTTCTTCGCGTGGATTTTTAAACACACACCGAAATGAAGGTGTGCAAAGATCGCATCGCAGGACTGAGGTCACATCTGGGCGGGAGGGGTCCGCGCTGACCCCCCGGGGGGCTTCCCGGGGGCGCCGTGGGCCGTCCCTGTGATCCGCGAGGCAGAGGCTGATCCGCCTCCTTCTGGCAACAGGGCGGCCGCATCGGGACCCGCTGTCTTCTCCTCGAAGCCTCATGGCCGTGGACAGGCTGCAGGACGGAAGATGCCTTTGCATCAACTCTCCTTTCTACGCCGACGAGCCTTCGGCTCAGGTCCTGGGTGGCCTGGGAGCCGGACGGTGGCCGAGGCCGTGAGCCCGGCGGCTCCGCGTTGTGCTCTGGTTCTAAGACTGAGAAGCACTGACTGTGCTCAGGGCTGGCGGTTCCAGGAGGACCCAAGGGCGTCTGCACCCTGTCCCCTCGGACACAGCGGCCGCCTGCTTCCCCGACGGACGGATGGACCCAGGAAGGAGCACAGTCCACGCCTGACCAGCTCGGGGGTCGGAATCGCCGAAAACCCACGGTCACTTTCCGCTCGCCCAGACCTAACGGCTCACGGCCCCGTGTCGGCCGCAGCCTCGGCGAGAATCCGAGTCGCGTCACCCGTCCTGCGTGCGCCGCGTGCCCAGGGCCTGGGGAAGGGGCTTCCCTGCGGCGCTTCATCGACACCTGCTTCGCCGTCACTTCCATCTTTGCGATCAGCCTCCGAGTCGTCGCTTCCGTGGAGGTCGGTCTCATGAATGTCCCTCGCGGTCCACACCGCGGCCTCCCTCGCCCGCCGGGCCAGGGTCTGCCTCGCGCGTCCGTGATCAGAGCACGTCCAGCTGCGAAGTCGCAGGAGCCTGTGGCTTCCGCGAGGGCAGGCGCTTCTCCCTCGGGTCCTGGGGTCTCACCTCCAGCTTTCCTGGTTCACGTCCTTGGTGAGCTTGGTGCTACTTTGTGTCTGCGGACGCTGCTGGGCAGGGTGAGCCTGTGATCAGGGGCGTCCGGCCCCCCGACCCCGTGGAAGCCCCGACCCCGTGTGTGGCCCTGAAGCCTTCGCTTGTAGGAAGGGTCAAACTCAGCAGGGCGCTTTGAGCCGGGATGCCCACCGTTCCGTCCTGGTAGCTCAGGTGCCTGGCGCTGTTCCCTTTACGAGCATCGAATGCCTCTTCTTTGGGAAAAGCCACTAAACCGTGTCCGGAAATTGTACCCTGGCTTCTTATACTTAAAAAGAAAATAACAAACGTAGCTTCTTGGCACAAACTTAGAGCTGGTGCAAAGACTTTGCCTTTTTGCCTCTTATTTCTTAGAAATTTAATTGTTCTCCTCTGCCTTTAGCCCAAGCAATTTGTATATGAACACTGACCTTTTATTTCTTAGGTGTAGTTAACAATTTTGTTTGTAGGAAGGAAAGGGATTAAATATTCTTAGGAATTTCTTAGGAATTGAACAGGCACACATTTTTGTTTCCCTTTGCCTTTAACCCAAGCAACGTATATATCAATACCCACCTTTTATTTCTTAGATGATGTAAAAAAAATTTATAAGACAGAAGCAGATTATGTATTTCTAGCAATTTCTTAGGAATTGAACAGGCACACTTTGTCTCTTTTCCTTCGCCTTTAACTCAAGCAACTTGTGTATCAAGTCTGACTTTTTATTTCTTTGATGTAGTAACAAAAACATTTTTTTTAATAAAGAAAGGGATTAAATATTCTTTCCCCCCTAAAGCTTTGTAGGAGGTCAGGGCCTTCATCTGTGAGAAAGTAGCAAACAGTCACCGGTAATGCGGGTGAGGCTGTGTCCAGCCCTTAAAGGGCCCTTTGTGCTAACGGCTCAGCAGAGTCAGCGCTGGGGGGTCCTTTGGGCCCCTTCCGGCTTCTCTTCGTCGAAATTGGTAGATGATGGTGACTCGTGGTTACTGCTGCCTGAAGGTCATTGACATTTAAAGACTCTGTCGTGGAAGGAAGGAAGGAAGGAAGGTTCTGTCCACATTTTCCAGCTCATCCCCGTGGCTCCTTCCCAGGCTTGACTCTCCTGTGTGGGTCCAGGTGGCCAACAGTGTAGACAGGGCAGGTCGTATGCTCCCCACAGGACACGGAACTGGCCCAGGTGTAGCCTCAAACACCAGCTTCCCCTTCCAACCCTGTGCCGTGAGCACTGGCCGGAGAGCCCAGGCCTCAGAAACGGCCTCCTCGTCTCCCCCACACCCTCTGCCTCCGAAGGTGGGGCTCTGTGTCTTTTCTGAATTGCCCCACGGCTTAGACAATGTTTCCCAAATCCCGACTCTGAGACAAAGCATGGCAGTGCTTCCCCCCACCCCGGTCTCAGGGGTCCCGCCCCCTCTGGATGTCAGGCTCTGGTCTCCAAAGCGGGTAGAGAATAAGTTTCTCTGATTTGAAGCCCCCCAGTTTGTGACAATTCGTCAGCAGCCACAAACACTCGTGTCATTACTAATCCAGGAGACTGAAGAGTTTGGGCCCCAAAGGGAATCTGCCACCAGAGCCCGTTGCTCCAAAACCTATGTCTGTATGCTGTTGTGTGAACACGGGTGGGGGTGCTGGCCGTGAAGACGGGGTTGGGGTCACAAACGACCCTCGCCTCCGCTCTCTGCTGGGAAGGCCTCCAAGCATTCCTAAGGGAGCCTGATTTTCACGAAAGAAAAGTTGTTCCCAAGTCCAGTCCCCCAGCACCCCACCCCGTGAACAACGCCCCCAGCACCCCCCCGGGAACAACGCCCCCAGCAGCCCCCCCGGGAACAACGCCCCCAGCAGCCCCCCCGGGAACAACGCCCCCCAGCAGCCCCCCGGGAACAACGCCCCCAGCACCCCCCCGGGAACAACGCCCCAGCAGCAACGCCCCAGCACCCCAGCACCCCCGGGGAACAACGCCCCAGCAGCCCCGACAACGCCCCAGCACCCCCCGGGCCCCAGCAACGCCCCCAGCAGCCCCGGAGACAAAAAACGCCCCAGCAGCCCCGGGAACAACGCCCCCAGCAGCCCCGAGAACAACGCCCCAGCAGCCCCCGGGAACAACGCCCCCAGCACCCCCGGGAACAACGCAACCCCGAGACGCCCCCAGCAGCCCCCGGGAACAACGCGCCCCCCCAGCAGCCCCCGGGAACAACGCCCCAGCACCCCCGGAACAAAACGCCCCCAGCAGCCCCCGGGAACAACGCCCCAGCCCCCTGGAACAACGCCCCAGCACCCCGGAACAACGCCCCCAGCAGCCCCCGGGAACAACGCCCCCAGCACCCCCGGAGACAACGCCCCAGCACCCCGGGAAGCCCCCGGCCCCCAGCACCCCCGGGACGCCCCAGCAGCCCCCGGGAACAACGCCCCAGCAGCCCCGGGGGAACAACGCCCCCAGCAGAACAACGCCCGCAGCTCCCCCGGGAACAACGCCCCAGCAGCCCCCGGGAACAACGCCCCCAGCAGCCCCCAACGCCCTAGTAGGGAACAACGCGCCCCCAGCAGCCCCCCGAACAACGCCCCAGCACCCCCGGGAACAACGCCCCCAGCAACCCCCGCCCCCCCAGCCCCCCGGGGAACAACGCCCCAGCAGCCCCCCCCCGGGAACAACGGGAGCCCCCCGGGACAACGCCCCCAGCAGCCCCCGGAACAACGCCCAGCAGCCCCCCCCAACACCCGGGAACAACGCCCTTAGCAAGCACCCCCGGGAACAACGCCCCCAGCAGCCCCCGGGAACAACGCCCCCAGCAGCCCCCGAAGCAACGCCCCAGCTGCCCCAGAACAACGCCCCAACACCCCCAGCAACGCCCCCAGGCCCCGAACAACGCCCCAGCACCCCCGGGGAACAACGCCCCCAGCAGCCCCCACCACGGGAGCCCCCAGCAACGCCCAACACCCCGGAACAACGCCCCCAGCCCCCGGGAACAACGCCCCCAGCAGCCCCAGGGGCAACAAGCAAGCCCCCAGCACCCCCCCGGGGAACAACGCCCCCAGCAGCCCCCCCGAACAACGAGCCTCCCAAGCAAGCAGCCCCCCCGGGAACAACGCCCCCCAACCCGGCCCCCCACCACGGAACAACGCCCCCAGAACAACGCCCCCAGCACCCCCGGGAACAACGCCCCAGCAGCCCCGGGAACAACGCCCCAGCAGCACCCCCGGAACAACGCCCCAGCACCCCGGGAACAACGCCCCCAGCAGCCCCCCGGAACAACGCCCCAGCAGCCCCGGGCTCGCGCCCCCAACAACGCCCCAGCAAGCGCCCCCCAGCACACCCCGGGAACAACGCCCCAAGCAGCCCCGGGAGCCCCCAGCACCCCCGGGAACAACGCCCCAGCAGCCCCCGGGACACGCCCCCAACACCCCCGGGAACAACGCCCCCAGCAGCCCCCGGGAACAACGCCCCAGCAGCCCCCGGAATAACGCCCCCCACACCCCCGGGAACAACCCCCAGCACCCCCCGGGAACAACGCCCCAGCAGCCCCGGGGAACAACGCCCCCCGGGCCCCGGAGACAACGCCCCCAGCAGCCCCGGGAACAACGCCCCCAGCAGCCCCCGGGAACAACGCCCCAGCAGCCCCCGGGAACAACGCGCCCCCCGGGGGCCAGCAGCACCCCCGGGAACAACGCCCCCAGCAGCCCCGGGAACAACGCCCCCAACACCCCCGGGAACAACGCCCCCAGCACCCCGGAGACAACGCCCCCAGCAGCCCCCGGGAACAACGCTCCCAGCACCCCCGGAACAACGCCCTAGCAACAACGCCCAGCAGCAGCCCCCGGGGGAACAACGCCCCCAGCACCCCGGAACGCCCCCCAGCACCCCCCGGGAACAACGCCCCCAGCACCCCCGGGAGCCCCCGGGAACCCCCAACCACCCCGGAACAACGCCCCCAGCACCCCCTCCCCTGGAACAACGCCCAGCAGCCCCCCGGGAACAACGCCCAGCAGAACAAACACCCCGGGAACAACGCACCCAGCCCCCCACCCGGGAACAACGCCCCCAGCAGCCCCCCACCGGAACAACGCCCCCCAGAACAACGCCCCAACACCCCCGGGACAACGCCCCCAGCCCCGGAGACAACGCCCCCATCAGCAGCCCCCGGGACACGCGCCCCCAGCACCCCCGGGAACAAACGCCCCCAGCACCCCCGGGAGCACGCCCCCAGCAGCCCCCGAACAACGCCCCAGCAGGGGAACTTAGCGCCCCCAGCCCCCACCGGGGAACAACGCCCCCAGCACCCCCGGGAACAACGCGCCCCGAGCAGCCCCCCCGGGAACAACGCCCCCAGCAGCCCCAGGAACAACGCCCCCAGCACCCCCGAACAACGCCCAGCAGCCCCCGGGACAACGCCCCAGCAGCCCCCGAGAACAAAAGCGCCCCCCAGCAGCCCCCGGGAACAAGCGTCCCCAACACCCCCCCGGGACAACGGAACAACGCCCCAGCAGCCCCAGGAACAACGCCCCCAACACCCCCGGAACAACGCCCCCAGCACCCCCCCCAGAACAACGCCCCCAACACCGCCCCAGCTCCCCCGGGAACAACGCCCCAACAGCCCCCGGGAACAACGCCCCCAGCAGCCCCCCCGGGAACAACGCCCCCAGCACCCCGGGAACAACGCCCCCGCAGCCCCGGGAACAACGCGCCCCAACCCAGCCCCCGGGAACAACGCCCCCAGCAGCCCCGGGAACAACGCCCCCGGGAGCAGCCCCCCAGCAACAACGCCCCAGCAGCCCCCGGAACAACGGGAACAAGCGCCCCCCCAACAGCCCCCGGGAACCCCGGGAACAACGCCCCCAGCACCCCGGGAACAACGCCCCAGCACCCCGAGCAGCTCCGGAGACAACCCCCCAGGAACAAGCGCCCCCCAGCACCCCCGGGAACAACGCCCCCCAACCGGCCCCCCACAACGCCCCAGCAGCCCCTCGGAACAACGCCCCCAGCAGCCCCCGGGAACAAGCGCCCCCAGCAGCCCCCGGGGAACAACGCCCCCAGCACCCCCGGGAACAACGGCACCCCCCCGGGGAACAACGCCCCAGCACCCCCGGGAACAACGCCCCCAGCACCCCCTCCAGGGAACAACGCCCCCAGCACCCTCCGGAACAACGCCCCAGCACCCCGGGAACAACGCCCCCAGCACCCCCGGGAACAGCCCAGCACTTCGCAACCCCAGCACAACGCCCCCGCCCCAGCAGCTCCCCGGGACAACGCCCCAGCGCCCCCGGGGAACAGCGCCCCCCCCCGGGAACACCCCCGGAACAACGCCCCCAGCACCCCCGGGGGAACAACACCCCCAGCAGCCCCCGGAACAACGCCCCCAGCACCCCCGGGAACAACGCCCCCAGCACCCCCGGGCTAGCACTCCCGGGAACAACGCCCCCAGCAACAACCCCGTGAACAACGCCCCCAGTACATGCTGAACCAGAGGCACATGCGGCCGTCTGGGATTTTCTTCCGTGCATTTGTCTCGTGTGTAAAATAGATACGTTTTGATTACAATATTATTACTTTCCATGCAGTATATTTTCTATTTTCCGTTTTACGGCTTGTCACAGAAGTGCAATCACCGCTCCGGGTCCGCGCTGCGGAGATTGATTAAACGCCTCGCCCGCGTCCCGCTGTTTAATCAAGGGCAGCCGCCGTGTATTACATCCCATCTTTCAGCCTATAAGAGCTGATCTTAAATACATTGATTAACTGCTAGGCAATAAGTGCTCCTCAGTGTTTCAAATGCACGCTTTACATATTTCAGGAAATACATCTGCTCGGGCCGTCGTGACAAACCGTCTCCGCGGGAAGAGCTCGGCACAGCACGCGACTCGCAATGAAGCCGGCGTCCTCTCAGCCGCGAAGCACTTATCGCGCTACACGGAGCCATAAATATTAAGAATCTGGAGGTGAATTAGAAAAATAACAACTGAGCCGAGGGAAAGATTGACGCCCACGGGAGACAGAAGGTATTGGAGGCTGTCGGCCCCCGCGGGTGTCACAGTTGATGGGGTTCTGGACACGGGACATCTCTCAGGCCGGGGGGCCGGGGGGCCGGGGCGGCTGGCTCTGTCGGGATAGCATCACGGAGGTGGTGGGTGGCGAAGGAAATACACTTAACCGGCCGGTCCCCAGCCCGGCCCCAAGCAAGTGCGGGATCCCCGTACCGTGTGTCTCTGGCCTCTTCACGGAACGTCGGGGTGGCGGTCGGAGACCCCTCTCTGGGAGTCGGCCAGGCTCACCCCACTCCAGCCGGGACGGTCCACCCTGAGCAGAAGCACATAATCTAAGTCTTCACAGTCATCCCTTCTCTCATTGGCCGCTCACCCAACGTCATCCTTCACCCCCAAATTGTCTCCTGACGGGCTGAACCGGAGTTGAACGATTTCCCAGCGTTGAATCGGAGTCAATGACTTCCCACGGATGGACTCTGGGTATTGCACACAAGACCCCAGGGGCTGGAGTTCTGCCGACGGAAGCCGGCGTACAACATGAACCAGGAGTCTCCTGTCCTGACTCCCAACGGCCCCCAGCGCGACGCCGGGAGCCACGTCTAAGCACCAGCGAGGAGCAGTGCCGGTGGGAGGCGGTGGGTCGGGACGTTGATTTTCTCTGCCCTTGAGGCCAGGGCAGCTGTGGTGAACTGTGTCCTCCCCGGCCATGCGCTCGACATGCAGAACCGGGTCTCCGTGTGCTGTTACATCGTGGAAAATGTTGGCAAACGCTACTGTACACAACGTAGGTTGAAATGTTGTGTGAGAGTTTGTGGAAGAGATTAATGGTGCACGGCTACTGGCATTTGGAAAATGATTTAAATCTACAGAGGTGGGTATAGAGGTAGGAAGATGTAAAGATAGAATTGTGTTAGGTAGATACATAGATAGATAGATAGATAGATAGATAGATAGATAGATAGATAGATAGATAGATAGATAGATAGATAGATACACAAGCACATACATACATATATACATACATATGATGGATAGATGGGTGGAAAGATAGATAGATAGATAGGTAGGTACATACATAGGTAGGTAGATAGAGAGATAGATAGATAGGTGACTGAGAACAGATAGGTAGATAGGTTGATAACTCATATATAAATGATGGATAAATAGTAGATAAAAGATAGACATAGATAGACAATAGATGATAGATACATGTACAGATGATGGATGGATGGATGGATGGGGGAGGGTAGGTACATAGGTAGGTATGTAAATAGATGATAGATATGATGGATGGATAGATAGACAGACAGGCAGGCAGGCAGGCAGGCAGTAGGTAGATAGATAGATAGATACATAGATACATAGATAGATAGATAGATAGATAGATAGATAGATAGATAGATAGATACATACATACATATGATGGATGGATGGATGGATGGATGGATGGATGGATAATAGATAGTTATGATAGATGAGTGAATAGGAAGATAGATAGATAGATAGATAGATAGATGATAGATATGATGGATGCATGGATGGATGGATGGGGGAAGGTAGGTACATACGTATATAAATAGATGATAAATAGATATGATGGATTGATGGATAGATAGATACACAGGCAGGCAGGCAGACAGTAGATAGATAGATAGATAGATAGATAGATAGATAGATAGATAGATAGTTAGATATGATGGATGGATGGATGCATGCATGCATGGATAATAGATAGATATGATGGATGAGTGAGTAGGAAGATAGATAGATAGATAGATACATAGATACATAGATACATAGATATGATGGATGAATGGATGGATGGAAGCATGGATGGATGGATTCATGATAGGTAGGTAAACAGGTAGATACATACTGGATAGAAGGATAAATAGATAACTCATGTATGGATGGCTAGTTGATAGAGCCCATCAAGTAAGCCATCTAGGCCCTGCAGAGGTGCTGGCTGGGGCAAAATTCTAGAATTGTCCATAGAAGAGGGAGCCAGTGACCATTTGTCATGACTTCTCGACCACCTGTAGCTCCTTTACTGTTCTCCCGAAGGACAGCAGCTGGAAGCCTAGACAGGTTCGCCCACACGGCGTTAACTCCCTCCACATATGCTCTGGGTCTGCATGAAGGGTTCTAATGAGCCGTTCCAGCCGCAGATTCCCTGGTGGGATTGGGGGAGGGGCCTCCCTCGTGACTGAATCACAGGCTGGCTCTCTACCCAACCCTCCTTTCCTCACGTTCCCAATTCCTCCCCCCACAGCCTCCAACCTAACCGTCGTCCCAAAGTCTGCCTCCTGGAAACCCAACCTAATCTTTCCACAGATGTTTCCGGTGGGGGCCTGGCTCCTAGTATTAGGGATATGATCTCCCTTCTTGAAAGGTAAACTGAGTCAGGGGGTCTCATTAACTTCCCAAAAGCACAGGTTTTTTTTTCCCCCTTCAGCAATGAGAGGCACAAATTCTTTATTTGAAGAGCTCACTCCCCTCAACCTTAATTCCTAGAACGAATCACGTTCACGGGGTCACCTCGATTGGAGCTGGGCACAGGTCTGAGTCAATTGCAGCCAGATGAAGGTTTCTCATGCAAAATTTAATTGTTGCAAACTTCACCCTGGACACGTTCCCCTTGACATGGGAACGTCGCTCGAAAATAAAATCGAAATGTGAACTCACAAAATGCTAATCGGTCCGGCCACCCTCTCCCCTCCCCGCCCCCAAAAATGTTCACACACGTTCTTGGAGACCTGGAATGACTACATTTCTTCATTCTAAATTCACTCCACTGTCATCTTTGATTCAAACCATGTTGCATTTGCATCCCCCTGACCCCATCTTTACACCATGTGAACAGCCTATCCATCAGTTCGGGGTCAGACGCTTATGCACACCGATTGTGAGCGCTGCTCGCAGGGTGGAAAGGACCGTGAGCAATATCAGAAAGGAAAGAAAAGCACAGTGGCGTCTAATGAACCCACATGCCTCCCTCCCCCACAGAAACCGTGTTTAAGATCGCTAGGGCTAAAAAAATAATAATAATAAATAAAAAATAAATTTAAGAAATTTTAAAATAAAAAATAAAAATTATAAATAAAAAATTAAAAAATTAAAAAATTAAAAAAGAATAAATAATTTAAAAAATTTTAAAAAACTAAAAAAAAATTTAAAAAATTAAAGAAAAAAGATCGCTGGGGCGACGGAGGTCATAAAGGCGTGTTGAAGATCCAGAGACTTGATAGAAAACCAGTTCAGGGACTCAGCGTGAAGCCAGAACAGCCGAAAAGAGGTCAAGTTGATAGTCAGAATCTGTGTTCCTGTCGTATTAACCGCCCACAAAAATACTAGGACGTGACTATTCATGGCTTCTCTGTACCCAGCCTCTCGTGAAACTGGCCAAGAACCCTGTGTGGAGCACGTCTCCAGATTTGTGGTTAATCGTGAGGTCCTGTAGAATTGCGAACGGGAATCCGAAATAGGAAGGGAGGACCTTCTAACTTTATTGTTACTTTTGATGCTGATAATGTGACACGGTGAGTGAAATTCACGTCCTGGGGCACAAGCTAGTTGGAAAGTTTGAAGCACCAACCTGACATTATCTATTAATATCATGCATCTATAGCAGTTATATTCCCTAAATGGATAGATATTTAATCTATACTTGCACTTAATTTGAAAGATTTTTAAAAAATTTTATTTTTAAAAATGTTGATTTTTGAGAAAGAGCGAGACAGAGAGTGAGCAGGGGAGGGGCGGAGACGATGGAGACACAGAATCTGAAACAGGCTCTGGGCTCTAAGCTGTCAGCACAGAGCCTGACGCGGGGCTCGAACCCACGAACTGAGAGATCATGACCTGAGCTGAAGACGATGCTTGACCCACTGAGCCACCCAGGCGCCCCAAGGTGAAAGATTTTTTTTTTATATTTTTATTTATTTCTAGGAGAGAGAGAGAAAGAGATAGCGTGAGCAGGGGAGGGTCAGAGAGAGAGGGAGTCACAGACTGAAACAGGATCCAGGCTCTGAGCTGGCAGTCAGCACAGAGCCCGACGCGGGGCTCGAACCCACGAACTGCGAGATCATGACCCAAGCGAAAGTCGGACACTCGACCGACCAAGCCACCCAGGCGCCCCCCAAGTTGAAAGATTTTAAATGCAATTAATATGAAACACAGAAACGTATAAACCTAGATGGTCTGGGTGTAAAATTATTGAGTCCTTTGGAAAACAAAATGTCCACCGTGACCTCAAAATACACGAGGAAGAAGATGAAAACCTTGCACTCTCCAGATAAGCAACACAAACGTAAAACGTTTAAAGAAGTCCCACGGGGAGAACCGCGGACCACGTGGAAAAGTAAACCCCTTGGGCGGATTAGGCTGGAGAAACTTCCAAACGCTGAGATGGTTTTCTAACGTTATTCAGACTGAAAAATCAAAGGCCTACGCTATTTCAATGCGTAGGGCTTCCTTGACTGCTACTATGTTATTTCAAATGTGTACACGGTATCTTAATCACACGGCTATTTGTTTTCATTGTAGATCATCACCAAGACGTGTGAAGCACAGAAGCTTTAGCCGAGGCTGGGGACACGCAGCGTCAGTGATTTATAGAAGATTTATTTGGGATCCAGAAGAGAGAGGGGCTGATATTTACTCTATCAGACTCAGGAATCAATACCCCTGTTCAAGTCAGACACAGGAGGGTGGCCTTAATGCCCGAAACACACCTCTCAGAGAATTACAGTATTAACTGCGGAACAAGGGAGGCGGTACGTAAAGAAAAGTGTTTAATTTTGCATCCTTTGCGGCCGAGAATCGAGAGCTCCGTTGAAAGTGGATAAAAATCAGGCAGAGATCGATATGTGCAGGCCTGAGAGTGCCGGAGTCAGGCAGACGAGAGCACAGAGGTGGAGCCTTCCCGCCCCACGGCTCTGCTCCGGGCACCGGCCCTCGAGGTGACACGGACGTGGCTCACGGGTGCTGACGGGTCCCCTGGAGATACTTCCCTGAATTTGTAGAAACTCCTTTTATCTCTGGGTCCCGACTGTGGGGTGCTGATATCACGCTAGATACTAAAGCAGTACCAACACCTAACAGATACTAACCACACTCACGTCAGTGCTAATACTAAGTACTGAACTCAGAGTGCTAGGGACCTAGTACCAAAGTCATCGCAAAGGCATTACCAAAGTTGACACCAGCTTTAAACTGAATAGCAGTGCTACCGTCAGACAGATTCACCTTTTTTTCAAGTTTATTTATTTTAAAAGAGAGAGAGAAAGAGAGAGAGAGTGTGTGAGGGAGGAAGGGGCAGAGAGAGGAAGACACAGAATCCGAAGCAGCTCCAGGCTCTGAGCTGTCAGCACAGAGCCCGACGCGGGGCTCGAACCCACAAATGTGAGATCATGACCTGAGCCGAAGTCGGACGCTCAACCGACTGAGCCCCGCAGGCGCCACAATGTGAGGCCAATCTAACAGTAAATAGTAAACTAATAATAAAGTAACAATAAACTAATTACTACTAATTAGTAGTAACAATAACTAATTAGTACTACTAAATAGTACACTTCTACACTAAACTCAATACAAACACTCTAGTAATATCAAAATAATAGCAAACAGTTAATAGTAAACTGAAGCTAAAACTAATTTCCTAATACTGGACGCTAAACTAATAGTAATCACAAACTAATACAAGACTAACACTATCCTAAGTATAATAGTAAACACTCATAGTACACGAATACTGAGACCAATACTAAGCTCATATTGAATAGTAATAATAGATTAATCCTAAGCCAGAGACTAACACTAATAACTAAATACTAGACTAATACTAAATACTTAATACTGGAGTAATTCCAGCTAAGGCTAGTACTCATAAAATAAGTGCTGATGCTAGACTAATACTAAATCTTAGTACTCATAAAATAAGTGCTGAGGCTAGACTAATACTAAATCCTAGTACTCATAAAGTAAGTGCTGATGCTAGACTAATACTAAATCCTAGTACTCATAAAATAAGTGCTGATGCTAGACTAATACTAAATCCTAGTACTCATAAAATAAGTGCTGATGCTACAGACTAATACTAAATACTAGCACTAAATGCTGAACTAATACTAACACCAAACTAGTATCAAACTAACACTAACCTAAACGCTAATTCCACCCTAATATTTATAGCAAAGGAATTCCAAATTCCTAGTGCTAAATACTTAACGGATACTAACTTAAATGCTAGTAATAAAGTAACCACTAGTAGTAATACTAGAGCAAAGGTAAGATGAGCTAAGGCTGCCCCATCTCTAGACGGAACTGTCCGCTACCCAGACCCGTGTAAGTGGCCCTGAGCGGCGGGAAAGCAGCGCCCGAGGAAAGGCTCCTTTCCTTGCTCACCCCACCCCGAGGCGGCCGTGCGTCCCCCAGAGAAGGCCGGAAACAAAGCTGGCCGGCCCTCGGCCCCCGTCTCGCGTCTCACAACTCCCGCCGCCCCGCCAAGGAGGGGTAAACTCGGAATATCAGTGAGTCTTACTCATAACCTGCGAAGACCTGACGTGCGATACGCGTTTCCGAACGTGCGACGAACATTCCCACGACGCGAACCTCCTCATTTCGGGAAGCGGTTAACTCAGTGGAGTTTAGCGCAAAACAGTCCTCTGTAACCGTGACTACCGTCTAGTCACAACCTGGTCTCACCTCCCCAAAAGGTAGCCTCGCACCCAGCAAGCGGGGAGTGGGTGCATGTCCGTCCCCAGCCCTGGGCACCCGCGTTCAGCCCGCTTCCCGTCTCGGGGAACCTGAGGACCTGAGGTGCCCCATGTCAGTGGGGTCACGGGTATTAGCTGGTCTGCTTGTTACTGGCTTGCGTCACTGAGGATCCCTCCCCGGTCCGTCCGGGTGCAAACAGGTGTCAGAGCTGCGTTCCTTTACACGGGTGAGTAATATTCCACCACGGGATGCTCCACACCGTGTCTGCCCGTCGGCCCTCTGATGGGTGCTTGACCTCATTCCACCTCTCGGCTCCTGTGAATAACACAGGAGTAAACACGTGTGTGGTCGAAGCCCAATGTTCAAAACTCTTGCGTTTCTATCTACGGGTGGATTCGCCAAAGTACTTGCTGATTTTGTGTTTAATTTTTCACAGAGTCACCGTCTTGTTTCCCTGTGGCTGAAGCACTTTCCGCTCTCACCAGGAATGTGGGAGGGTCCCTTTCCCCTCACACTGATTTCCCCCAGCCCTATTTTTTTTAAAAAAAATGTAGCCATCATCATGGGTGTGAAATAACGAAATGTGCATTTCGTTAAAGATGAGGAATATAGAGAATCGTTTCCCGCACAAGTTGGCCGCTGCTGAATCTCCGTTGGAGAATCGAGTACTCAAGTCCCCTGCTCATTTTTTAAGTGGATTATTTCTCTTTTTGTGCCCAACTCGTAAGAGATCATTAATAAACACGTCCTGGGGGGCTCAGTCGGTGGGGCGCCCGACTGCAGCTCAGGTCATGACCTCGCGGTTCGTGGGTTCGAGCCCCGCGTCGGGCTCTGTGCCGGCAGCTCGGAGCCTGGAGCTGCTTCGGATTCTGTGTCTCCGTCTCTCTCTCTGCCCTCCCCTGCTCGTGCTCTGTCTCTCTAAAAAATAAATGAAAAATATTTTAAATACATACATGAGATACTAGATCCCCTAGTATCAATTATTTGCGAATATTTTATTTCCATCTGTACGCTCCATTTTTGCTTCCTCGCCAGTCAAACTTTTTCCATTATGTTTCTCACGGAGAGATGAGTCTTATTGGCCGAAGGACACACATTTCCTTTCTTTTTTTTTTTTTTTTACATTTTTTATTTTAAATCCCAGTATAGTTCACACGCAGGCCATAGGAGTGTCAGCTGTACGATGTAGTGGTTGGTCTCGTGCAGTCAACAGCCTGCGCATCGTGACAGGCGCCCTCATCCACCCCATCACGTCTCTCGACCGTCCGCCCCACCCGAAATTTACAACTTCAGCAAACTATCGTTTTATTTATATTTTTCTTCCGTTGCCTGTGCTGCTGGGAGTGAGGATCCGATACACGTCGCTTTACACTCCCATCAAGCGTTAGGGGATAACATGCCGGGTCCCTTGATCACGGCTTAGGGAGAAACGAGCCACAGGTGACCGAGAATGTCGAGCCCCCGTCCGTACGTGACCCCCGGCCCCTCTTCCTCGAGGGTGGACGGGAAACACGTCCCTACAGCAGCCGCACCGTCGCGTAAACAAAAATCACATTATTAATCGTCCGGTCGCCCTGGGCGTGCGTCTCCCGAGAAGCAAGGACCCCGTCCCCTTCCCGAGGCGGCGCCCGCGGACAGGCATGCGGGGTGGGGGCTGGGGGAGAAGATCTGAATAATTCAGCCCAAACGCAAATTAACTACGGCACGACTTTAAGCCCAGCGAAGGCCTCGTTACCTGAATTTCTATTTTCGATCCCCGGCACACGCGGTAATTGCCACCTCTGAGCGTCAGGCGCTCACGGAAAGCGCTCTTCGCGTGGGGTGCGCGTGGGGGGGTCGGCGGGATTTTTCCATTTTATGATAATGGGTTTTTCGGAAAGCATTGGCAATAAAATACTAATCTCGAACATAAAAGAGCATTAACTCCTTCGGACCTGGGGGCCCAGGAACGAGATTGACTTCTTCACGGTGGCTTCATCGGAGCAAATCGTATCACCGACTTTTACTACAGCGAGGGGCGCCCGACCCCACTGCGACACGGCCAGCAGGTCCCCGTTACCTTCAGCGCAAACCTGCCTCCGAGCTGTTAATTTTCTAACTGAAAAGCTCGGTTAAAGAAAAATTAGAACCTCGTGACACATTTTACAGACTATTTCGTAGGATGTCATTTTTAAAAAGTTCTTAACGTTGAAGGCACTGTCATGTATTATAAATGGCACATCAGGGATCTGATTTTCGATATAAGTGGATGATGCAAATGATTGTTTTTTTAAATATTTATTTATTTATGAGACAGAGACAGAGAGCAAGTGGGGGAGGGACAGAGAGAGAGGGAGACACGGAATCCGAAGCAGCTCCAGGCTCCGAGCTGTCGGCACAGAGCCCGACGCAGGGCTCGAACCCACGACCCGCGAGGTCATGACCTGAGTGGAAGCCGGACGCCCCACCGACTGAGCCCCCCGTGGGCCCCACAAATAGTAATGGTTAATAGCACCTTGATTTTTTCTGTAAGAAGATCTGGCTTTGGTTTGTGGATTCCCTTGAACCCCATGCACAGGGAATCATTAGAATAAGTCTCCAGATCTGGTCCGAAAATGCACAGGGCACTCAGAAACTTTGAAAAAAAAATCGATTTAATTTAATTTTGAAAGATACATTTTTTTTTTTTAATTTCTCCCCTCTTCCGTGCGACATGAATTTCCGCGCGGCCAGGTATCAGATGAGGGGACGTTTTCCTTCCCGGGGAAGCTCCAGTTTATAAATGTGGCCGCACCGGTGCAATGTGTGAAGTCCTCACCTTGGCTCAGAAAGACGCCAGGGGCGGATGACGGGCGGCTTCACGGGCACGTGGTGTCGACCGCGGACGCGGCAAAGAGGTCTGGTCCCCTCAGGTGTTTCCGGAAGGCTTACGGGATGGCGTCTTCGCAATCACAGCTCCCAGCGTCGTTCACTGCACAAGTGCATCTTCTGGCGACTTCTCCTCTGGGTGCACATTCTCATCCTTCACAAGCGGAGCCTGCACAGCCCTTGTGACCCGGCCGCGCCCCGCACGCCGACCCCGGGCTTCGTCCGTCACCTACGGCATACGCCCCACGTCGAGGCAGCCTGTTCCCCGCCCGGCCGCGTGGGCCGGCTCCACGCCCGTCTTGGGGTCTGGGGTTTCTCTCTCCGCATCGCGGCGATGAAGGTGGGGGCCTGGCTCGGAAAGGAAGCCCCACCCTCGGGGGAAAGGAGAGAAGGTCCCGTGTGATGGGTGAGGGGGGATCTGAGCAAGAGAGAGGCAAAGGGCCAGGGGGCCCCCGAAGGCTTCTGGGTAAGTGGGGACGTCTGCATCTAGGAAGGCAGCATGGAGGAGGCATCTGAAGCGGAGGAAGTGCTGCAGCAGGATGCGAGTTCACACGTGGCGGAAAAGTGAATAAATTGGGGGCGTCAACTATACTCACGATTCTGTGCAAGCAGCACCTGTGTCTGGTTCCAGAACGTTCCCTTCCGTCCCCAAGGAGACCCCGACCCCACGAGCGGCCCCTCCCTGTTTGTCTCCCCAGCCCCTGCAGGCCGCGAGCCAACCCGCCTTCTGTCTGGGCCCGCGTGGTGGGCACGAGACGTGGCCACGGGATCCACGAGACGTGGCCCGTCGCTGAGCATCGTGTTTTCGGGGTCCGCGTGTGTCCTTCTGGCCCGGAGGCTCCGTCCTGGGCAGGGGGGCGTGGGGGCGCCTCCCGGAGAACCCGGGCGCAGCCGGGCGCGGTGACCGAGGGGACCCCGGGGCCATCTGCGGCTCCCGGCCCCCCGGGCCTCCCTGACGCGGGAGCCTCTGGCCGCCGGCCGGCTCGCTCCTGCCCCGCGCTCCCCCGTCTCCTTACGGGGATTTATTTCCCGCTTTGTAGTCGGGTGAGCGTGCATCCTAATTGCTCCTTTCGCGTGTTGTAAATCTGTCGGCCGTTCAGCGAAACACGGAGCCGGGACCCGGCAATTTCCTCTGCTCCCAGGGCCGCCCGGCCGGCGGGGCCCCGAGTGTTGAAATAAAGTGAAGCGTGTCTGCACCCCTGGCCTACACGCAGCCCAGGCCCCCTCCGCCCCGGGGATTTTTAATATTCGGGCCATACCCTGCGCATGAGGTCATGCCGGCGTCTAATTGGAACCTGGTCGGCGGGCCGGGCGGGCGGCCTGGGGCTGGCTCCGTGCCACCGCCCGCCTGCCACTCGGGGGCTGCGAGGCCGTCGGGGCCCCTCCGGTTTTATGCACCTTCAGCCGGTGCACAGATTCAGGGTGCGGTCGGTCCGCGGGGCGGTGGGCGGCCTGGGCCGGGCCTGGCCGACCGCAGAGGAGCAGCCGCACAGGAGCCCGAGTGTGATGGGGGGCGTCTCCTGCTCACACACGCCCGGCCTGTGTCCGAGTTCGCTCCCCAATGTCCACCGGTGCCCGGGAGCCCCTCCCCCACGACTCCGACGAGCCCGCTGCGAACACGCACAATACGGGCCTCGGAGACGCCTTCCGAGCTCGGTTTGCACAAAGCTGCAAGTGCCGTTTGCAACCTGCTCCTCGTGTTCCGGCCGCGGGTCCTGGGCTTGCGTCCAAAAACAAGACACCCCCATGGGGCGCCCGGGGGGCTCAGGCGGTGGAGCGTCCGACGTTCGCTTGGGTCATGATCTCGCGGTTCGTGGGTTCAAGCCCCGCGTCGGGTTCTGTGCTGACTGCCAGCTCGGAGCCTGGAGCCTGTTTCAGTCTGTGACTCCCTCTCTCTCTGACCCTCCCTGCTCACGCTGTCTCTCTCTCTCTCTCTCTCCTAGAAATAAAAAGAAAACAAAAACAAAAAACATCAAAAAGAAGACACCGCCGTGCCGTCCCCTGCACGTGGATCAGGCCGCCCGTGTCCCAGGCGGCTTTGTGAGCAGGTCGGGAAGGCCGGAAATGTGACTTCCTGTGGATGCACACACCCCCGCCCCCAGGACCCCGCGGAGCCACGCCTGGCGACAGGTGAGCGACCGGCGTAGGGGCGTCCCAAGAGCCTGTGTTTGTGAGGCACCTTGTGTCTGGCACGTCCCCAGGACTCCCACGTGCACACACACACACACACACACAAGGCACCTCTCACACGTGACTCACGCCCGACTTCACAGGGAGGCCAGAGGCACACGCGGCCTCCAGACGGTACAGACGGACTGATGACACATTGTATAAATATGTGCAAATTGCTCACTGATGTCATGTGCCCTGGGTCCCCGTGAGCCGGCAGAACACTAGCCGAAGGTCAGCCCGGGACTCGCTCTGAATTCACTTCACACAATTACATCCAATTTGCTTGCATTCATCGTGGGGAGAAGCCTATCGGTTGATTTCAATCGCATTTACAGGTTTATTTCCCGACAGGACTGGACTCCTCGTGTTCGCGGCCGGGAAGCCCCCGGGACCCGCACGGGGGATCCCGTGAGCCCTGAGGGGCCTCAGAGACTCTGGTTTGCTGGGGTCCTGGGGGGCTGCTCTGAGGTGTCGGGGACGACCCCCCCGACTCACAACTGACACTACGTGCGTTGGGGGCCGTCAGCACTGAATTAAACCGGGTGGTTCACCCCCAACCACCCTCGCATTTTGTTCCCGTCAATTCTCTCCCGTTCGGTCATGAGCTTCGGGACGTGCCGGGCACGCGTGTCCTGAGCTACCAATGTGCAGACGCCCCCTCACACCCAGATCCGAAACACAACCCGCTTGTGGGCCCCGCTGGATACCTCCTGGCCTTGGAGACGCGGGCACGGGCCGGGCTCGGCTCTGCAAAGCAGGGGGGCCCTCGGGGGGACCCCAGGGCAGCATCACCTGACTTCAGAGAGCGCTGCACGGCTCGGATCCTCGGCGTCTCGCCCAGACCCCCCGGGGGTAAGGTCTGCGTGCGCTTCAGAGCAAATAACTGCCCTTGCAGGGAGCAGAGCATCCTTTGTGCGGCACCACGGGCCGGGCTGGGGGTCCCCGTCTCCAGTCACGCACCTGCTGAGAAGCGGGAGACTCCTCACCTGTAAGCACAGAGCCGTGGGGACCCCGAGGGGCCCGGATTCAGATCCCCGCTCCCCCCGGGGCGATTCACAAGCGCTGGGGTTTCCTGGCCTCAGGGCTTTCGGGAGGGACAGAGCCGGGCAGGAGTCACCAGCCACAAGTGTGGGCTCTGACCGGGCTCGTGCGTTCAGCCTCTCGCCCTGCAGCTGACATGCTGACCCATCGTGCACAGTTCATAAAATAAGAAAACATCCTAAGCAGTATAGAGACAATCTATCTATCATCCATTTATGTTCCCTTCCGTCCATTCATCCATCCATGCACCCACCCATCTACCTGTCTATCCATCCATCCATCCATCCACCCATCCATCCATCCATCCATCCACACATGCATCCATCCATCCAATCCATCCATCCATCCATCTTTCCATCCACCCACCCATCTACCTGTCCTACCTATCTATCCATCCATCCACCCATCCATCCATCCACCTGCCCATGCATCCATCCATCCATCCAAACCATCCATCCACCCACCCATCTACCTGTCTACCCATCCATCCATCCACCCACCCACCCATCCAATCCACCCATCCATCCATCCATCCATTTATCCATCCATCCATCCATCCATCCATCCACCCACCCACCCATCCAATCCATCTGTCCATCCATCCATCCACACATGCATCCATCCATCCAATCCATCCATCCATCCAATCCATCCATCTGTCTGTTCATCCAATCCATCCATCCATCCATCTTTCCATCCACCGACCCATCTACCTGTCTATCCATCCATCCATCCATCCACCCATCCATCCATCCATTTGCCCATGCGTCCATCCATCCATCCAAACCATCCATCCACTCACCCATCTACCCGTCTATCCATCTGTGTATCTATCCATCCATCCATCCACCCACCCACCCATCGAATCCATCCATCCGTCCACCCATCCATCCAATCCATCCATCCATCTCTCCATCCACGCATCTACCTGTCTATTCATCCATCCATCCACCTAGCCATCATATCTGTCTATATGCCTGTCTGTCTATCTATCTATCTATCTATCTATCTATCTATCTATCTATCATCTATCATCTGTTTGTCTCTGTGTCTCTCTGTTCGTGCTCACACACACACACACAGACACACACACACACACACACACACATACACACAGCTGTTTTTATAAGGGTCTGGGGAATACGGCCAATCATCCAATCTCCCATTTCAATTTGGTACCGATTATCTGCATGCTCAACACCATCAAATTAGCAAAGTCATTTAAACACTTCAAAAATCTCTGAATGTCTGTTTTCCTACCCTTAGATCTGCAGCGTTGTCGGACGGCAGCTCGGGGGAGAGCGGTCCCACCTCATCCCGGGCGAGCTGTGGAAACAGGTGGCCCGCGCCTCACATCAAATGTCCCGCAGCCGTCAGCCTCTGAGCCCGGGGCCGCTTTCCTCTGAAAAGGTCACAGGGAGTCACGCCGAAAACCCACTTGTATATTTTTCAGTGTTTGGATAAGAAATTGGGAACAGGCGCGGGCTGTGACAGCGGAATTTCCAAGTTTATTTTCAAACACCGTTTCATTTAAAAAGAAAAGGGAAAGCCGTGACAAGTAGCAGAGTGGTCAGAGCCTCGGATGCAATGCTGGGTCACGGGTGTGCAAGCAGTGTAGACGCTTTGCAGCTCCAGCCCAGGCCCGGCGGCGAGAGGACCCTTCGCCACGCGCATCCCAGCTGCCGGCGCTAACGCTTCGGTACCTGCGACTTTCAGGAGCCCCTTAAACGTGCCTTCGAAGCACTCGTGCGGAGGGTGGGGGCCGGAGGGGCTGTGGACGCCCAACGGGGAGCCGTGTATATACCTTCAGGGGTACGGGGCCCCACACTGCCCTCGCCGTGACTTCGGGCTTGCGGCGTCCAGAGCTGGGGGAGATTAAACGTCAGCTGTTGGGCTGACGCAGAACCCGCACACGGGTCCCTCGTGCGGGTTGCAGGGAGGGCCGTCAGCCGGGCAGGAAGCCTCCTCTGGGCTGGACCCGTGTCCTGGGCCTCAGACACCACCCCCAGGAAGGCCTCCTTGTGCCGAAGGCCTGGTCCAGCCCCCACCCTGGATGCCTGGCTCGAGGGCTCTTTTCTGGAAGGGTCTGTGCAGCCCAGGGCTTGTGCGGAGAAGACACCTGTGGAGGTTTGCACATGGGCACTGAGCCCAGGAGGGACGTCCACCTGCCGACGCAGGGCTGGGGAGGGCGAGAGGGGTGCCCTGTGAGCACGGCCCCTCCCTTCGCCTCCCCTCCCCTCCCCGTCTCCTCAGACCTGCACCTTCCTCCTCCACGCCCTCTCCCTACGCCCCTCCTCCCTCTCCCCTCCCCTTTTGCAGACCAGCAGTGGGGGCTTATTTGCCGACCCCCATGCACCTTTCCCCCGGCTCCCTGCAGGCCTGGGCACGGCCACCTCCACCAGGATGCACGCAGGGCCAGGATTGCAGCGCGCACACAGCACCGTCCCCGGGATGGGTCTTCCCGAGCAGCTGCGCCCGGACGGACCCTGCGTCGCGTCGCTCCGACCGATCGCAGCAATCAGCCCGAAAGTCGTCCCATATGTGGGGCCCCCGAGGAGGGGCCCCGGGTTACGGCCGGGACACAGGCCGCGCCGAGGTTACGGTCTGGATGCAATTAGAGGCACGCCCGGCCGCCTCTCCGCGCGGCTTCGGGGCCGGCTGCACTTTGCCCGCGGATAATTGCACGCGCGGAAATTACTCACCCTGAAATTGCCCGGCCGGGGTGGGGGGCTGGGATGTACTTCACCCACATGTGTTCCGGGGGGACCAGGGGGAGGGGAAGGGCCTGGGGTCTGTGCTGGCTGCTCCGGCCGGAGCTGCCTCAGAGTCTGAGGTCCCCCTGTCTGTCTGCCCCTGCCCTGCTCGCCTCTGTGTCAAAGCATCTGCAGCGAGGGAAGAGCACGGGCGAGACCCCCGATCGGGCCGACGCGGCGGGACGCGGGTCCCCGGTCTCCGGGGCCGGGTCTGCTCGACAACGCGATGCCCACTGTCGACACGGCACCGAGCCCGTCTGCGCTGAAGGGGCGGCTGCCCGTGCTGTGAACAGGAAGAAAAAAGAAGGAAAAGCAAATCAAAGCCAAATAAAACGGTAGAACAGTAAAAACGACAGAAGGGAAGTTTGGGAGGCCCGGGCGTCGGGCCGCTCGTCGGGGTTCAGGTCACGAGGGGACGTTGTGTACGTTCAAGTGCATCAAACTGTACCCAGTCAGTGCGGGTCATGTTTTCTGTATCCATTATCCCTCAGTGGCTCTTCCTAGGAGTAAAACTGGGTGCAACCTTCAGGCGTGACGGAGGGCTTCCTGGAAAAGGTGTCCCCTCCGACAGCGGGCTCGGTGCTGCGCACTGGACGGTGCAGGCCGCAGGGGGACGGGGGCTCAGGCACCCTCACAGCCCCCGCCAGGCAGCCAGGCTGTTGGGGTATTTGCACCCCGCCCTCCAGGCCCCACCCCGTTCCTGGGTCCCCTTGTCTGAGGCCCCGGGGGCAAGTTCCCACGCGCCTCTGCTCAGTCCTCTTTACGGGGGGACTTTGAACGCCCTTGTCGCAGGCTCAGTCCGCGCCCAGCACCGGCGTCCAGGAAAGCGTCCGAGAGTCTGGCCCAGGGGCTCCGAGAGCACAGTCACATGGCCCCACGCGCACGGGCAGAGGGCGCAGGCGGACGTGGAGCAGCCCGGGCGGCCGGCGGTGCCTCGGGTTCAGCCTCTGGCTGGTACTGTCCCAGCAAACGCTTAGCTCGTGTCCTTTGGGTTGTTGCTTCAAGGGTTACCTGAGAGACGCCTCCAGCACCTGGGGCCTGGACACGGACCCCCGTCAGCGCCAGCATCCTCTCCAGTAGTAGCGTGATGTCACCTTCCACACCTGTGTGCACGTCCACACCTGTGTCCACACCTGTATCCACCCCTGTGTCCACATCCACACCTGTGTCCACACCTGTGTCCACATGCACACCTGTGTCCACGTCCACACCTCTGTCCACACCTGTGTCCACATCCACACCTGTATCCACATCTCTGACCACATCCACACCTGTATCCAAAATCACACCTGTGTCCACATCCACACCTGTGTCCACACCTGTGTCCACATGCACACCTGTGTCCACACCTGTGTCCACATGCACACCTGTGTCCACACCTGTGTCCACACCTGTGTCCACATCCACACCTGTGTCCACACTTGGATCCACATCTATATCTGTATCCACACCTGTGTCCACACCTGTCTCCGCATCAGCACCTGTATTCACACCTGTCTCTGCATCCACACCTGTATCCACACCTGTGTCCGCATCAGCACCAGCACGGGCTTCAAGGTCAGCGTCAGCCCCTGCATCCACACCTCCCTCCACATGCCCATCTACACCCGCATCAGCTTCACTGCTGGACCCTCCGGTGAATTCCCCACCTGGACCCGCGGCCTCTTCAACGTGCCAAGACGCCCGGGCCCGTGTGGGGAAAGTGGTTTAAACCACTGGCATCACTGCCTTTTGCGAGAGACCCGATGCCACAACCTTTCGACACTCGTGACGTTGCCGGGGAAGAGCTGGACGTTCTTTCCCCAAAACTTAGGCTCGGTGTTGAGCAGAGGCGAAGCGCTGGAGGCTTCAGGGACGTTCGGTCTGTCAGCTGCACGTGGAGACGGGCAAGCGGGACTGACCGAGGCCTCCGCCGCCCCAGACGCCGGCGGATGAACATATGGCCCCCGAAAGGAAAACATTTATTTTCAGCATTTAAATCGTTATTAAACACGACACAGCCTGCGAACATTTCTTGGAAGAAAACGTGATCCGGCAATTGACCGCGTGAACGGCCCCAGATGCAAACCATTAAATTATCTAAGAATTAGAGCGTTTCACATTTGCAGGTATCCACCCATCAGGAAAGCGTTTGATTTGAAATTGTAATTGGCCGACGTCCTTTCGGGGAAATGTACGCGGTGCAGTTGATGGAGTCGGGCACCCCACCAGCCCGGCCGGGGCTTTCTAGAAGGACACGGCGGGTGAAGTGCTAGCCGCCCAGCCTGCACGCGGACGTGGGGGTTCCCGGGACCCACAGAACGTGGTACCGAGTTCTGTGTTATCTCCTCTCTGTCCCTCTGGTGCCTCGAAGGGGGAGGTGTGCCCTCCCTTCACCCCGCAGATGCTCGAAACCACAGAGGGCGATTTCCTCATATCGTTTTATGCAAAGGCGGGGAGAAGATCGCGACCCTCCCGAGGCCCCGGTGGGGGTGCTGTAGGCGTGGGAAGTAATGCACTGAACAGGGCTGCAGCGCGATGCGTGGATTTCGCCCTTGAGGCAGCGGAAATCGCAGGGATGAGTGTGAAATCGCGGGGGTGAGTGTGGAGCCCTGAGCATCACGCCCTCCCATCCGTGTGCAGCGGAATGTTTCCCACTCGCCGCCCCCACCCCTGTGATTTGGAGACACCCGCTGCGTGAAAAATAAACCACCAACGAGCCTCCGAGTCCTGAGAAACCGCGGCGGCCACGCGGAAAATCTCACCGCAGCCCCACACGTAACGTTTGTGAAGCGATTTCACGGCCGGTCGTATCTGGAAAACTATAGTCACAGCGATATTTGCGGATTGGACCAGATTGTTGGAAAGCACCCAAAACCTAGAATCCTGAAGAGAAAAGGTGATGATGATTATCCTTTTTAAACTTAATTTTTTTTCAGTGTTTATTTTTGGGAGACAGAGAGACAGCGTGAGCAGGGGAGGGTCAGGGAGAGAGGGAGACACAGAATCGGAAGCAGCTCCAGGCTCTGAGCTGTCAGCACAGAGCCCAACGTGGGGCTCGAACCGACAAACCGTGAGGTCATGACCTGAGCCGAAGTCGGACGCTTAACCGACTGAGCCACCCAGGCACCCCTGGAACCAAAGAATTTTAAAGAACAGCCCCCCAAATCTTGGTTGGAAGGGCTAATTTAATAATTGTCCCCCATTCTATTACTTTGCAGGTTTATGGTTCAAATGTCATGAGGATTGTAAAAAGGAGGCGTACATTAAAAAAAAATGCTTCCCATGTACGTTTTTAAAAATGTTTATTTTAATTGCAGTCACCCGACGCTGATCCTGACAAGTGGGTCCTGAACCCCCGTGACCTGTTTCTTCCATCTGCCACCCACCTCCCCGCTGGTGACATCGGGGTGTTCTCTGCAGTTAGGGGTCTGGTTCCCTTTTTCAGTCCTTTTTCATGCCTTTGCTCGTTCACTTTGTGTCTTCGAGTCCACGTATGAGTGAAGTGAGATGCTATTTGTCTTTCTCTGACTTGTTTCGCTCAGCGTGACACCCTCGCGGTCCGTCCACGTTGCGACACGTGGCCAGAGCCCACTCTTTCCTCTTTGGAGAAGTGTCTGTTCACGCCTTTTGCCCATTTCTGCCCTGGGTTGTTTGCGTTTTCACAACGGACTTGTAGCACACGAGTCGCTCGTCGGGTACGTGGTTTTCGACGACTCGCTCCCATTCTGCAGGTTGCCGTTTCAGGAAAGTCACGGAAAGTGTCATTTCATCCAGGAAACGGTACCGAGCACCTTCCTCGAACACGAGACAACACGGGGAGGAACAGGCGTAGCCAGTCGTCTCCTGGAGTTTAATCAGCAAACCCCACACTGACCGGAAGACGCTCAGGCCGGGGAAATCCAGATGCGCCGGGGCTGGAGCTTCCTGGAGGAGGCTTGTCTGCAGCAAGAAAGCCCAGAGGCGTCTGCCCCCACTGACGGCACTGAACCCCCCGGGCTCCCTTACGGCTACGGCGGCCACGGGATGACGTGTGCGCCCCTGAGTCCTAAACAGAGACGTTTCAGGGCAGTAAAAGCCCCTTTAATTTCTTGAGGAGTAAGAGTGAGCTCTTCTCTACGCTTCCCCCTGCTGGCTGGAATGCAGTCGTGAGGGCCGGAGTGTCTGCTGCTGCTTTGCGCCATGAGTCCAAAGCGTCACATTGAGGATGTTGGGGCGACAATGGGGCGGACGCGCGACCCCTTGGGTCACTATCAGCCCCGCATTCTTCCTATCATGAGAGAGAAAGAATCTCCTTACTTAGATGCTTACTGGTTTGTATCGTGCTGTGTTCAAACGAACCCCAATGTGTGTGTGTCTGTGCTTGTGCACGCGCTTCAGTCTTCACCTGATTCATTCCCAGCCCCCCGGCCCTTGACAGCCGGGCGGGGACACACCACTTCCCCGTCAGGGTCGGCCCTCGGCGTTGATGTTCTTGCGCTTTGCGTTTGTTAAAGAAACACTCTTATTTCTTGGAAGGCGGTGAGTGAGGCTTTCACAAACGCCCCGAGCTGTGTTTTTCTTACATCAGTGGCGGCGGCTCAGGCCAAGCACCGCTTCCTGGCCCTGAGCACCTCCCGGCTGGACTAATGGTTTCCTGCCCCCGAGGGCTTGCTCTCACTGGAGCCTCGGTGCCCGGAGTCAGCTCCCTAGGACGTCACCGTCCCCTCCCCACACCTCCCTCCGAAGTCTCCAGGCCCCTCCTGTCCTCGGAGCCGGGACGCGAAACCCGGGAGCAGAGGAATCACCTAGAAACCTCGTTCCCTTTAAACAGCCAGGCCTTCGGCCCCTGAGACCACACGGGACCCCACATGGCGCCTGCGAATTACCCTCTTGCTACGACTGGCACCGGCCCAGCGCGGGCCCACAGTGCACAACACGCTTCCCTCCCTGGTCTCACGGAGACGTTCTCCACGTTTCGGTGGGGTGGCCCCTCGCCGCCCCTCGGCGCAAACGCCTTCCGAGAGCTCGGCACAGCCTTGCGGGAGGGCCACCCCGGCCTTGTCCCTGAGCAGCCCGTGTGCGTTTCTATCTGCTCCTTCAGGGAATGATGTGTAAGCATTTACTGAGCGCCTACTGAGGGCCAGCTGCTGTTCTAGGCTCCAGAGGGAAGTGGGTGAGTGAGCCACGGAGAGAAAAGTGCCTCCTTTCTGCGTCTTGTATTCCGGTGTCAACCAGGGGGTGAAAGAGAGGCTCCTACGCGGTGATGGATGGCGGGTCGGGACACAAACCAGGAAAGATTTCGGGGGCTGGAGGCAGGGGAGGCAGGTTCCCTTAACCCTTGACCATGCGGACGCCCCTCCCCCGGCTCTGAACACACATTATCAGCGTCCCGAGGTCTCCCCTTCTGTCCACAGACCCCTTGACCGTCCGTCCGTCCACGAAGCCATCAGGGCACATCGTCGGCCGGACTCGAAGACGGTCATCAAGGCCACCGTGTGGTCATGTGAGCGACGGGGGCGCATGTGTCTGACGTGACACGGATTTTACGTGAACACAGAGCCCTGTGCACCCAGCCCGCTGTTCTGCTTGCAGCCGTCTCTCTCCAAGGCAGCACTCTTTCCGGGGGCTTCCGGCACAGGACACTGAGGGCGGCTCCCACCCCCACCCGCGCCCCGTGAGGAGGAGGCGGAGGCCCTGCGGGCGCTGGATGCAGACGTGAACGAGGCTTTAATACGTGCGGCGTCCGGAGTGGGTGTTGACACGCACGCGTGCGACGGCCCCTCCCCTGCAGAATACGGGCAGAAAATCAGAGCCTCTTTAATTACTTTAAACATTTTCCTCATTGAGATGCACAAATGAAAACGCGTATTAATCTGGGAAGCTTTCCGGCCACGATCCATCCATCATTCCTTATGTAAACCGCTGTCTTCTGACCCAAACTGCACGTGTGGCTGCGGGGAAGTGATTTATTCCACTAAGTGCATCAATGAGCCCTTGACCCCGCTCCACGGGACGGACAGTGTCGCCCACAATGGCTGTCTGCGCTCAGCAGGCAGAAGGCAGCACACAGTGTGGCAGGTACCCTTCTCGCTGGCCTGGGGCAGGGAGGGCTCTGGGGGTCTTCGTAGCAGAGACCCAGGCGAGGGGATGACACACGGTGTGGACAGCGGGGCCACCTGTGTCCGTCAGGTGACCCCAAACCCCGAGTGAAGAGCCCACTGTGGCCCAGACGGGGAGCCCTCGCACCCATTTTCAAGGGTGCTTTTGGAAGCCACGTGTAGCCTGATGCGTGAGAACAACCCACAGCAGCCTAGAAACGCAAACACAGGGTGCCGTGGGGCCCGAGCTCTGGGAGGCTATCCGTCCCCTGACCCCGTTTTATTATTTTTTAATGTTTATTTATTTTTGAGAGACACAGAGCGAGCATGAGCCGGGGAGGGGCAGACAGAGAGGAAAACACAGAATCCGAAGCAGCTCCAGGCTCTGAGCCGTCAGCACAGAGCCCGACGCGGGGCTCGAACCCACGAACCGCGAGATCGTGACCTGAGCCCAAGTCGGACGCTCAACCGACTGAGCCCCCCAGGCACCCCCCAACCCCGTTTTAACGCCACCTTCTGTACCTGAGATCTATAGTTACATCGAACGTGTCCCTCTCGTCTCCAGCATGAAGTGTGCTGGTATTGATGATTACTATTATTCATATTTAAAAAGAAAAGAGATTGGGGCGGCCAGGGGGCTCAGCTGGCCGAGCGTCACACTCTCTTTCGGCCCCAGTGTTGATCCCAGGGTCATGGAGTCGAGCCCCAGAGCTCCTTGCTAAGCGTGCAGCCTCTTAAAGGTTCTGTCTCTTAAAATAAAAAGAAAAGAGGTGAGGTCAGTTATTACACTGTATCCACAAGAAAGGAGTTCGAGCTCCCAGATGCTCCTGCGTTCGGCCACCAGGCGGCTGTGCCTTTTGTTACAACCTTCACCCTGTGCTTTTATACCCAGCCCATGTATCCCCTGGCTTCAGACTCAAGAGCTGGTTGGAATTATTTGCCTGGTGCACGGACCCACCACCCTGCCCTCGCACCTGAGCCTTTCTGTTCTCCTGTTACCCCCTGATTAGGGCATTCGGAGCATAACGAGGTACCCGGGACTCTCCAGGTTCTATTCGTAAGCCCCCTGACCCCTATCTTATTGTGTTTCTTTGAGTCTTTTTTTTTTTGAAGGAGAGTATTTCTTTTTTCTTTTTTCTTTTTTTAAATATTTTTATTTATTTTTAGGAGAGAGAGAGAGAAAGAGAGAGACAGCATGAGCAGGGGAGTGTCAGAGAGAGAGGGAGACACAGACTCTGAAACAGGCTCCAGGCTCCGAGCTGGCAGTCAGCACAGAGCCCGATGCGGGGCTCGAACCCATGAACCGCAAGATCCTGACCTAAGCGAAAGTCGGATGCTTAACCGACCAAGCCACCCAGGCGCCCCTGAAGGAGAGTATTTGTAAACCTGCATCTTTAGCCCTGTACTTGCTTGATGCCTTTCTTACCCCAAAAAGACCCCACAAGTGAGTCTCCATCAGGGTTTCCTAATTTCAGCACTATTACCGTGTGGGCTGCATGTGAGTCATTTCAGGCTGTGTAACAAAATGTCGCCAACGGGGAAGCTTAGATAACAGGCCTGGATTTCGCACAATCCTGGAGGCTGGAAGTCTGAGGTCAAGGTGACAGCGAGGCTGGTGGTGATGAGGTCCTGTTCCTGGTTTGCAGACAGATGTGTGCCTGCTGTGTCTTCACAAGGTGGAGGGAGAGAGAGACAGAGAGACAGAGAGAGAGAGAGACAGAGAGAGGAAAGAGAGACAAAGCTGTCTGGTCTCCTCTTCCAAAGACACTGATAACATCCTGGGTTCCCACCCTCATGATATAACCCTGATCATCTCCCAAAGACCCTACCCGCTAATATCATCTCATTGCGGGTTAGGGCTTCCATATGGGAAGGGGGAGTGGAGAGGGACAGAAACATTCAGTCTACAACAGGGTGAGAGAGTTCTGCGTTTGGGTCCTGTCCTGTGCAGGGTGAGGTACTGAAAACCGTCTCTGGTCTGTGACCACAGCAGGCCAACACCATCCTAACTTCCATTGTCACAGCCATGAGTGTCCCCAGACTTGGCCAAGTGTCCCCTGGGGGCCACAACCACGCCCCAGTCTAGCTTAAAGGGGAACAGACTCTACCTCATTGCTCGTTCTGGTTGACAGAAAAGACTCGGAACAGCACTCGGTGCTGTGGAATGGCAGTGTCCAATCCAGTCTCTTCTAGAACATGTCCTGGGTTTGGAGCTGAAGGGGTCAAACAGAGGAAGGAGACCCAGGTCAGGCTCAGGGACGAGATGTTGGGGAAGCCGGAGGATGCGAGAAACACCATCAATACCCAAACACAAGGGAGTGTAACAGTCAGCTCCGTGGGTGCTGTAACAAACAATCCCCGAGGGAGCCTCACATGGGAAGGAGAACTGCCGGAGTCACACCCATAATTTCCTGTCTCAAAGGAAGAAAACTCACCACAGAGAAGAGCTTGTCTTTGACTCAGAGAACATACAGGATCTGAAGGGAAAAGAGTCTACATTATGTTGCGCTTGGATAAGTAAAAACAATAGTGATTCACTTCACAAGCCCTCCACCTTCTCATTTATCTGAAAATTGCAATAATGTGGACACCCTATTCTAAAATAATAGAATTATTATTTTAGATAAATTTTAGATAAGAAGACACTCCCTGTCTTTCTAACAGGTGTAAGAACTTCAAATCAATGGGAAAAAAAATCTCCGTGCAGGTGACCATTGGAGACCCTTCCTGAAAAGGGGCCCCACACACCTCAGAACATCACCTCATTGAGGACTTTTATAAAAAAAGTAAACGCCACCAAAATGGAGGCACCTTGATTGAGATTTGGTGATCACGCATAAGGGCAGAATTGTGTTTTCCTTGTGGAAAACGTGAGATGTTTTCTCAGGAAATCCGTACGTAGATCGATTTCCAGAAGAAAACCAGTTGGAGTAAGAAGAAAGTAAAAGCACTTACAGTGGATATGATCATTACACACATTCCCCATCATATATATTACTTGGTAAATGCTTACAAATTATTACTTCAAATGGTCGTATCTGCCCCAAATGAATTTTTATTCTTCACAAACGTCCTTTCCAGGTGCTTCATGAATTCAAAATTGTTTTTGCTGGTTGGTCTGAGTGGCGACGTGGGTTTGTACTTGGTAGGATCCTATAGCCCCAAGGGCCAGACATTCTCGGACTTTCCTCCAAATGAGCTATTTATAGGTTAAGCTGATGTCCTTAAAACGTGCTTTAATCTTGGGAACCCTCTTTTGCCTTCAAAAAGGCGCTGTCTCCATTCAACGCCAGACCTGATTTCCACGGGAATGACTACCTTTTGGTCTCAACCGTTGACCTCGCTCTGCAAAGTGGTGTGTGTGTGTGTGTGTCTGTGTGTGTTTCCACACCTCTCTCCGGGGAGCTCTGTGATCACTTTATTATTTATAGATTAAAGCACATTGTTGCTAATTAACACTGTTCTAGTTGTCGGTGGGTCGATTTGCTTGCTTTGATGTTTTTCTGATGTGTTTTGGGAATTGCGTATACTGCTCTACTTGGCATAGTTTTGGATTTGGGAACGGGAGCTTCCAAGCAATTATCTGACATACCGTAATAGTGATGTGTGTCCATTACCTCAAGACATACCTCGCAAATCACTTTCTGACAGTCCCTTCTTTCAGGGTCAGTAGAAGCAGTTTCTTGGCGATAGGTTAAAGAGCGTCCCTTCTCCTAAAATCCGTGTCTACCCAGGGCCTGTATTTGGGCCTTATTTGGAAACATGATCTTTGCAGATGTAATGAAGTGAAGGATCTGAAGTTGAGATCATCTTGGATCAGGGAGGTTCTAAATCCAATGGATTCTTAGAATAGATGGAAGAGGAGAGACATAGACAACAGAGGAGAAGCCACATGAACAGGGAGGCAGAGACGGGAGGTCCGTGGCATTTGTGTGAAAGTCATAAGAAACAAACCCTGCTTTGTGCCATCTCTGCCATCTGAAGAGAGCCGGGCTGGCCCCCGCTGGTTTCTTCATGAAGAGATCAGAGCATTCAGCCTACTTGGCCCAGTGATGACGGAGGTGACTGATTCAGCAGCTACCGAAAATACGCACACCTGTCTGGGCCCCTGGGCACACGTTCAGAGATCTGATCCGGTGACAACAGGTACTTTTACAGCTAACTCTTAGGAAGGAGTAAGAAACAGAGAATTGGGGATAATCATTGGGTTCTTCACAAAACATACCAGACGGAATGTGTTTGTCTATAGAGTTCAGAACAGAAGGCTGGGTGGAAACTTAGTATCTTCAAGAAAATGGAAGTTGATGGGGCGCCTGGGTGGCTCAGTCAGTTAAGCGTCCGACTTCAGCTCACGTCATGATCTCGTGGTTCGTGGGTTCGAGCCCCGCGTCGGGCTCTGTGCTGACAGCTCGGATCCTAGAGCCTGTTTCAGAGTCTGTGTCTCCCTCTCTCTCTGACCCTCCCCTGCTCACGCTCTCTCTCTCTCTCCTAGAAATAAATAAAAATATTCAAAAAAAAAAAGAAAATGGAAGTTTTTTAAGTGAACAGGATCTCCATTCATTTGTAGGATATATTGACACTATACATGGTTCTTGATACACACAAACACACGCACACACACACACCAGATAGAAAGATGTCAGTCTGGTGACACAGTAGAAGAGGCTTCCAGACACCCTTGGGCACCTCATTCCACGTCTTTTAAGAAAAGTCAACTCTGTAGCCCCATGGTTCAGATACCACGTGCCTGAAATCGACATGGTGCAAGGAACGGCCCGGAAGTCTCTCTGTTGGACTTCTCCTGTCTTCTCGCTACTTGCCAATCTTGCTTTACAACTGAGAGTGGGCAGTTGACTCTGAAAACTTGTTCTGGTGCGTGCGTGTGTGTATGTGCATGGGTGGGTGTGAGATGAGGAATGTGTGCACCTTGGGGCAATTCAGGTGGAGGAAAGGAGACGACTGAATCTACATTTCACCCAAGATAGCAAAGTTGGTTTGGGTTCATGTTGGACGATTTCTCTCACCCAGAACCCCGATCCCCCAAACTCTACAAAAAGTTGTCCAGCTGCTGGGAAGCCAAGGGCCTTCAGTGGGTGGATTTTCCTCCCCAAGCCCTTGGGGCGCCCCCTCAACACCCACACAGCTCAAGTTAACACCGAGCTCCATGGACCGGGCGAATGTCCCTGGCAAAGCAGAGGCACCGCATGGAAGAAAAGTGGATTCCAGTCTGGACACCTGGCATATCTTGTGACAAACAAACGCCGTTGTTTCTGGACAGAGAAAACTGATGGGCTTACGAGCCCGGCTTCTGACTGGGCTTTGCATGACGTCACGATCCCTCAAAGACTGATGAGTCCAGTGCGAATTTCCCGCGGCTCGTGGAACTATAGACCCCAGACCAGGAGTGCTCACAACAGCACACATCGCTCTCTCCCCGTCCTGGACTCCGGGACTCAGATCTGCAAGGTCGGCCCCTCCTGACCCCATGAGGAAGGGATCAGCTCCACGCCTCCCTCCTTGGCTTGTTGGCCGCCATCTTCCCCTTGCATCATCCCACCCGGCCTTCCCTCCGTGCATGGGTCTATGTCCAAATTTCCCTTTTTAAGGATACCAGTTGGATGAAGGCCCACCTTAATGAGCACGTCATAACTTCCCTAACTGCTTCTGCAAAGACCTTATTTCTGAATAGGGCGCCTTTCTGATGCACCAGGAGTCAGCATTCTAGTTCCATTTGGTTGGGATGCAATCCAACCAATATCAGACGTGTCGCAAAGACACAATGACTCAATCCAGATGAAGGAAAGTAAATCGGAGCCCAAATGAGTACCCTGTACTGCTCGCTATAGGACACCCTTTCTTAATATTTCTTCCTTCTCAACAGGGTCTCGAAAGCTTCTTCGATCTTGTAGGAATTACAGGGAGTTGCCTGAGCCGTTAAAGCCTCTGGGATTCCTCGGGTCCCTGGAAAGGCCTTGGGTTGGGGGGGAGGGTGTTCTTAAACCTGACGGCTTTGGGGGAAGCATAAATTTTAATTGCCCATCGCTGAAGTGCTGACCTTCATCTGATCTTTATCTGTCCCAGTTGGCCGGCTCGGTAGGAGTCTGATCACAGCGAGAAAACTAACCCTTTTGCAGCTTCAATGTGTGTTCAATTTTCAGTCCCGTGAAACTGGTTTTAATTTGAAGGCAGTGTAGCATTTCCCCTCCCTAACTTTTTAGCCAGAACACCCACATTTCACGGACGGCAGAAATTACAGACACTTTTCTTGTCGATCTTAGTTTGGTTGCCCTCCCTGGCGCTCCTGATGAAATGTTCCCTCCCCTCGTCCGAGGGGAAATCCGAGATTCCCTTACACGGTAACACGTTCCACGCTTTGATTCTCCTGATGGGGAAACATGAGGATTTCCGAGAATAAACCTTTCGAGGAATGATACATCAAAGAAAGATGAAACAGAAATCGTTGGTGGGGAAGCGCACGTGGCTTGACGGTGCCTCAACGGCGTAACGAGTTGACGGGAAGTATTTTAACCGGGTCGCCTTGTGGAGGCCACGGGAAGACTTTGCACGCCGCAAAACGATCCGCTACAAGTCCCCTTCATCGGTTATCAAGGGGACCCCTTCTGATCTCGTTAGTGTCACAAGGCGGCGAGGGGGCTGAGGTTGGGGGGCCGGGGTTCTCACGCACACTGCAGGCCCCTATGAGCTGAGTCCGTGCTGAACTCGCTCAGAGCCTCCCCAGGTCCCCGGGACGCAGCCCCCAACGGGAGGCGCTGCTGCAGGAAGTCCTCAGCTGGGGACCTAGAACCCATTCAGACTCCTGGTGTCCATGGAGGTCCTGTCCTACTGACTACGGAGGATTGAAATGGCTCAGGACGTGTGCCTGAAGTAGCCGTGGCTTGGGTTGACATGCCCACGCCTTCTGAGGTCCTTGCTTGAACGGTGCAAGTCTCACAACGCCTCCGGAAATGTTTCTTCCCCCTCTGTCTTCCCCCCCACATCTCCTCTCCTCTCTTTCCTCCCTGTCCCCCCCCTCTTTCTATATCTCTACCTCTATTTCTATGTCCACCTCTCTGTCTCTGTGTCTCTCCCCGTGCCCCCTTCCCTGCCTCTGTCTCTGTCTCTCCCTACGTGTCTCCCCTTCTCCCCCGTGCAGGGCGGTGCTGGGAGGTGGAGCGCCCACTGGCTTATGCCCCGACCAGCACCTTCACCCCGGACAAAACACCACGACTCCGGGTCCACCTTCTCAACGTTGCTCAGTTTCCCTTCCTGAGGTCTGCCCCTTCGGTACTAAGAAGACTGACTTTCCCTCCCTCCGAACATTTCTTTTCAACAAAATGGGACGATGTTCAATTAGCAAACAAAATCCTGACATAGACTTCCCAGTGGGTTGAAGCGAGACATTTTCAAGAGACAAAAATAGAGGAAATATGCTACCAACGGACCTCTACCGGAGGGAATATGATAAAGAGAACTCAAAGCAGAAGAGAAATGACCCAAGTAGGACATTAAAATTCATGAAGGAATGAAGTGAATTTTAATCACGAGGTGATAAAAATGCCAAATTGTGTGGGTAATTGTAAATAAATATTGGCGTTATAAAACAATCATGTCTTGAGGGGGTTAAAATGTATGAAGAATTAAAATGCGTGACAGTGACATATAAATCAGGGGGGCATAAATGAAGTTAAATGTTCTAAGGTATTTTCATTGTCTAGAAAGAAAGTAAAAATAATTAATGTTAGACTTTGAAAACTCCAGGGCATGTTTGTAATCTTGAGGATAACCTTCCCAGGAATAGTAAAAGATGTATGACTTCCTTGTTAATAGTGGTGGTGATGGTAATAATTATAATAAAAAATTAAATCCTCAAATTCTCCAAAAGAAGAGAAGAAACAAAAAAAGATGAACATTCCAGGGACTAGTAGAAAACAGCCTCCAAGATAGTGTGGGTGTGTATGTTTGTAGTGCTTCCAAGCATATAAATGTCCATATGCTTGGAAATTAAATTTCCATGTATCTAAATTAAATTCCAAATTAAATAACCCATGTGTCATAATAGACATTGGAAAAAGCCGTAAACTGAAAGATAATGAAAGCAAAAGAAATCAAAATACTAAGATTGCAACTCTTGCCCATGCTGACTGCAAAATATATAATTTAAAGGCGACGGGATTTGGAAAACATCAATGTGCAAAGCAACCTTAAAAATTTTAAAAAGCCCAGCAAAAACTCACATAAATTAGGGAGTAAAATAACAGAAGTAAAACAGAATCAATCAGGAGGAAAATAAATGCTGAAAATAGAACGCCGCAGAGTCAAAGACTCAACAATATGAAAAGAAAAATGTGATCTTGATTAGGAAAATTGGAGACTGCGTAAGGAAGTAATATCCCAGATAAATGATGGGAAATTACTACAGATCCTGTAAACACTTAGAATTTCATGGAGAGTATTATGAATAGTTTTGTGCCTGTAAAGACATAGAATGAACAAGTTTCCAGAAAAATATACAGTACGTTGAAATTGACATTCAAAGAGATAGAAAATATAAAGTCTTATGACCACAAAAGAGATTGAATTTATAGCTGAATCACTGACAAGAAACAAATCTGAGGCCGAAAGGCTGTACCCTGTATATTTCACCAAATATTTAAGGAAAAAACAATGCCAATATTTCTCAAACTATATACTCTAACCGTCAGAAAAAGAGGAAGCAGTCATAACTCGTTTTATGTCACTGGCGTAACCGTTACATGATATTCCAAGAAGAAAGATGGGAGATCAATCTTTCTTTTGTCAACGTAGATAGAAAAATATTAAGTACAATGTTGGTGACATAAGAAAAATAATAGATCATGTGGAGTCTGGATTAAGCTAACAATGAAATCTGGTTTAATAATGCAAATCATCACCCAAACATAATAAAAGTGAAAGGTCATATAATTACCTCAATGAATGCAGAAAAAGTTGATCCAAGTCAACATGTATTCATGATACAGGGAAGTAAATAAATCAGGGGGCGCCCGGGGGACTCAGTGGGTTAAGCGTCCGACTTCGGCTCAGGTCACGATCTCACGGTTCGTGGGTTCGAGCCCCGCGTCGGGCTCTGTGCTGACAGCTCGGAGCCTGGAGCTGCTTCCGATTCTGTGTCTCCCTCTCTCTCTTCCCCTCCCCCACCCATGCTCTGTGTGTCTGTCTGTCTCTCTCTCAAAAATAAATAAACATTTAAAATTATAAAAGAAGAAGTCTTTAAAGAAAAAAAGTAAGTCAACCAATGACTACTTTGGAAAACTAGAAATATAAGAGATTTACTTTAATCTGATGAGAAACATTTGGAAAAGGTTTACAATAACCAGCACACTTCCTGCTGAAATGCTGAAATCTTTCAAGGTCGATAGTGAGACGAGGTCGTCTCTTACCCCTATTCCACTTCATGTGGTATTGGGGGCCGGAGCCTTCAAAATACAAAATATATATATATATATGAGTAAGTAAAGTTAGGATGAATAAATACCCCGGAACAGAAGGAATGAAATTGTCATCGCTCGTGCAGACAACGAATGTAGATGTAAACATTACATTATTAGGACGAGTAAGAAATACAGGATGCTCATCGGATGCCGACATCAGTGTAGAAACAGTCCATTACGGTTGTGTATCCTGGTATGAAGGAACACATTTCGTAAATCTATGCCATTTATAATAGCATACACATCCGATATTTAATAGAAAACGTAAGAAAGCAGTGAAGACGCCCAGTCAGACCACTACAAAATATCCGTAAGAGAAATAAAAGCTACGTAGGAAACTCACGGGTTCTTCCGAGTCCTTCATACCCTTCCTCGCGCTCACCTCTCCCTCAAATCTCTTCTTTATGCATTAATTTGCATAAATTAATCACCCGTGCCCCGGTGACGTGGACACGTTTACCCAGGCCACTGAGGGGGAAACAGAGACACAGAGAGGGTCCCGCCGGGGGTGGGAGATCAGGGCTTGCGTCCTGTGACCCGAGACCTGTTTGTAGGAAGCATGTCCCAGGCCGGTCCTTAGTCATGTGAGGGTGCCCTGTGCCGACTCCTTAGAAAGCCCCTTAGAGCCGTTTAGGGACGGTCCATGGCCCCCCGGAGGGTCCCCTTCTGTGCCTGGACCCTGACTGGCCCCCTCCAACCCCCCCGGCAGGACCCAGGCCGAAGGACACGACCCCTCTGGGTCTCAGCCACCATATTTCCACCATCCTCAGCTACTGAATGTAGAAGGACAGCATCCTCACCTTCTAGAATATGATTCCACAGCTTTGCATCGATCCCGTGTGTTCTTGGCGGGTGTGGGGTGCAGGGGGAAAGGGTTCCCGCCTTCTCCCTCGGCCCAGAAGCCTCCTGACTTCACAGGACACTCCCGATGCGACGCCCCTCTGATCTTCCTCACGCGCGCTCGCCCAGGATCCCTTCTTCCCCAGAAGACGCCGGGCCCTTCCGTGGTGTCTCGAGCTGCACTCCGCTTACGCCTTCCCTGTTGGGATGCGAAACAGAATCCAGACCATCCTAACTCTGCACAGGTCCACGCATTTCTGTGTAGACGCGTCCTCATCCTGATGAAGCAGAATTGCAGCGGGACCCTCCCCCTCGGCCCGCCAGCCTCCGGAATTTGGAACTTCCCCTCGAAACAAAGCCTTGTCATCTAAGCGTTCAATTTAAAGACCCCTTGCTGTTATTTTTGAACACTGGAAGTTAATAATAAACATCACCTTTGTTTTCTGATTTTTTTACCGAGTTGATTTAAATACCCCTGACAGCCCCAATCCAATCTTCCCATCCAAACTGACAGGCGTGACACGCGTGTGTGCGGAGAAGCTCTCAATTATGCATAATCCAATGTTTTCTAGGGTTTTAATTGAATCACTAGTCTCAAACTTGTTATTTTTAATTTACAACATTTGATTTCTGACACTGGCCCCTCTATGTCATCAATTATGCAGGCGAGAGCCTTAGTAGTGCTGGTGATTAAAAAAAACTAATTAGGCATGATTAAAAAAAACTAAAACAGAGACCTCTTAAATATGTGCATGTTACCAAGCAGGAGAGGCTCATTTCGCCGGAAATGCCTCATTTTCTTTCTAAGAGATTATGTTCAGTTTCGTACAATTTGATTGATTCTGACAGAAATGAAAGAAAATGTAGGATTTTTTCCCCCCTTCCTGAATATATACCAGAAATTGCATTACACGGCCCGTTGATGTGGATTTCTCCCACAGCTCATTGAATATAATTTTGTTAAGTGGGCAGGAAAATGAACATGAAGAAAGCGCAATGTAATCCAGCATTTTCTTTGGCACGGGGAGCGAGGTCAGCACAGGGCTGTGCGCACCCCTCAGGATCGACAATTAGAGTTATTGCCTTTCCGATGCAGCCAATGTCAGGGCCGAGGAAAAGTGCGGGCGAACTGGGACCCTGTGAACTGAGGGCTGCAGACAGAGCCTCGGGGGGGCCTGTGACACGGGGCGCCCTCCGCCTGGAGGCTGAGGGCTTCGGAGGCTGGGCTTCCGGCCACGGACATCCCACGGCCGTTGCACTTCAGCACCGGACACCCACCCGGCGTAGCCCCTTCCCGATGGAAGCCCGTTTCTTCCTTTCCTCTGTCCCCATCCTTCCCCCAAAGTCAGTGTCAAGAACAAAATGGCGCACTTCGTCTTTCTCCCGGATCACCATGCTCCCATCTGCCAAATGGGAGGCGGCCCAAGACGCGATGGGGAGACCTCGCCTCCCGGCTCATCCGGATTTCCACTCAGGGGACAGAATCCCACCGGAGGTTTGGGAGGTGGGTACAGAGAAAGGGGTGCCCTGGGGATCCCCAAGGGTGACGACCTCGCTTTGACCAAGAGCACGCTTCCCTTGTCAGAGCAGGTGAGGTGTTCTTGGGAGCCTTGCATGGTGGGAAATGCCATCGCTCTCCTTCCCCTCACGGTCTCCTTGGTCTGCCCGACGGAGGGGCTTCCTGAGGAGGTGGAATCCACAGGTGTGCGTTTGATGATGAATGGTGTCGATCAGAGGGTCCGGTTTCCATCCTCACGGAGCTTACGAGTCCCTGTCATCAACCATGAGTGTCTGGTACAAATCAGAATAAGACAGTCCTATCGGGCACAGGATGCTTCCTCCATCCAAAGGACCCATTCTCTCTCTCTCTCTCTCTTTTTTTTTGCTAAAACATGGCGCCCATATCTAGACCAATCATCACCAGTCTTGAACATGGGTGAGACTGCATTCATTTAATTTGTTGTCAACAGTGAGAAACGGCTGAAAGCCATGGTCAAATGGGGGCGGTGGGGACATGAAGGTCAGGAATGAATCTGAAAACATGGAATCAGCACTATTACGGACCCCAGGGTGGCATCTGACTCTTGGTTTCGGCTCAAGTCATGATCTCATGGTTTGTGCGTTAGAGCCCCGTGTCGGGCTCTGCATTGACAGTGAGGACTCTGCTTAGGATTCTCTCTCTGTGTCCCTCCCCTGCTTGCTCTCATATCTCCTTCTCAAAAATAAATCAGTAAACATTAAAAAAGCATGCTGTCTGCTCCGCCTCGTCTCCACCATTTGGGGTCCCACTGACAATTGCAATGTAAGTAATGAGAACGAGCATCGGCTGGAGAGTTTCCATGGCGTCCAGCAAACTGGCTTGTACCAACCAAGTTCTATAGAGATGGAAACAGGTGGTGTTGAGGGCCACTTTGCTCATCAATGAAAGCAAAGTTTACGATCGCCACTGGGTGCGTAAACCCAAGCATCAGGGCCCCTTCTTAGCTCTGGACGTGTGCAGAAGTCTTTTCTTTTATCTCACGTGCATGGTGGGAACCTTCCAGAGTCCATCCTCTACCTGCACCCAAACCTACATGATGGGAGCAGAATGTGGATTTCCTGTTTCCTCCCTCCTCCTTTCTCTCTTTCTCACTTCGATTGCTCAGAAAATGAAAAGAAAAAGCATCAGGCCTGGGGCTTGGCATCTCCAGACTCACTACTTAGCTGCATTAACAAAATAATTGAGCATCCCCGGTCTCTTGCAATTTAGCATCACCACCAGAGTGCCAGTTACTCTGAGATTTTATTTAAACACACACACACACACACGCACACACACACACACTACTTTACCTCAAACGAGAATCCTCCATCATGCAATTATAGGCTCATATATACAGCTCTAAGCTCAAGGGGAAAGGTAACATGTGCAACACGTATTGACCCCGTCAAAGACCCAATTTCTCAGCCCAATATCCGCTCAGGCATGAGCTCAGGATGTGGCGGAAGGGGAATTAAGAAGTCAGCCGTCCTCATCCGACACAGGGCATTGTTCCAGAGGAGAGGGACGCCCCCGAGTCTCTAGCTGGAAGTGGGGTGGAAGCTCGGGGAAGCCCCAACCTCCGCAGAGTCCTGTCCTTCCCTCCATCCTCAGGGATGACACACAGGCTGCTCCGGGTGTGTCTGTCCACATGACAAACTCCCCGACCTCCCTGCCCCATGAGAGCTGGGAAGGAGACTCCTTTTCACGGCCTTGAAGAAGGATGTGTGGTGTCCCCTGCCATGTCTAGGAATAGAATGTCCGTGGGAGAAAACGTTGAGTCCACGTTCGACACATCTCTTCCAAACTCTCTTCCTCTTTGTCTACATTGGGTGTCTACACCCAAGACCTGACCCTTTTTTTTTGTCCATTCTCTCACAGAGTGAATCATTTATCTGCCTCAGTATGGACTGAACATTTGTATTTTATTCCAAGGGTCAGAATCCAATAAGTCCCACCTTATTTCAGCCCTGGTTATTGGGATAATCTTTGAGTTGCTTCCTCCTACCTTTGGATGAGCGCCATCTTGTTTATTGAGCACACCCTCCCTACCCCCACTCCACCCACATGCTGGTCCAAACAACTGCCTTGATTCCACTGCCCAGTCTGAGAGCCAGCGTCCCCAATCCTTACCTGTCACCCCACGCGGCACTGGGGAGGGCTTAGACGGCCAGAAGGGGCACACCCAGCATCCCAACACTGGTGTCGACTGCCTCCAGCTACCTTCGCCATCTTCTGTTTTCCAACCAACTGGTGAACCTCAGTTTTCCAACCCACTTCTCAGTGAACACAGCAAAGATATTTCTATGCTGGACTGGCGTCCACCTGCCCAGGTCGGGGTCCCGAGCTGCAGCCGGAGACAGGAAGGCGGCTTGTCCGTATTGGTCAGGAACATATCACCGTGCCGTCTTCAATGTCAGGGTGGTGTAAACTCAACAGCAGAACCCCAGCCGGACGTGAGCACACAGAAGCACTGACTCTGAGACAGGTGCTGAGGTCCACAAAGTCCGAGTCATGTGGCCTCAGAGACAAGAGACTCCAATTCATGCCCTTAATCCTTGAAGACTTCACAAGTGGGGATCAGCATATACATATTTCATGCAAAAATCACAGACGAAAGGGGCTCCTTGGTGGCTCAGTCGGTTAAGCATCCAACCTCAGCTCAGGTCATGATCTCATCATTTGTGAGTTCAAGCTCTGCGTTGGGCTCTGAGCCTGGAGCCTCTTTCAGGTTCTGTGTCTCCCTCTCTCTCTGCCCCTCCCCTGCTCTCGCTCTCTCTCAAAAATAAATAAACATTAAAAAAGATCACAGACGAAAAGCAAACCCAAATGGCTCATATTTATGAGTGGAGAAATCCAAAACCTGAGGCGGCCCCTTCCCGTGTGCGCCAGGACCGTGAAAAAGCAACGATCTCTGGAAATTCACACACTCATCTCCGGGGACGTTGTTACAGGCTCATAAAAAGTCAAACTGCCCTTCCTCGAGCTCACAAGTAATTGATATGGATCGTTGGCCTCAGAGCCCTGGCTTCTGCCTGCCGGGCTGACCACCTACCCTCGCACCGATGGATGACACAGGACAGGAATGGTCTTCTATCAGAACCGGGGTCCTGACACCACAAAGGCCTTGCAAGTTTAGGAGCCGGTAGTCTCCTCGAGGGCGGTGCACTCGGCACCCGACCACGAACATATCGTGGACAGTCTGTTGTGTTCCTGCCGTGCGCATGGAATACAGAGGCCTGAAAAGAGGTGAAGGTTAAGTTTGTGAAGGTACCTTCACCACCACGAGTGCAGATGAGAGGCTCATTTTCTACGTGGCACACGTAGACAGCAGGTAGAGCGCCGGGTTGTGTGCATGCATCACCCAGGTGGACATCACCCGGAATAAAACCCAAGCTAAATAGGCGCCGCAGCACTGAGCCTCTGCATTCTGGAACAAGCCGGAGGCAGCCAAAAAGTGCAATTATAAACTATTATGCGCTGAATAACAAAGATTCAAAATAGATAAAGCAAAAATGAGTGAAATAACAATAAACAACTCCCCAATTTCGGTAGCACATTTTAACATACTTTCTCAGTAGCAGAACAAACATGCCAAAACTCCGTGTAGTTTTAAGATTTTAATTTTGTTTAAATATCATACCCTGTGTTTGTCTGTGTCGAGGTGGCTCATTTGATGTCAAAATCTGTGAAAAATCTGAGAGCTAATATTGCAAAAACACAAGTGATCTATTATCTTTCCCTGGACCCTACGGGACATGGGAATAAACCATTCAAAGTGGCCGCCCGCATCAGCCTCGAGCTGAAAGTTTTCCCGACCGTCGGAGGACAGGCCCCGACAGTTTACAGGTGACCTTGGGGCTCGGCGCTCAGTAAGCACTTCTTTTTTTTTTTTTTCTAGAGAGAGAGAGACAGTGTGAGCAGGGGAGGGTCAGAGAGAGAGGGAGTCACAGACTGAAACAGGCTCCAGGCTCTGAGCTGGCAGTCAGCACAGAGCCCGATGCGGGGCCCGAACCCACGAACCGCGAGATCATGACCTAAGCGAAAGTCGGACGCTGAACCGACTAAGCCACCCAGGCGCCCCATCAGTAAGCACTTCTGACCACGTGGACAGACACCCGACCCCCAGCCCCCTGCACAGTCACCTCCTCTTCCCGTGCTCCTTGCTCGGAACCCCACTTCCATCCCTAAGTGACTGTCCTGTGCACCCTGCACCCACCAAGCAGCAATCAGGCTGAAACATCACAACAAATTACTCCCAAACCCGTCCTTGTGCGCAGATGGCCCACCTGGGCTGAGAAGGACTCGCATCCCCAGCTCCAAGGGCGAGATTGCGGGCTCGCTCTTTAACATTCAGATGGCGCCCAGGACACGGAAAACAATTTCCCCTCCCAGACCTCTCCCTGGCACCGCGTCGCCTCCGGCGTCCGCGGGAACAGCGGAGGGAGAAGGCTCCGGGCGTCCTCATAAAGGGAGAAGCCGGCAAGAACTCTCGTTTCCAGAGCAGAACATCCATCTGTGAGACTGAGCGCATCCCCTCCCTCCCGGGATGCTGCCTTCTGGGTCTGAGCCGCCAGTTCTGGCTCCTCTGCTGAAGTTTAAGCGCTGGGTGGGTTCATGCCCTGCAAAGGCCGGAGGGGGGGGTCCTGGTGTCCACCCAGCTTGCTTTTGGGGACGTGCAGCAGAGGCCTCGAGCCGCAGGGCAGTGGGTGGGGACCCCAGGGAGCAGGGGGCATCCCTGGATGCTCAGGGACCCCCGATAGAGAGAGAGAGAGAGAGAGAGAGAGAGAGACTGTCCTCTGAGTCAGCTGCTGTCCACGTCTCCAGTTGGGTAAAAGCCCGAATCCCATTTTCAGACTTAGTTTTCTGTCCCTTCTTGAATATTCCTATTTTGCCGAATTCCTCCTTCAGCAGGTTAAGTTGCTGGCCATGCCTCACGGGAGATACGATACGCGCATCCTTGGGCACAAATGGAAACTCAAAAACGGTGACTCAGAGTAACACACACGCCGAGGTGTATGGCCCATCACTTCCTCTGGTTTTCAGACCACACACGCCAACAAATGGCAAACTCAGAAAAATAAAATAAAATAAAATAAAATAAAATAAAATAAAATAAAATAAAAATCAGTTTCTCATTGTTCACCTTGCTGTATTCATGCTCCTCACGGCCTTAAAAATATCATCAAGGAAAATATATAAAATGTAGACTCACCACCGATGTTTTTAGTTTCAGCTGGAAAAACAGACCGACTGGGTGCGTGCTGGAGCTCCGAGTACTGTTCACTAGTATGAGCACTGCTCCACCCATCAAGGAGAGACAGAGCTACCCCAGGGGAAACCAGAGGCGTGATCTAATGAATAAAAGACTCAATTCACGAAGACTATAAGACAATTATAAACTTTTATGCACTGAATAACAAAGATTCAAAATACATAAGGCAAAAATTAGTAAAATAAAAATAAACACGTCCCCAATTTTGGTAGCACATTTTAACACACTTTCTTAGTAGTAGATAGAACAAACGTGCCAAAACTCAGTGTAGGTTTAAGATTTTTAGAAAATATTTTTTATTTATTTCTGAGACAGAGAAACAGAGTGTGAGCAAGGGAGGGGCAGAGAGAGAGGGAGACACAGAATCCGAAGCAGCTCCAGGCTCCGAGCTGTCAGCACAGAGTCCGACGCGGGGCTCGAACCCACGAACCGTGAGCTTTGACCTGAGCTGAAGTTGGATGCTTAACCGACGGAGCCACCCAGGCGCCCCTTTATTTTAATTTTGTTCAAATATCATACTCTCTGTTTGTCTAGTGTCAAGGTGGCTCATTTGATGTAAAAATCCATGAAAAATCTGAAAACCAATATTGCAAAAACACAAGCGATCCGTTATCTTTCCCTGGACCTTGCGGGACATGAGAATAAAGCATGCAAAGCGGCCGCCCGCATCAGCCTCGAGCAGAAAGCTTTCCCGACCGTCGGAGGACAGGCCCCGACAGTTTACAGGCGACCCTGGGGCTCTGCGCTCAGTAAACACTTCTGACCACGTTGACAAAAGCCAGTTTGTTTCTCTCCGCGGAAGGAGGAGAGCGCACGGTGTAGACAGATGGCCTTTCTGAACGTTGGCCCCTGGGGGAGGGGCGGGTGGACCCGCATGCCCAGCGTTTCTCAGTCATGCATGAAAATGTGTGGTTTTCCTGAGTACAATTTGGGCTGAAAACTTTGCCTCCCGCCTGCCCATCCGCTCAGCCTTGAGGCTGGTCTGCAAAGTGGAGCTTCTGGGGAAGGAGCCGGAAGGTTCTGGGGTAAGGGGCAGGCCTCTGCCCACGGCTTGGGCTTTCTCGAGTGTCTGGCAGGGTCTGCGGCTCGCCTGGGATCGCAGGCATGACTGACTCCGCATCCTGTGTGGAGATTCCCAAACGCCTCTTTTCCTGCTTTGTGGATTACGCAGCGCGGCCAAGTGTGAGAATCAGGGCACGGGATTTGTTCATGCAGAGTTTGGGGCGTCCCCAGTGACAGGCAGGGACCCAGGAAGTGTCGGGTCAGTGCTGATAGTCCCAATGGGAGACATTCCGTGGGCCACGTGTGTGTCCTTTGGTGGCTGGGTTCTGCATGGTTCCGGAACATTCCCCGGTTCCTCGCAGACTGTGCAAACGGACGGCCTTCTGGGACAAGCACCCTCCCCCGGCGTTTGTGGGTGCATTTGTGTTTGGACTGGGCCCCTCAGAGGACGTCAGGGGAAGACGCAGCTTACGTGGGACCCCACGGGTTGCCGTGGGACGGAGCACGCAAGATGGCAGACGCGAAATCAGGAACGGGGACACAGAAAGAGAAGGGCCTTAGCTTTCACGTCTTCCGCAACAGCAGTAAAATATTTTCTGCAAATTTCACAAAAAAAAAAAAAAACAAAAACGAGTGACCCTCTTCCCCTGAAAACACTGCTTGGACCCCGGCCCCGGGGTGCATGGGCAGAATAGCCCCGAAGTGTGAGCACCCACGGCCTCTGTTTATTAAATCCCAGGAAGCAAGTCGCGCCTACGCTCTCTCTCAAGGTCACAGCAAGTCAGAAACCCTTGCATCCAAACACGTTTTCTGAGGTGAGCGTACGTGTCTGATAGAACGTGCGTTTTCAGGCCCCAAATCTGCTCTTGTCCGGACAGCAAACATGAAATACACTCAGTGAACTTTGAGTTTCATACGAGCAAATAATTTTTTGATTAGAAGTGTGTGCGAGGCGATTCTGGGGATGTATTTACGCTGAAATTTTTTAAATTTTATTTTTAATTTTTTTAACTTTTCAATTGTTTTCAGTGTTTATTTTTGAGACAGAGAGACAGGGAGCGAGTGGGGGAGGGTCAGAGAGAGAGGGAGACACAGAATCCGAAACAGGCTCCAGGCTCCGAGCTGGCTGTCAGCACAGAGCCCGACGCGGGGCTCGAACCCACGCACCGTGAGATCATGACCTGAGCCGAAGTCGGACGCTTAACCGGCTCAACCCCCCAGGCGCCCCTTTATTTTCATTTCAAATTTGAATGTAAGGGGACATCGTGGGGACAGAGTGGACGACATGTTTTCACCGTTTATCTGCAGTTGAGACCGACTTGAAATCCTGCATTGTATCTGCAGACGGAGGAGGTGTTCAAAGACCCTCAGAGAGGAAGTTTCCGTGGGGGTCGTGATCTTGCATTTTTGCAGAGGTGCGTACGGGCGGGGCAGAGGCTCCCCGTGCTGCTGGAGAGGCTGTTTGTGCTAAAGACGCTGTGTCACCGGGAAGCAGACAGACATCCAGAAGGAAAGACCCGTTTTGCTGTCTGTTACCCCGGAAACATGCCCGGTGCTGCGTCCTGTGGTGTCCGAGCCCGCGTGCATTTAGCGTTAACGACGGGCCGGGGCGGTGGCGCCGGGGGATCCGCCACTTCCTCCACCTTTAGCAGCGGGAGGAAACAGAGAAAGGACCGCGGATGCTTTCCTAGGCCTGGAGTTTACGGAAAGGGAGACGTGATTTCCTTCAGTGGCTTTTGGGGTTCTTTTCAATCCATGCAAAACTTAGGATTATTATTTTTTATGGCGCAGAGAGAACGAGACATGCGAGACTCATCGGTCACGGCAAGAGATGCGAGTCAGGATTCTCCCCGGGAATAAAATGCCCAGGCAGAGCGAACGGGGGCCTCTCGTGGGGCCCCGGGGTGGCAGCCGGAGATGTGAGGGGGCTCGACTCACCCGCTTGCTGGGAACACGGACTCAAGGACACGGTCACCATCTGGGACGCCGGGCGCCGGGGTCCCCAGACTGTGGATCCCGCCCCTCCCCACTCCCATCGGTGAAAAACACTCCGACAAATAAAGCCTAATTAAATTATCCCCCATTATCTGTGTAGAAATCAGGCATCTCATCATTAAAAGTGGCCGAGTTAACATTCTCGAAGCGGCAAAGTCATTACCGTGAGCTCAGCGCCTCGCATCAGAATTATATTTCAAATATAAATGCGGCCCGAGACTTACACGGAATAATTATTTTATGATAATCAGCGGTCGTGGCTCCAGGTTTTATCCGAGAAATTCGTGCTGTTAGGAGCCTGGGAATGAAAGCATGAAATAAAAATCACTATTGTGGGTAAATAACCGGATCTTTCCCCCCGTTCTGGACACAGACCTCGCCGTCCCCAGTTCTACATCAACTGGTTTTATTGTTCTTAGAGTTTTCACGCAGAAAAATTCAGAATATCGTTTTTAGAAGGAGGGCGGGAGTTGGAAATGACTCACGGGCGGCCCCGGAAATGTTTCTAAGTGAAAATCTTGCGCGTGTAACCGAATGGGACCCTCGCTTCTTGGGGTCCCGTGGGACCCCCTCCGACCTCCCCCAGCCCACGTATAATTCACTTAAGGGCCGTCTGGTTGGCTCAGTGGGTGAAGAATCTGACTCTTGATTTTGACTCAGGTCATGACCTCGTGGTTTTTGAGTTTGAGCCCCTGCATCAGGCTCTGCTGACGGCACAGAACCCGCTCGGGATTCTCACTCTCTTCCTCTCTGTGCACCCCGCCCCCCACCACTCACTCTCTATGGATCCCTCTCTCTCTGTCTCTCAAAATAAAGAAATAAGCTTTTTTTCTTTTAATGTTTTTATTTATTTCTAGAGAGAGAGACAGCGTGAGCAGGGGAGGGTCAGAGAGAGAGGGAGTCACAGACTGAAACAGGCTCCAGGCTCCGAGCTGGCAGTCAGCACAGAGCCCGACGCGGGGCTTGAACCCACGAACCGCGAGATCATGACCCAAGCGAAAGTCGGACGCTTAACCGACTAAGCCACCCAGGCGCCCCAAGAAATAAGCATTTTTTTTTTAAATGTTTTATTTATTTCTAACAGGGAGAGAGAGACAGCGTGAGCAGGGGAGGGTCAGAGAGAGAGGGAGTCACAGACTGAAACAGGCTCCAGCTCTGAGCTGGCAGTCAGCACAGAGCCCGACGCGGGGCTCGAACCCACGAACCGCGAGATCATGACCCAAGCGAAAGTCGGACGCTTAACCGACCAAGCCACCCAGGCGCCCCAGAAATAAGCATTTTTAAAAAGTCATGATAAAAAATAGAAAATTCTTCTCCCCCGCCCCATGACCCCCCCAATTTTCCAAAAACACTTTAAAAATGGCCCGATTCTATTTGTCGGTGGTTGAAATGTAATTGTAGCCCGTCCGGCTCCCCATCAGTGCGCAGCCTGCGCAACAGGACACGCACGCCCAGAAGACACATCGCTCTTTGAATTCTCGTGCCCGATAACCGTAGTCTGGTCGCTACAGCCACTTTCATTTCCGAGCAGTTAAACTGAAGTGCAGGGTGTGTTTGTGTGTCTTTCTAGAAAGCCCAGGAGGCCAGCCCCGTCCGGAAGCCTCTGGAGCTCGGCTCTGGTGCCACAGTGGGGCTCAGCAGCTGCGAACTTTGTGGGTCTTTGGGATGCGGGAGTGTTTCTCCGTTCCCCGTCCGTGTGGATCACGCACGCCGTGATCCGTGTGCAGGGTGGTGGGAAGCAATCGTGCCCTGCCCACGGCGCCCCTGCCGTGAGCCATCCGGTCCCGGCAGCTCTCGCGCTGGCCTCACCGGGTCCTCGGGCCTGAGGCCCTGAGACCCGGTGACCACCCGGCCAAGGGCGGGGTTTCGTGTGCCTCGTTGGAGCCGTCACAGATGAGTGTGTGTGTGTGTGTGTGTGTGTGCACATGCATGCACGTGTGCTGGTGTGTGTGCACGTGCTGGTGTGTGTACATGTGCTGGTGTGTGTTCGTCTGTGTTGGCGCGTGTACTGGTGTGTGTGTGCATGTTGGTGTGCGCATGCTGGTGTGTTGCTGTGTGTACTGGTGTGTCCATGCGCTGGTGTGTGTGCACGTGCTGCTGTGTGTTCATGTGCTGGTGTGTGTGTGTGTGTGTGTGTACTGGTGTGTGTGTGGTGCTCACACTCTGGTGTGTGCATGTGCTGGTGTGTGTACGTGTACTGGTGCGTGTGTTCTGGTGTGCACACTCTGGTGTGCATGTGCTGCTGTGTGTAGGTGTGCTGGTGTGCGCCTGCTGGTGTGCACACGTCCTGGTGTGCATGTGCTGTGTGTGTGCCGCTGAGCGTGTGCTGCTGTGCACGAGCTGGTGTGCGTGTGCTGCTGTGCACGAGCTGGTGTGCGTGTGCTGGTGTGCACGTGCTGGTGTGCACAGTCTAGTGCGTACGTGCTGGTGTGCATGTGCTGTGTGAGTGCTGGTGTGCGTGTGCTGGTGTGTACGTGCTGGTGTGCACACTGGTGTGCGTGTGCTGGTGTGCACAGTCTAGTGTGTACGTGCTGGTGTGCACGTGCTGTGTGTGTGCCGCTGAGCGTGCTGCCAGCACACCTGGTGTGCGTGTGCTGGTGTGCACGTGCTGGTTTGCACAGTCTAGTGCGTACGTGCTGGTGTGCACGTGCTGGTGTGTGCCGCTGGAGCGTGTGCTGCCGTGCACTCTGGGTGTGTGTGTGCCGCTGAGCGTGTGCTGCTGTGCACACTCTGGTGTGCGTGTGCTGGTGTGCACGTGCTGGTTTGCACAGTCTAGTGCGTACGTGCTGGTGTGCACGTGCTGGTGTGTGCCGCTGAGCGTGTGCTGCTGTGCACTCTGGTGTGCGTGTGCTGCTGTGCGTGTGCTGGTGTGCACACTCTGGTGTGTATGTGCTGCTGTGCACACTGGTGTGCGTGTGCTGCTGTGCGTGTGCTGCTGTGTGTCCCCACGGCTCCTCGGACCCCGGGAAACGCCCGCCGCCGCGCCCCCATCCCGGGCCCCGGGGGCCCCTCCCTGTGAGCCCCGACCCCCGACCCCCGCCCCCGCGCCCCGCGCCCCGCCCTCCCCGCGCCCCCACTGTCCTTCCCCCGCGCGGCGACCGCGAGGACAGAGGCCGACCCCGTGGAAACGGAGGAATCGCGTCCCCGCGGGAGGGGCCGGGGGGCAGGGGCCGCGTCCCCGGGGTCGGGGCGCCGGGGTCCGCACTCGCCGCACACGCGCCTCTGTCGTCACCGGCGCAGGACGTGCGCCCTGACGTCGCGCGGATCAGCGCGGGTGGATGAGCCCGAGTCCGGGCGCCGGCGGTGAGGCCCGCGTGGCCCGCTGACCCACAGACGCGCGTCGGGGCCTCAGGCGGATCCGCCCGCCCCCCATCAGGTACCGCGGATGAGTTTAGGGGGGCGACGCCCCGACGTGACGCCTGACGGAGGCTGGCAGGTAACGGGCTTCCCGGGAGGGAACCAAGTTCACGGACCCGGATTAAATTAGCATATTAATGGTGCCGTAGGGACGGCGGGGTTGAATCGCTTTCCCGAGAAGCAAATGCAGGCCGGGTGGGCTGCCTGGGGGACTCGTCCCCGGAAAGCCAGCCACACGGAGCACGGGAGGCGCATTGCAATGAAAAGGGAGGTTCGGGGGCCCTGTCTTCCCGCTCCTCGCCCTCCCTCCCCCTCCCCCCCCCCCTCCCCTCCCCCTCCCCCTCCCTCCCCTCCCCTCCCTCCCCCTCCCCTCCCCCTCCCCTCCCCCTCCGGACGACCCATGTGCACCAGCTTTGCTTTTCCAAAGCCAAGGTCTCAAGCGGTTCCTGAAGCCTGGGGTCCCCGGGAGGGAGAGGGGGTGCGAGCGTGGGGTCCCCGATTTGTCTGAAGGTCATGCACACACAAGGTTCTTAAAACTCAAAAACTGTGCGGGTGGCCTGGGGTCTCAGTTGGTGACATGTCTGACTTGGGCTCAGGTCATGACCTCGCGGTTCGTGGGTTCGAGCCCCGCGTCGGGCTCTGTGCTGACTGACAGCTCGGAGCCTGGAGCCTGTTTCAGTCTGTGACTCCCTCTCTCTCTGACCCTCCCCTACTCCCGCCGTCTCTCTCTCTCAGAAATAAATAAAACATTAAAAAATAAAAAAAAAATTCAAAACTGTGCCCCCAAAGCAAGAAAGGAAACCCAAACGGACCGTTCCTTTGGGGCCTGCCGCCCGGAGCAGCGGGGAGCCCTGTCGGGGTTGTTGGGAGCCCGTCTGGTACCCTCGACAACGGTCTGTTCCGGGGTCCGGAGGTCACAGGCCCAGCAAAGGGCTCCAGGCCGGCCTGGGAAGGACCATGCAGATCGATCATTTGGGAAGCAGATTCTTTCTTGTTCTTTCTTCTCGTGTTTGGGTCTAACAGGCGACAGAAGTAAGATCCGGGGCGTCCTGGCCGGCCCTGCCCTTCCCCTTAGTCCGTGGTCCAAACAGCAAGCGACTCTGGACAGGAGATACCGTCTACACAGGCTCTCGCATAAGCTGGTTTCAGCGTCGCCTGGAGCTCCCGGGCTGGGAAAACAGCACATTTGCAATGGCCCAGAACGACTCCCCGCGAGGAAGGAAGACACCCTGACAGGCAGAGGGGCAGAGACGTGTCTCTAGAACAAAATCGGGGCGGAGAAGGCAACGGGCACCAACTAAAGCGGCCGCAGGTCCCGGTCCCTGGCGTGTGCTGTGCTCTGCAGCCACGGGAATTTGAACCCGGTTCACGGGGCTCGGAAGTTTCCACAAGCTTCTCGCCCTTGAACACCCCAGTGCACGGGAGCCGTGTGTGGGTTCCGGGCAGACCCCAAGGCCGGCTGGCAGGGAAGGGCCCGGGCAGAGCACAGCTCGGGCCCACGAAGCCCCTCGGATCGTTCCAGAAACAAGGCATAGACTCAGGGACGAGGTGCTGGAACCAGAGAGCTTGAACTCATAACCTCTTCTGCTTTTTACCCGTCATTGGTTTTCCTTCTAATGCATAATCTTCTTATCCCATTTCCCCCTAAAAATTATGTGATGCTATGTGCTCTTTAACTTCTAACAATATGTGATACACGTTTATGTATTTTACACATAGAAATATACACAAATTTTTTTGTATGTATACAGCTACAGGTAGACCGGACAATGCGTATATAGATACAGGTAGAGATACAGATAGATATACGTGTAGATAAAGATACAGATATAGATACAGATTCAAGTATAGACAGAGATACAGATACACAGTTACATACACATAGAGATACACACAGAGATATAGATGCAATATACATGCAGATACACATACACACAAATATGAAGATACAATATACATACAGATACAGTTATAAAGATACAATATACATACAGATACACTTATAAAGATACAATATACATACGGATACAAATACACACAGAGATAAAGATACACACGGATGTAAAGATACAATATACATACAGATACAAATACACACAGAGATAAAGATACAATATACATACAGATACAGATACGCACAGATATGAAGATACGATATACATACAGATACAGATACGCACAGATATGAAGATACAATATACATACAGATACAGATACACACAGATGTGAAGATACAATATACATATGGATACAGATACACACAGATGTGAAGATACAATATACATATGGATACAGATACACACAGATATGAAGATACGATATACATACTGATACGCACAGATATAAAGATACAATATACATATGGATACAGATACAGATATGAAGATACAATATACATACAGATACAGATACGCACAGATATTAAGATATAATATGCATACACGGGCGCCTGGGTGGCTTAGTCGGTTAAGCGTCCGACTTCGGCTCAGGTCATGATCTCGCGGTTGGTGGGTTCGAGCCCCGCGTCGGGCTCTGTGCTGACAGCTCGGAGCCTGGAGCCTGTTTCAGAGTCTGTGTCTCCCTCTCTCTCTGGCCCTCCCCTGCTCACGCTGTGTCTCTCTTTCTCTCCTAGAAATAAATAAAACATTTAAAATATATATTTAAAAAGATATAATATGCATACAGCTACAGATATAAAGATACAATATACATACAGATGCAGATAGGCACAGATACAAAGATACGATATACATATGGATACAGATACACACAGATATAAAGAAACAATCCATATACATACAGAGATACACACAGAGATATAGATACAATATACATACAGATACAGATACACACAGAGATAAAGACACAATATACATACAGATACAGATACACACAGATACAAAGATACAATACACATATGGATACAGATACACGCAGATATAAAGATATAATATACATAGAGATAGAGATACACACAGAGATATAGATACAATATACATACAGATACAGATACGCACAGATATAAAGATACAATGTAAAAAAAAGAAATGCAAAAAAAGATACACTATGGAGACAGATTCAAGTGGAGACAGAGATAGATACAGCTGCAGGTATAGACAGAGGTACAGATGCACATATACATGCAGATGTAGATACACCCAGATAGTACTACAGACACACATAGAGTCCAGACACAGATTTCCACGCCACGGACACGGATTTAGACGACAGAAAGGCAGAAACACAGATCGAGCTGTGCATGAAACACACAGAAACACAGACACACTCTAACCACTAAGACTTGAGGATTCTTTGCAGAAATCCTGTCAAAGTTTAAAGTCAAGGAAATAGACAAAGAGACTAAAAACTGGCCTTCCCACCCCCGACCCCTGAAGGGAATCGTGAGCCAAGCGCACGTGCCCGTGGAGACGTTGGGGAAGCTCCCGCGTGTCGCACGCTCAGAATTCAGGGACGGGAAGTGGGTCCCGGGCGCGTCCGTCCATCAGAGCCGTGAGGTGTGTGTCTGCGAGCTTCTGCTGAGCCAGGCGGATCCGGGAAGAGGCTTCAGGAACATTCCGCCTCCTGGGCAGGGGCCGGGGCTGGGGGTCTGCCTCCCTGGAGTTTTAAATTAGGAGATGTCTGCATCACACGCGAGTTCTGGCGGCGCTTTCTGTTCTCGGACCCAGCGCGCAACGTTAACTACTCCACACTCACCGTTGTCAACAAGGGACACCTTTTCCGTGAACCTTTTCTGCCCTGGAAGCCAACATTCGCGGAGCCCAGCAAACAAACGCAAGAACTCATATTTTTTTAAAAAAAATTAAAGTAAAATTAAAAAGCCAACGTTTGAGCGTTTCCTTGCAATTGCAAGGAATTATTTTGTTCTCACGTATTCATTCCACAGGCACTGAGTTACAGGCCGCTTCCCTCGTTGCCTGGCACTCGGGCTCCTGATTTGAAGGGAACGTTCCAGAAAGGAAGGTCTGTTTGTGTAAGGTATTCAGGTTTGAGGACTGTCCTCCAGGAAATACGCTTTTGTGTCTGGTCTTACGAATGGTTCGGACCCTCCCTCAAAACAGAGCACACAGATATTTGCACATTTGCACACATACGAACACTCACGGGGGACATATGTGAGCCAATAATACCTTTCGTTTATTATTTTTTATGTTTTTAAATTTCTCTTAATGACTTTTCACTTTTAATTTTTTAATGTTTATTTATTTATTTTTAATTTGTTTTAACATTTATTTATTTTTGAGAGAGAGAGAGAGACAGCGTGAGCAGGGGAGGGTTAGAGAGAGAGGGAGACACAGAATCCGAAGCAGCTCCAGGCTCCGAGCTGTCAGCACAGAGCCCGACGCGGGGCTCGAACCCACAAACCGGGAGATCATGACCTGAGCCGAAGTCGGACGCCTAACTGACTGAGCCCTCAGGTGCCCTGATCACACATTTTAAGCATGACGTTTGCAGGCCTGGGTTAAGCGGGTCGGTGAGAACACTCTGATCATGTGCCTCCCCGGCTGGAATTTCTGGGACACCCGGACCCCTCACTCACCGGGACTCACCCCTCACTCACCAGAACCCATCCCTGTCTCACCGGGACTCACCCCTGTCTCACCGGGACTCACCCCTCACTCACTAGGACTCACCCTGTCTTACCGGGACTCACCCTCACTCACGGGACTTACCCCGTCTCACCGGGACTCACCCCTGTCTCACCGTGACTCACCCCTCACTCACCAGGACTCACACCTCACTCACCTGGACTCACCCCTCACTCGCCGGGACTCACACCTCACTTACCTGGACTCACCCCTCACTCGCCGGGACTCACCCCTGTCTCACCGGGACTCACCCCTGTCTCACTGTGACTCACCCCTCACTCACCGGGACTCAACCCTCTCTCACCGGGACTGAGCACAGAGGGCCGACCTTGAACCTGGCGTTTGCAGGAAGGTACAGACCGAGGCTCACGGCCTCGCCTTCGCCAGGACCTCCCTGGGTGGGGTCCCTGCTACAGAAACAGGCCTCTGCCCGGAAATAAAGCCACACGCAAAGCCGTCCCCAAGCCCGACCCGCCTATGTGCCCGGCGCTCGGGCCCCAAAGCTCTGGAAGGCGTTTGTTCAAAGCTGCGCACTCAGCATTCGAAACCCATTCGTTTCTGACCCAGGACCCCCTGTGTTCAGTGCCTGCAAGAACCTCCGTGACGTTTCCGGAAACAGGCAGGGCCCGAGCGCCCAGGGTCCCTCACCTTGGGGGCCCACCAGACGTGGGCACCTTGCTCGGCTGAGCCCGTCGAGATCAGCCCCTTGTCCCCAAAGGCTTTGCATGCAGGGAGGGCCCGACAGGCTGCCCGTGGGGGTCTCAATCCACTTGCGACCGAGCCGGCTCGCTGACTCCTGGCGGGAGAGGCGAGAAGCGGCCCCAGGACCGTTCCCGGCCCGACCACGAATGACACACGCCAACCCGAGCTCCGTCTCTGAAGCGGGAGCCGAGGAGCGGCAAGTTCTCCTCCTTGGAAAGAAACCCACTTCTCCCGGGGAATCCGAATCTGCTCGTTCTAATGGAAATAATTATTGAGTGAACATTGCTCGCGGGCCCCTATGTATATTAAAGCAACAGTATAGAAATAAAGACATTACCACGTTATTAACGCTTATTGTTGATATATGAATCCACGGAACGCATGACGGAGCGTTGTGTTTAAATTGCAAAAGCGCGGAGATGTTTAATAAGGTATCTGGCCCAGGATCGTCTCTCTCACCCCCTCCTCTCATAATTTTCAATATAATCTAAATTAAGCTATAAAAAATCATTACCTTTAGCAATTTTTAAAATCATCTTTCATCTGGGGAGACCTAAGTCACAGCCCAGTGAAAATATTACAAGTAAATACTGCATTAAGAACATTGATTATTTTCCTTAATGCAATTGAACCATATTGAGGCTTAAAGGGAAATTATGGAAAATTATAGACATGCCCGACGGGCCGTCTCCTGGAAGCGTCTGCCGGGGGAAAAAAAAATGCATCTCTGGTTTTTTAAGGAGCCTCCTTCCCGGAGCTGATGAGTTTCTCCGAGTCCTTTCCGGAAAGGACATATCCGTGAGCTATGGAGCGCGGAGCACGATTGATAGCCGGAGCTTTAATCCAAGTCGGCGCAACAGTTTGGGGGAATTTGGAATCTTTCAGGAAGATAGATGGCACCATTTCCGATGCAAACGCTATTTTTGAGCCTCCGTCTGTGTATGACAAGTGGAATGAAAAAGACCCCGAGGGGCTCCCCGGCCCCACCGCCGGCCGCGCGGGGCTGAGGAAGGTCCGGCGTCTCCACAGAGGCTGACGAGGAGGGACCTTGGGACCCAGCGCCCGGGCCTGTTTGGATTCTGTGTCTCCCTCTCTCTGCCCCTCCCCCGCTCACTCGCTGTCTCGCTCTCTCGCTCTCAAACGTAAATAAAACATAAAAAAAAAAAATTAAAAAATAAAATAAAATAAGAGAACTGAACAAAGTCTGTTGCTTTCCGGTAGGCACTGTCTTTGACCTGGAAGAAGCCGTACATCATGTACCATCCCTTCCGGGGCCCCAGGACGAGATGTGAGACAGGAAGTCACCCACCGTGATGCTGCTGCTGACTTGAAATACTCGGCATCCCCCCCACCCCCCCAACATGGAAAATAAGCTTCATTCGGGACCGTTGGGTCCCGCCGTGTCAGGCATGACGTCCCCAAGTTGACGTGAGCCACGGGTGCAGAAACGGGGTTGTAACATGAGCAGGAAGCGTGACTTTCCCGGGACCCACCCGGGAGTAGGCGCTGGAAGGAAATCCCCCGAATCTTGGCTCGAGTGACCTGGATTAACTCGGGATATTGTGAGTCTAGGTCAAGGTCGTCCTAAAAAGTAAGGGCTGAATGGTCGTGTGTCCCCCAAATTCATATACAGAGCTTTTAACCCCCACGGGGCTGTATTTGCAATAGACATTTAGGAGGTGACTGGGTCACAGTGATGAGGGCCCCCAAAATGGGATCAGTGAGGAGGCAGTGAAAAGGTAGAAGCTTATAAACTAGGAAGAGAATCTCTCCGGAAACAGGCAATATTGGGATCCTGATCCCGGCGGGAAGATCAGTCTATGCAATTTGAAGACATCATACAGCACAGTGATCAAGGCTGTGTGATATTCGTGGAGAGAGAAGCACGTAAATCCACGCTATGGGAATGAGGACCCAGAAATCGACCCAAAACCAAAAAAAAAAAAAAAATTCTCCATCTACGTCTCACACTTTGCACAAGATTTCACTCCAAATGCATTATGACCTTCGAAGCAAAACTTGAAACATCTAAGAAAAATAAAATAAACAGACTAAGAAATCTTTAGGATGTAGGGTTAGAAGGGTTTCTTAGACGTGAGATCAAAAATACAATTCATAAAACAGAAAAAATGGTCAACTGGACTTCATCAAAACACTCTAGTATAAAAAATGAAAAGAAAGCTACAGAACGGAGGAAAATATTTGCTACCCACGTACCCACGAAGGAGTAGTAACTAGAATATATAAAGAGTTCTCAAAACTCAACTATAAAAACACGTTCCGCATGAGTCATCGTGAAGGAAATTCAAATAAAACCAAAATGACATATTTCTAGCTGCCTATCAGAATGGCTAAAATGCAACATTCTGACAACATTAAATGTTAAATATTGCTGAGGGTGCAGAGAAATTAATTCATTCATACACTGTGGGTGGTAACGTAAAATATTTAAGTCAAGTCTCTGGAAAAGAGTGAGGCACTTTCTTCTGAAAATAAAAACAAGCTGTGCAATCATCCTGTAGCCCAGTAATTACACTCCTGGGCATTTTTCCCAGAAAAAGGAAAATAAAGACTTCGTTTCACAGAAACACCTGTACGCAAATGCTCACCGCAGCCTCACTCGAAATCGCCTCGAGCTGGAAACAACCCCCGACGTCTTCCTGTGGGTGAAAGTATAAAGCACGTGGGATCCATCCACCGGGTCCACACCGTCGCCTTCCTTAACAACAAAAAACAGAACAGGCAATTGATCGACTCATCAACCTCGATCCACCCCCAGACACTCGCGCTCAGTGCCACGGCCACTTCTGACGGTGACGCACAGATGTCTCCGTCTGCATAACCTTCGCGAAATGACAGAATTCTAGCGAACACCAGTTGAGTGGCCATCACAGTGGAAAGTGTGCGATTCGACTATTTTAAGGATTTCTGGGGACAGCGAGACACACGCGCGGAGAGCGGGGAAAAACACTCATTCTGACACGTTGTCCTTACTCGACGGACGGCAGTGGTGGAAATCGATGCGGGCGTGTTCCGGAGCCACGTTCCTTCGGGGCGTAATCGTTTGTTCCTCGCGTTCCCTACGGTGCGGGACGTGGCCTGTGACGGTTGTTGATAGAACTCTACAACGGAATTACTCTCTCTGCGGTTTCTCGTCGTTCCTGTTTAACCGGGCGTTTTAGGGCTGCGCCTTCGAAGGAAGGGCGGTGAATGAACATGGAACTTCCACCGTTGGAAAAAGTCGAAAAGACGCGAGTTGAGCTCGCTAACTAACGCGAGTTGTGCGCAACGCGCTAAATTCCATCCGATCGGCCAACTGCTCGTTTGCTGCCGAGGCCGCTGCAAATCTGAGCTTCGAGAGGGATCCGCACGCGACTTTTCAGCGCGTGCAGAGGACAGAACATTCCTACAAACGATCGTACGTATCGGAGCCTTCATTAAATCTTTCCTGAACGAGGATATCTCTGAACGGAACAATCTTAATTTTTAAGTAGTTAAAAAAAGTTTTTTTTTAAGTTTATTTATTTATTTGAGACCGAGAGAGAGTGAGCAGGGGAGGGGCAGAGAGACAGGGAGAGAGAAGGAATCCCAAGCAGGCTCCGCGCTGCCCACGCAGAACCCCACAAACCGTGAGATCACGACCCGGCGCAACCCAGCGAGCCCCCAAAATCTAGTCTTTTAAAGCTCTGTTGGGACCCTTGAGAGCTCTAATTTAAATTTAAATTTAAACTTAAATTTAAATTTAAATTTTGGAATTTTCCCCGGACTGTGTCTCTTCCCTCTCGTATCTTACCGTTACTCCCCAGAATAACGCACTGCTTTTTCAACACGGTACCTGCCAAGACGCCCACAAAATTAACCCGCGTGTGAACGCATCCAAGTGAGCCCAAGTGGCTGGTCATGTTCCGGTCATGCCTTAGCCGTTCCTTTCCCAAAAAGGGAAAAAGGCATCATGTCGATTATTACGCTTAACACAGCATTTTGTGGATTATTACTCTTTGGTGAACTACTTTAAGTACTTAAGGGCCACTTAAATGTCTTGATTTTTATTACACCAGGCATAGCAGCTTGAAGGGAGCCAAGGATTTCTGGAAAAAAAGGAGGAAGAGGGGAAATAAGACGATTATAATGTTATGTTTCCATTCAAGAAACTTTTGGACGCATCCCACCTACTTGAATCATCAAGCACATGTCAAGCAAACACATTTCTAGAAAATCATAAAGCCAAGTGACAGCACACGTAACCCCAAACGTGCTCTGGAGGGTTCCGGAAACCCCCCGGGCACCGCCGACTCCCTGATGCTGAAGCCACACCGGGAGTGAGGACTCGACATCGAAATGCGGGAAGCCCGACGGTTGCCCGGATCTCGGGGTGCAGAGCTCAGCCCACCGGGCAGCGTAGACACCACCACCGGCCAGGGGATTTCACCTCACCCCTTCATGACTCAGCTCCCCCACCCCCCCGTCCAGCTTAGCGTCCGGCCACACGTCCAGGCTGTCTACACAGGGAGCCGCCAGGCCGTGGGCTCGTCGGGAGCTGAGTGAGCGCGTGTCGCACGTGGACAGGTGTGCGCCTGAGAGCGTCCGTGTGTCCGTGAGCCCCGTCCGCACACTCCCGGGGTCCCTGCTCACTCGCGTCTGGGGCCCCCACCCGCGGGTCTTCTGTCCACTCGGAACTCACCCAGCACCTGGCCCAACCCCCTCTCAGAATCCGCCCTCCCAGACAGTCTACACCGCAGTGCAACACAAACCTGCCCAGTCTAACCGCAGCCCAACACAAAACCACCCAGTCTACACCACAGTCCAAACACTAACCTGCCCAGTCTACATCACAGTCCAAGTGCTAACACACCCAGCTTACACCACAGTGTAAAGGCAAAACCACCTAGCCTACAACGCACTCCAAGTACTAACCCGCCCAGTCTACACCACAGTCCAAGTGCTAATGCACCCAGTCTACACCACAGTCCAAAGGCAAAACCTCCTAGTCTACACTGCAGTCCAAAGGCAAAACCTCTCAGTCGACACCACAGTCCAAAAGCTAACAAGCCCAGTCTACACCACAGTCCAACGTGAACGCACCCAGTCTACACCGCAGTCCCACATAAAACTACCCAGTCTACACAGCAGTCCAAACACTAGCCTGCCCAGCCTACACTGCACTCCAAGTGCTAACCCACCCAGTCTACACCACAGTCCAAAGGCAAAACCACCCAGTCTACATTGCAGTCCAACACAAACCCGCCCAACCTACACTGTAGTCCAAATGCAAAACTGCCCAGTCTATACCACAGTCCAACACAAACCCATCCAGTCTACACCACAGTCCAAACGCTAATCCACCCAGTCTACACAGCAGCCCAAACAGAAAACTGCCCAGACTACACCGCAGTCCAACACAAAACCATCCAGTCTACACTGCAGTCCAACACAAAACCACATAGTCTATACCTCAGCCCAAATGCAAAACCACCAAGTTTACACTGCAGTCCAACAGCAAACCACAGTCTATACCACAGTCCAAATGCAAAACTGCCCAGCCTACATCACAGTCCAAATGCAAAACTGCCAGTCTACACTGCAGTCCAACGCAAACCCACTCAGTCTACACCGCAGTCCAGTGTAAAACCACACAGTCTACAGCACAGTCCAAAGGCAAAACTGCCCAGCCTACACCAAAGTCCAAGGCGAACCCGCCCAGCCTACACTGCAGTCCAAACGAGAACCCACCCAGCCCACAGCGCAGCCCAAACATGAAAACGCCCAGTGTACACAGTACAGCAATCCAAATGCAAAACCTCCCGGTCTATACCGCAGTCCAATACAAGAACCGGACAGTCTACACTGCAATCCAACACAAAACCACCCAACTTCCCTTGATGTCTTTCTTCCTTTTTTTTTTTTATTTTTGCTGCTTCTTATGCCCACGTGGAACGCATACGTGATGGCCGGAACTGCATTGACCATATTGCGACGCGCCATGAGCGACATGAACAAGGAATCCCAGAGACGTGCATCCACCTGTGTGACCCAGTCCTGTGCAACGAACCCGCAGGCTTCCGGTGCCCGGAGAGCGAGGACAGCGGCAGGGAGCCTACCTGCTGTCACAGGGAGCAGGCGCGTGTCCAGGAGCCGTGGGAGACGCAGCTCTGACGCTCCAGACGCTCGTTCCAGCTGCAGACGGGGCAAGATCTGGATTCCTACCCCCCGGTCGGGATGCCTGAGAGCAGAAGCCAGGAATGAGAAAGACAGAGCCCGGAGACGGCCCGTGGAGAACACAGCCCCGCGGAACTAGCGGACACCCAGCCTTGTGGGGTGGTTAACACACTCAGAGGCTGCGAACATATTTCAGAGGAAGAGTGGACGTGGCCAGAAGAAAGACGGGAGATGCCGGTGAGGGTGTCGTCTGCCCCCCAGGGGCGAGCTCGGCCTCTGGAACCTCACGCGTCTGGGGCACCACGTCCCCATGAGGGGCTCAGAAATCCAGGAGCCGAGGAGGAAGGCAGATTTCGCCACCGCAGGGCTGGAAAACCCATCAGCCGGGAAAGGGAGGCACGTACAGAGGCGACCAGAGGGCCCAGGGTGCAGGGCCGGCCAGGAAAGCATTTCTGCAGGCCGGGAACACCGAGCCTGCAGACGGGCGGCGAGCGTGGCGTCTGGAATTTCCATTCTGCGTGATCTAATCGAAACCGAGGCCCGGTGACCTCGCGTCGTTTTCTAAGCACGAAAACTATTCTCGCAACATCACCAGCCAAACTGAACCCGAACAGGAAGACTCCCCAGGAACCAGTTCGTGTCTCCGTGTGGCTGTGTTTCCCGGGGGCCCCGCGGACGCGGATGCTGATCGTTTTTGAGAAATCCTCCGAGTCATTTTTTCTTTCCTCCCTGTTTGTTTTTAATTCTACATAAGAAGAAATTGCCAGCAGGAAGCAAAAAAAAAAAAAAAAAAAAGAAACAAAAAAGAAACCAAAAAAACCCCAAAATCCCAAATATGCCATTTTGCCTCTCAGATTTGCGTCTTTTCGTCCAGCTCACTTCATTTTTCAACGTTGGAAATATATGTGCCCGATTAATATATTTCCTGCGTCCCGTCTTGTGCTCCATTCAAATTCTCGTTTCTTTGGAGCTAACATAAACCGTCAGCTGCGCCAGACATTTGGAAATGCAGGGAGGCAGCAATATTAATTTTTCTCGATAAAGAGACAAGCTTTATTTTATTTGAAAAAAGAACACATTTTGTGACCCCAACGGGTCCAAATGCTGCTAAGTCTCTGATGGTGCTTTTCACGTGTGCGATGGCCGCCAGATCCGGAGGCTGGACATCACCACATTATGTGTCTCAGACCGAGCTGAATGATGACTTTCACGGTGTTATAACAAGGCTATTCTTCAGGCTGAAATTATAATTTTCCTGTAAACCCCTTCTTTCAGTATTTTATGCTTACCCATTATTTTCTGCGGCGAATGTTGGTTTTGGCCCGAAAGGGATTTTCTGGGAAAGTTTCAGAAATCCATTCATCTATTTTTGAGCCGTGCAAGCACGGGGAAATTAAGGGTTTACACACACGAAGACATTTTTCAGATGCCTTTCGGAGATCATGGTTAGACTCGTATGTGAAACACGCAGACGCGCCGCGGAAAGCGTGTGGAATGACAAATCCTCACTTCTCCGTCCCCGGGCAGGTCGTTATAAATGAACTCTCCGGTTACTTAAAATTAGCAAGCTGCGTAAACACACAGTAATCATCACACCACCGAGGCCCCCCCCTCCTGTGATATTTATTAAACCTCTACCCAGGGGAAGGCACTGAGGGGTAAGTTATTCTAGGGAAAATATGTCACCTACCCTCAAAACGCAGCACGTATTACAAGTTACACGGACCGCAACGTTTCAGAAATAACTATTTAAAGACACGCTGTTATTTAAACACATGGAGTCCAAGTAGGGAGAAAGACAAAATAAAAACCCGAGTTTTTTCTAAAACAGTTTCCATGCACCATCTTTAAACGAAAGCCGAGTTCCAGATATATGTATATAAAAAGATACATCTGTATATATAGAAAGAAATGTGCGTGTATCTAGGCCGTATGCATACAAAAGATATACATGTGTATATTTAGAGGGTTATATGCTTTATACATGTGAAAGATACATATGTGCATGTATATATATAAAGGTTGTGCATGTATACATGCCTTATGCATACAAAAGATACATATGCGCAAATGTGTAAAGACGTGCGCATATATACGTGCTGTATGCATACAAAAGATATCTGTGCACATATATAAAGATGTGTGCATGTGTATATGAGTTATGCATACGATATCTACATATTTATATATATAAAGATACGTGCATATACATGCCATATGCATACAAAAATATATATGTATATAGAGAGAGATATGCTTGTATATGCTTTGTGCGTACAAAAGATACATATGTGTGTGTGTGTAAAGATGTGCGCATACATACGTGCCATATGCATGCAAACGGTATTTATGTGTATATATATATGTATATAAATATAGATGAGTGTGTATATAGCAAAACGTCAGGATGCAGGTGCGTAAAAGATGCAGGAAGTTGGCGTCCTCAGTGTTTGCCTGGTAAAGTCTCCGTAGAAGGTCACGGCCCACGTGCTCAGGCTCCTGGTCCGAAGTCCAGCAGGTAAAAGCGTTCGGAACCGGGAAGCTGTGCAAGTAGATGCAGACCCAGCGGGGACAGACGTGATCGCTGCCTGCCTGGAGGAGGGGACGGCCTCTAAATGTCGTCTGGTGCCCTCATCACGATGAGCATCGAGGGATGCGAACAGTTGTTGAATCACTGCGTCGTACAAAATAAAGTAATATCACCGTGCCCGTCAACAGCAGTGGGAGTCAAGTGAAAATCTTAATTAAAAAAGCAGAATTACAATAAAGCAAAGTAAAATAATGTCAGATGAAAATAAAACGTAAAGTAAAACAATGTAAAATAAAGTAAAAGAAAATGTAAAGTAACATAAAATAATGTAAAACAAAATAAATTGTAAATAATGTAAAATAAAATAAAGTAAAACAATGTAAAATAAAGTAAAAGAAAATGTAAAGTAACATAAAATAATGTAAAACAAAATAAATTGTAAATAATGTAAAATAAAATAAAGTAAAACAATGTAAAATAAAGTAAAAGAAAATGTAAAGTAACATAAAATAATGTAAAACAAAATAAATTGTAAATAATGTAAAATAAAATAAAGTAAAACAATGTAAAATAAAGTAAAAGAAAATGTAAAGTAACATAAAATAATGTAAAACAAAATAAATTGTAAATAATGTAAAATAAAATAAAGTAAAACAATGTAAAATAAAGTAAAAGAAAATGTAAAGTAACATAAAATAATGTAAAACAAAATAAATTGTAAATAATGTAAAATAAAATAAAGTAAAACAATGTAAAATAAAATAAAGTAAAATAATGTAAGTAAAATAATGTAAAATAAAATAAAGTAAGATATTAAGTAAAATAATGTAAAATGATGTAAAAGTAAAATAAAATGTAAAGTAAAATAAAATAATGTAAAATAAAATAAAATGCAAAGAAAAGTAAA